>JAVKLF010000069.1:6244516-6260598 GCA_034783495.1 Millerichthys robustus | reverse complement strand
CCCCTTGAACCACTCTTTTACAGTATATGCCTGATGAATCCTGGGATTGTCATCTTGGAACACGTCCATTCCATCAGAAACAGGTAGGATGGGATGCAACACTTCAGCTTCTCTCTTACCCTGATGCTCCCATCACTCTGGAACAGCACTCTGGCACTAAAAAGTAATAGAGGTAATAGAGTTGCATGTGTGAAAGGTTCAGATTCAACCATAAATTCCGCGCTAAAGAGGAAATGGCCCAAAATAAGTCATTTAAAAGCACAAAGGCGCACTTGTCCTTCCTTAAAAGTCTAAACAGCCTACAAGTGACCTGATGATTTGATGTCTCCAGAAAAAGTAAATCCTGGTGAAGAGAAAAAAAAAACTAAACGCTGAATTATCAAGGGACTGGTGTGGCACAGCTAAATGATGCAGCATGTTTCAGTCAGCAGTGCAGTGGTGAGATGAAGGTCTCTGTCATGTGGTGTATAATGAGGCTTCAAAAAAAAGAAGGAAAAACAAAGGCTGTTATCACAAAGGCATAGATTTGTATCTGCTGGTGATTGAAACAGAAATGGGGTCAGTTTGAACAAATAACATTCATGTGTTACGTAAGCGCTGACAAAAGGTGTGGGAGGCCAAGTGAGCTAGAAACCAAGGACAGAAGCATGGAGGAGGAAGATTGGACAGAATAAAAACAACAGATGATAGATAAATGTGTAAAGTTTCAATACACTGGGGTACTTTGAGATCTTTATCGTCCCCCAGAGTTTTGGATAATTTGTGGTTTACGTAGATGAAATGTTCAAACGGACGGCTGTGTGTGTCTAAGGAGGAGGAGGGAGGTGACCTTGAATAGATACTGTTGAATATAAACATTAGAGCTGGGACTGTACCAGCTTTGCTTCTGATCTGTTTATAGAATATCATAATCTGATTTTTTTTCTCCTTTTTTTTGAGTTATGACAAATATTTATTTTTAGATCATTTAGTAGGTCGCACAATCTGCTTCAGAAGTGTTACTGCTAAACTGCTAAAATAATGAAAATATATTCATCAAAAATAAATGGATTTTTCTTTCAAGTTGGTGTGTTTTTACATGTTCTGTAATATTCGTTTTTATTTTTTTATTTTTGCATATGCCCATTTTTTTATGAATTGGTTGTGTTTGGGAGAAAAAATTAAAATTGTCAAGGATGTTTGTGTTACAAAATAAAAGCTAAATATTTTATAACACTAAAGGGTCAATTTGAATGTAATTTGCTGTAACGTGCAAATGCTTATAGATCAGGGAATCAACTTGTTGGTGCTGAAAACTGAGCTAATGTTAGTATTTGTCATACATTTAATTAAATAAATGCAAACAAACTGTGTCTATCTGACGGGCATGTTGACCACCATTGTGCAGGTATTTCCTCTTTTTGGTCAATTTTATTTATTTTATTTTTTATCAGTGATACATTTAAATGTAACTTTGATGTTTATTACATTTTATTCTGCTTTTATTGTTGGTTCTTTGTGTATTTTCTTGTTTGTAAACAAGACTGTATCCTCTTCCATCTGACTTCACAGCATGTTATTAATACTCAATGAATTTTCTCATGGTGGATTCAGCACTTCCTCCTGCCTCTCTATTGTCTTTGGGGACAAGCTAATGCGGCGCCTGTAATGGCTTCAGTGAACTGTTATGTCTAATGACCATCTGAAACAACAACAGCAAACACAAAGAAGAAACTGTCTTGAAATAATAAACAAATAGATACATATATTTAATTTTCTTGCTTGAAATAGAATAAAGCAATTAACTGAGATTAAATATTTAGTGAAACAAGCTAAGTTATATTAAATTAACCACTCATTGTTTGAATACATTTAAATAAGAAAATTGACAATATTAGTTTCTGTTTCTGTATTAGTTCCAATGGAGTGAGTCTATGCTTCTATTGTTATATCAGAATTGAAATATTTGCACACAACCAGCAACTGTACTCTTAAATTTACCATTCTGTTACGATGCCTTGTTTCTTGTTTCAATATCTACCTTCAAATTCACAGTAAAAAAAAAAAAAAAACACATGCACATACACACAGCACACTCATTATTTCCTGGTTTTGCAGAGAAAAGGGGAAGGAAATATTTGCTTATGCACAATCAGCTGATGACCAGTGTAGTTCTTCCTGTTTTCATGAATTTCTATCTACGGTGTCATTCTTCTGTTCATCCTGCCACTCTGTCTGCAGCTCATCAATGAGCCATTTATGATGTTTGGACACTTTTTTGTTTTGAAAAGCAGGACATAGTTAGTGTTCATTCAAATCATTGATCAGATGAGCGAGATCTCAGTCATAGACACAATTTACCCAAATACCAGCCTGCTGCTAATCTGTTTGGCTGCAAGAAAACGTAGTGAGACAATAATGCTGTCAATGGGAAACAGACAACTCAGCTGGTGGAAGTTAGAGGTTGTCACGTGCTCCCACCTGCTGGACAATGACACACATTACTGTGAAGTGATGGAGGGATTGTTTTAAAGCTGGACTTTTCACACTTTCAGACTTTTGTTTTTACATTGCAGGTTTTGTCTGCACATATAAAAATGGGACCTTCATCATCTGGCTTGCCCTTTTTGTTTTGTTTGAATTAATTATTCAAAGTAATTATTCCATAAAACCCCTTGTTATCATCAAATAATCTCACCAAAATGTATTTTAAAAATACAATGTTTGTACACTGTTTACTTTTTTTTTTATTAATCAAGTGGACAAGCATCAAGTAATTATTCTGAATATTACAACAATTTTCACTGTAATGAATTTAAAATCAAGTTAAAAGTTAATAATTTACTTGTTCCTTCAGGTCATTTGTGTACTTTTCAGTTTCAGACTAGTTTTTTGTGAGTAACGTTGTGTGTATATAACTTTTTTTAATGGATAAATTGGACCAAAAAAACACTGTCTCACATTTTTATTGATCCTTACCTTATATTTCAGTGAAATTGAATTTCACTGTCAATAATGAATTTGTATTCCTTACTTGCATAACAACGCAAATATAGCTAGATATTTTATTCTTATAATAAAAATGTTGGCTTTAGAAAAAATAATGTCAAGGTATTTCCTGTTACTTGTTGTTGCATGTGCAGCCTACTGACACATTAAAAAACCTACTATTTTTTAATCGACGTTTATATTTTTTTCATTTTTTACAGTTTATTGTAGGATCTTGTCTCAGAAGCCGCAACACAGAGTAACAATCTAACGCACCAAGCAGAAAGGCGGGACCAGTGTTTCCATTTTAACCTATCAGCGCCGGCCAAAACCGACTAGGTCACATGACTTATTGGCTCTTGAGCTGATAGGTTGTTCTTCACACTTCCTATTTGTCACTTCCAATCTATTGTGAAAATAGTAGACAACGAGCAAACCTAAGTAGAAAACTAAATTTACAGACGCTTCTCTGTTAAAGTAGAGCTTTTAAATCTGACATTGTCGAGTGTTTTAGGTTTTAACGTTTATTCTAGACGAGCTGTCAACTGTATTAAAAAATGCAAGGTTTAAGGTAAGGGCAATGTTTCTATGTAGCATATAATTCAGTTGTTGGAAAAAAAACAACGTTTAACCTAAATATTCGCTACATTTAGTACATTAAAAACTATACTGTGTTAGTAAAAAGTTTTTTCTCATCGCGGGCAAGCCAATTAGCCTAATGTAGCCTACCAAACAGTGTCGAGTTTTGTTTGTTCTATAACTTCACACCCACCGTGTGGTTGATTGTGTCATCAGCTGCGATTTCTCAATTTTTCACAGAAATCTCTTCCGGTGTTCTTGGTCCTCTGATGTAAAACTCAATGACAAAACTGCAGTTATTACTGGCGCCAACACCGGGATCGGTAAAGAAACTGCCATCGACATGTCAAAGAGAGGTAGGTACGACTTGACTTTGTGTTTTAATCAGAGGTAAAATATAAAAACTGTTAAAAAAACATTTATTGTATATTTTATATGGCAAACAAGGGCTGCATAATGTATAAATAATCTGTTGTTAGTGGCAGTAACCTAATTTAACTGCACTTTGTAAACGGTATGTTTTATTTTGAGTAATGTTTAGTTTTCGCCAGAAGATGGCGCTCTAATGACATACTGCTTGTACAGTTTTATTGTTTCTATACCTGTGTGCAAAATCTGAACTGAGATTACATATGCTGTTGTGTGTCATTGCTGTTTTTGTTTTGTTTGTTTGTATTTCCTTTATGTTTAGGGGCTAAAGTAATCCTGGCATGTCGGGACATGGAAAAAGCACAGGCAGCTGTGAAAGAAATTATTGAAAGGTCTGGCAACGACAACGTTAGTTGCATGAAACTGGATCTGTCGAACAGCAAGTCTATCAGAGAGTTTGCAGAAGCCATCAACAATAGTAAAAAAAAAATGCTTCCTATGTGACTGTTTTTGGAAAGTTTTGTAAAAAAGCAATGAGGTTTTAAATGTATTTATTTATTTCTACAGATGAGCCTAAACTCAACCTCCTTATCAACAATGCCGGTGTTATGGTTTGTCCTTATGGGAAAACAGCAGATGGCTTTGAGATGCAGATTGGTGTTAATCACATGGGTAAATACAACCAAACTGTGCTGTCGTCGAGCTTCGTAACTGTACCAGCTTTCAGTCCGTTTTTGGCATCAGTGTCGGCAACATCAATACAAAAACTCTAAACATTTCTGCTTGTTCTCAGTCCTGTGCAGTCATGACTAAGTTACATCTACCCACCAGTAGGAGGCGCACTGGACATTTGTTGCTAATTTGCAGTGATGGAACTAAATTTAAAGCTACAACTTGAATCTATTTTTATTTAATTGTTATCGTTGACTGTTAATTTACTGCAAAATAATTTAGCCTTTTTATATATTTATCAGATAAACATATCATGTACAGTCAGCCACCATTTTTGATGAATATAAATTCATTACTGATATATTTTGCACTAAGTTTTTTAAAATCTAAGTGTTGTGCTAGTTTCACTGATTAGGACATTTTATTTAAATCCGCTCGATTTTACTTACCATATCTTTGTGAAGATTTATTATTTCAAGGTTTTTTTATGTTTTAAATACTGATTGCTGTTAATCACTAATGGGGCAAACACTCAGTTGGTTTGATAAGAAGTACAGTTTATTATAAAGCCATCAAAAAAATTTCCATGCCAAGATTTATAGTATTCTGTACTTTGAAACAAACAGTTTTTGTCTAAGTTTCAGAGATAGTTTTGGTTACATTAGCTAAAAAATGTTCACAACACTATTTTGTTTTTCGTCTCGATTTCTCTGTTCTAAAACACATAAACTAAACTTCAGTCGTTTCTATTTTTCAGGCCATTTTCTGCTGACATATTTGTTGATCGACCTGATTAAAAGATCGGCTCCGGCCCGGATTGTTACCGTATCTTCCATGGCTCACTCCTGGGGATCCATCAATCTGGAGGACATCAACAGTGAGAAAAGTTACAACAAGAACAAAGCTTACGCACAGAGCAAACTTGCAAATGTTCTCTTCACCCGTTCCCTGGCTAAAAGATTAGAAGGTATGTATTATAACTAAAGATTCACTGATCAAAATTTTGTAAACCGATTACAATTTCAAAGTTGTAGATTTGCAAATGGTTATAGGTAGTATGTAGATTAATGAGTATGTAGGTTTTTAAGTATTTTATGATTGTATGATTTATGTAGCATGGGGGGTTGGAGTTTTATGCGTGTTTTGATGTGTCTGGTCCTCTATTATAGACTGAAGACAATTTTCTGCTACATGTGACAGATAATAAAGTTGTTTGGTTTTTTTTTTAAATCTACCTTAAAGGTGTCCTTTTACTCATTCATAGACACATGGTCTCACTACGCTCTTGGAAATCTTTCCTTTGACCTTTGCTACCATGTTCTCGTCCAGGCACAGGCGTGGCGACATACTCGCTCCACCCTGGAGTTGTTCAAACAGATTTGTGGCGCCACCTGAGCACCCCTGAGCAGTTCTTCATAAAAATAGCCAGACCTTTTACCAAAAACTCTATCCAAGGGGCTCAGACTACAATTTACTGCGCTGTGGAACCGTCACTGGAGAAGGAGAGCGGTGGATATTACAGGTACTCAAAACAGGTTAATCTGTGTCAGTGACTTCTGCATTGACTCCTAGTGTTTTATCAAATGAAACAGTTACTTGCTGGGATAACATGACACAGAAATGCAAAGTGAGAGCAACATAAGTTAAACTTATCCTTTTTTTTACCACAGTGACTGTGCTCCGGCCAACTGCTCAGCTGCTGGAAAAGACGACAAGCTGGCGCAGAAGTTGTGGGAGCTGAGCTGTCAAATGCTCTCTATATCATGGGAATAAAGCAACAAGAAAAAGAACCTTCACACTATCATTTCCATAACTTATGTAACATTCTCTTATTTTACTAACACTCCCTGAAAGGAAATTATTATTTGAATATACAAGTATTTCCTGTTTCATAAAATGCTCTTCCAGAAGTATAAGTCTAAGTAAATATGCTGTACATACTGAGTTTGACTTGTGTAAATAAGTCTGCGTGGCCTTTTTGTCCATTTGAAGACATATTTTTCATAGTCCAGTGGATAGAAAACTGAATAAGAGAAAATCTTTCTCACAGCTCCACAGTCTTTTTGCACATTTTGCTATAATAGGAAACATATACTGAGCCATTTTATTTTCCATGTGCTTATATTTGAATAACTACAATACATATTTATTTAAAATTAGGAAAAAATATAAAGAAAGTTTAATCAGGTAAAATGCATCTTATGTACTTGTGGTTTTCTTCGGATGTTACCACATCGTGAGGATCGTTTTGCTACGTCTGGCATTCTAAATACTTTTATATATTAAAAAATAATCTGTTTTTAATTTTAAAAGCGTGTTTCAAGTTTTTCTGAAAACACACTGAACAGTACAGCTGTTGAGCTTTTGATTATGGTATTGTAACCTACATAAGGAAAGATCTAGTGCAATGAGCACTACTCAAAGGATGTGTTGTAAATATTTATCAGATTTAGCTGCACTGAACTTAAGCACAATATCTGTAGCTCTACATACAGTGATTACTTGTTGGAAAGTTTCATTAAAATACATTCAGTTGCTCACAGACAGACACAAATAATAGATAACAATCAAAATGTTTTTCACCTCTTCTGACCAGGAGTTGGGTAACTTTTCTTATTAAACAAACATTTTTCTTCTTTTTTTCTAATATACAGTACGAGAAAAGAAAAAATCCTCAATGAGTCTCTGTCTTTAGGTCAAACCAAATAATTTGATCAAGTTTAATCAATAAATCTAAATAAAAGCAGACCTTTTGTGTAACACATTGATTAAACGTGGCCTAATCATTTGCAAGGTATATGTGTGCACTGAAGTCTTTCATCTCCATGGTGACGTATACACTCAGTCATTAAAGTTTTATAACCACAAGAAGCTGCCTATAAGAATCATCTGTGAGTCTGACACTGATAACATCTGAAAGAAACAATGAGAGGGATGGATGTAAAGACGCTTTGGAGCGTCACTAAACTGCACTAAACACACACTGCAGAAGTGAGTTTAAACATACACACGACACAGGTTTAAACAACAGTGTTAATGTCTGAAAGTGCTGCTGTCACAATTAATGTTTTCTGTTCCATCAGAATGGAGGAAACAGAAGATGGGATTGCTGTGGTGGGAATCGGGTGCAATTTTCCAGGAGGTAGGAAGAATTTTTTAGCTGCATTTGTTGTTTTTTATTATTATTGGGATTTTTCAGCTTTTTGCAATTAAGTACATTGCATTAGATTTATGTACTGGATTCATAAATTTTATAAGTCATATAGAATGATGCAGAGACTATCACTAAATTATTTATTGATTATTTGTAAAAGAATATTAAACAGACTGCATTTACTTAAAACTTTTTTATTACTGTAACAAAATGTAATGTTGCTTTTCCATTAAAAAGAAATGTTTTATTGTGATGTTTTTGAAAGTATATTTTGTTGCATATTTTTAGTGAAGAAAAGTAACAATAGAGTCATTTTTTGTACTTTAAAGACAAAAGTTTTTTATTCCAACATATTTCAGCTTTTCAAAAGTCCAATAGGAATATAGTTCTGACAAAACTTGTTACAATGTTAGATTTAGTTACTTTAAAATTAATATTTCCCACAATGGATTACATAATAACAATTACAATACAATCAATGTAAATGATGTACAGAATTCGACCCTTTTGCAGTCAAACAACAAATAGTTAGAAGTTTCTCAGTTCCAACAGATATGGTTGGGTGATAAACAAGTTTCTACAAAATTTGAAGAGGTAATTTATTCACTGAATCAGATGTGCTGAGCAGGGAAAAGAAAAGCATGCAGGCCTCAAAGATCAGAGTTTGACGCCACTGTAATGAATGAATTATTGTTTATCCTTTGTTACTTTTATAGCATCTCAAGAATTCTTTGACTTTTTTTTTAAACTAACAGGAGAAGGTCTTGACAATTTTTGGAGGGTTCTTGTTGAAGGAAGAAACTGCTGTGTGTCGATCCCCAGAGAGAGGTTTGACATTTCCAGCTGGTATGACCCCGATGACACCAAACCGGGTAAATCGCGGACAGCCACAGCTGCTTTCATCGAGGGGTATGAGCTTTGAACTTTATCATAAACCCTGCTGGTGAAGATTTATCAGAACCTGACCAGATATGTAACTGCTTATGTGCTGTGATAATGAGAGTGGTCAGTGTGGATAAAGGCTCAGTATCTTTTCCTCATGTCTGTGTAGCTATAAATAAAAATATGACTTAATTTAATTATTTTTGTTGCTTTTACCTTTAGCTGGAATATTGTCAATGAATATAACGTTTATTGATGGCAATGGACTGTTGAAAGAAAGACTGTTGAAAATGCATGATGACATTGATAGTTTTAGTAAAATAACACACTTTACCTTCTGAATGAACAAAAAAATACTTTTTAAACAAAAATCAAAAGTGCAATACAAAAAGGCACTAAATGGATTCACAAGAAGCATTTTATTTTTAGGACATTTTCACTTTGCCTGAACTGATTTAGCTTGCACTTGCTATTTTAATAGCACAGGATATAAGATTTTGAAGTTGTGAATTTAGTTTGTAGCATGTAGCAGTGTTTCAGGCCAGTGTTTCAAGTTTAATTCTTTTATTCTTTGCTTTTAGCATTATTGAATTAGTTGTATATTTGTTTTATTGCATTGCACAGGACAGCATTGGACTGTGCAACATGTTCAGGTACAAGACAGAAAACGAGTACAGAAGCAACTAAAATCCAAATAAAACTTAATAATAATAAATAAAACTTATACTTTCAGAAATGCTGAAGAACATTTTATTTAGATTACTTAAAAAATACAAGAAGGTCTGAGTCATTGGAAGCAAAGTATTAACAATTTAAAGAGATGTAAAGTTTTGCAGAGTATTGCCGTCTTTATCTTTACACACAGGTATTAATTTTGTATGTTTGTGCAGGTTTAATGAATTTGACCACAAGTTTTTCGGCATCAGTGACAGTGAGGTGGAACAAATGGATCCTCAACAAAAGCAGCTCCTTCAGTGTGTTTACAGAGCTTTGGAAAATGCTGGAATTCCAATGGAGAAAGCCAGTGGGACCCGGACAGGAGTGTATTTTGGTAAAAAAATAAAAATGTGCTTCCTGTTACGTTTTTATGTTTGTGCAGGCCAAATTTACACTTGTCCTAAAGCCAAAGATAAAAACAGAAACTTTGCTAAGTTTTAAGCCCTGAATTGAGAACTATTTAGGATATTTTCCACTCATTTTTCAGGAATAATGAACAGAGATTACGAAACAAACGCTGCACACGTGCACCCCAGTGTGATCAACCACTGGACTGGAACTGGACTTGCCATGAGCATTGCAGCAAACAGAGTCTCCTACGTCTTTAACTTTACTGGACCTTCACTCTCCATTGACTGTGCCTGTTCATCATCACTTGTTGCCCTTCATCTCGCCTGCCAGTCCATTAATCAAGGTCTCAACAATGTTGCTACATGAACTCATTGAACCACTGACTGGCAATCACTTAATTGGCAATCAAATTTTTTTTTGAGTGAGATTATAATCATATTTTTCTTCTCATCAGGTGACTGTGACATGGCTGTTTGTGGAGGCGTCAACTGCATCATTGAACCAAGAGTGTTTGTAGCGCTTAGCAAAGCCAAGATGATTTCACCTGAAGGGACGAGCAAACCTTTTTCCAGCAGAGCAGATGGTTATGGCAGAGGGGAAGGCTGTGGGGTGGTTCTCCTGAAACCACTAAGAAAGGTACAAAATCTGCTAAGGGGAATTTTTTTGTACACAGAATACTTTTTACTTTCACATATACAGTGCATATTTGTACCTATTTTGACTTTAATGCAACGTCTGTTTATAATTGATAGGCACTTCAAGACCATGACCACATCTGGGGCATCATCTGCAAAACTGCAGTCAACCAAGATGGACACTCAGTCACTCCTATCACCAAACCCTCCATGGCACAACAAGAAGACCTGCTGCGTAGAGTCTACTCAGACAGTGAAATAGCAATTGTCCAGTACATAGAAGCTCATGGAACAGGTACCCCAATTGGAGACCCAACAGAGGTAGGAAGCATCTCCAATGTCATCGCTAAAGCCAGACCTCCTGGTTCAGGGACACTGTGGATAGGGTCAGTGAAAAGCAACATCGGACACACAGAATCTGCAGCTGGGGTGGCCGGACTGATTAAAGTTTTGCTGATGATGAGGCATGAAACCATTGTTCCGTCTGTTTTCTACTCAGCTGAAACGTCTAGTGTTGACACAAAGACTCTAAACATTAGAATTCCAGAGAAAACTGAAAAATGGACATCTTCCATTGCAAGAGTTGCAGGAGTGAACAACTTTGGGTTTGGGGGAACAAATGCACATGTCATTGTCAAACAGCACGTACAACCAAATGTTGAACAAAAAATCAATGAGAAGCAAGTTACATATTTTGTTGTGTCAGCAAATTCACAAAAATCTCTTAAAATGATGATCGAGGATACCATTAAACAACTGGAGGCAGATAACAAAGTTGATCTCAGCGCTCTGTTGTTCACATCAGCTTGCAGAAGAAGCCACCAAAGACATAAATACAGAAAAGCCTTTGCAGTTTCATCAATAGATGATCTTAAAAAAAAGCTAAAAGTTGCTGTTGATAAAAATATTAGCCCAGCCCTCTCAGATCCAAGATTAGTGTTTGTCTTTTGTGGAAATGGTGTCAATTACCATGGTATGTGCAAACAGCTGCTAAAAAGGGAGCCTGTATTCAGAGAAAAGATAACAGAAATTTCATATATTTTCCGAACTCTGAGCTCTCTGAACATTTTGAGCACACTCGAAAACGACATTGAAAGCAGTGACTTTAAAAACCTAAATGTTGTCCAACCTTTGCTGTTTGCTATCCAAGTTGGTATTTCCACCCTGCTCAGGCATTGGGGTGTCAGACCTGACGCTGTGCTTGGACACTCTGTTGGTGAAGTTGCTGCTGCTCACTGTTCTGGCCTCTTGTCTCTTGAGGATGCTGTAAAAGTCATATATGTACGCAGCATTCTTCAAACCAGAGTCACAGGAGGGAAGATGCTTGTGATCAGCAACATGTTTTTTTCAGATGTTGCTTCTCTCCTCAAGAAATACTCTGGAAGAATTAGTCTTGCTGCTTCCAACAGCCCAAGGTCCTGCACACTCTCAGGTGATGCAGATGCGATTGATTGCCTTCACAAGAAGTTAATCAACTCTGCTAACAGTCAGAATCTGTTTCTCCATGTACTGGATGTCCCTGCTGCCTACCACAGTCACATGATGGATCCGATTTTATCAGAAATTGAAATAAAAATTGGCTCCTTGCAGGAGAATGACCTTGATACAGAGCTTTTCTCTACAGTTACAGGGAAGGAAGTGCAGCAGGGAGATTTTTGCTCAGGTCAATACTGGGCAAGAAACATTCGTGAGCCAGTAGCTTTTGAGCAGACTTTGAAGTCGGCAACTAAAGGAAGGAAAACTACAGTTTTTGTAGAAATAGGGCCAAGAAGGGCACTACAGAGAAATATCATAGAAACATTGGGAGACAACACAACTGTTGTTGCCTCAGTGGAACCTCAGAAAGACCACAAATCAGCCATATCTGTTGTTTCAAAATTGTTTGAGTTAGGCATTCAGGTGAATTGGAACAGCTTCTACAGAAGTTACAAGACAACACCTTTGTTCTTTCCGAGGTACCAGTTTGATTACTCTGATAGAGATGTTATCATTGGAGCCGCCCAGAATAACAAGACAAGCAGCCATCCTGTGCTCTGTCAAACCAGGAGCGAAAGCAACATTTTCAGTTGCAATCTCACATCTGATGCCACTCTTTACTTAAAAGAACACAAGTACAATAACATACCCATCATCCCTGGTGCCTTCTATGCAGAGTTGGGTTTGGCTGCATTCCTAGCCAATGCTAAACCAAAAGTACCCCTCAGATCAGTGCAACTCAGTGTCAACTTTCACAGTCCATTTGTTTTAACACAAAACTCTCCTGAAATGAAGGTGCAGTTGGAACAAAAAGACAAAGAGACTGGTTTCACTGTATTTTCATCATCTGTAGTGTATGCTTCAGGCACAGTGGTTTCAAAGAATGAGAGGTTGATCGAGGAGCAGCTCATTTCATTAAGCTCCATCTACAAACGATGCAGTTCTGTTGTGAGTTTTCAGGAGTTTTATGGGTATCTCTCTCAAGGCGGCTTCCAGTATGGAGATGTCTTTCAGAATAAGGAAAATGTGCACTATGGGGAGGATCTAAAAGAGACTTTTGCAGCTGTTTCAATTCAAGATGAGCTACAGTCTCATTTGCATGACTACTGCATTCATCCTATTGTGTTGGATTATTTGATGCAACTTCTCCCTGTTACGGTGGAACACATCTTTGCAGGCAGGCCAGGGTTTCCTGCCAAAATAGGCAGCCTTAAGGTGTTTGAACCATTGGAAAATGAGATGATTATCTATCTGAGAGCAGTTGACATTGGCACTGATCACTTTGAGGTTTGTGGCTGCTTTGCGAATAAGGAAGGCAGAGTGTTGGTTGAGGTGAAAAATGTGATAATCACATACCTTGGCAGTCACTCTCATGTGGTTGAGGAATACTTCTACCATAATGACTACAGTGTTATCCCTGAACATTTCCCTTCTTCTTATCATCCTCCTCCAAAGGCTTTGGTTTTTTCTGATGACTTGGGGATTGCCAAAGGGCTGCAACATTATTTGGATCCAAAATCTAGATATGTTTCTTTTACATATGCAAATGATATTTTAAGCAATGGGGTTCCTTTTCTTCTGGCAACTCTCAATATCACAGATATTAAAGAAAACTTTGATGAGGTGTTATTTATGTGGAGCAAAGAAGACCTCACAACACTAGTGGCAGATGTCATCTTGCACAATCTGGTAAGCTGCTGTGAAATTTTTCGCCAAATAGTCCTCGAGCTGAAGCGGATTCAGTTCTCCAAAGCAATCAGAGCCATAACCTACCGATCATCTGACATCACTGTGGACCACATCAGTCCTGGTTTTGTTATTGCTGGTATGACAAGATCATTTGCTGCAGAGTTACCTGATCTTTCTTTTCAACTCATTGACATAAGCACCATCTCTGCTGAAGACATTGAAGCTCTTTCTGAGATCCTAAGATCACATCCTTGCAATGAATTCCCAGAGTTGGTGGTAAAGAATGGGCTCCTTATGAAACCTTCAATTATCCGCACCCCTCTGAAAATTACTGAGAATAAAACAGGCAATTACACTTGTCCAACCTCCAAACCTTGCATCTTACAGACAGCTGATGCACACAAGATGACTCTACTGAGTGCTATTCCCTTTGACCAGGAAATCAATCCAATCAGCCACTTGTGTGTCGAAATTCAACTCAGTAAAATATGTGTTCATTCATCTGATTATTTCCCTGTCAGTGCTTCACATCTGTCGTTCGGACAGACGTTGTACTGGAATAAATATTCAACTCAAAAACACAAATTACTTGCTCTTGATTTCAGCGGTGTAGTTACAGCAGTTGGAAAAGATGTGCAGAAGCTCAAAGTTGGAGATCAAGTTGCTGCTTGTTATCCAGTTGTGGCTGCAACTAAAGTTCAAGTACCAGAAGATGTGTGCTACAGCACCAAAATGTTCCCATTCCTTCAAAAAACACCCTGTGTTTCATACTTTGTTCTAGTTTGGGAGATACTTCATCGAACCTTGCCTGGAGCTAAACAAAATTTGGGAATCATTTGCTCTGACCCCAATTCTACTTTGGTGAAAATTTTGGCACTTAGTGCTTACAAATCTGGTTGGAGCGTGACTGTAGGTACACAGTGCAATGGCTCTTTTGTAGATGCCAGTCAAGTAGATGAATTTGTCATTCTACCACCATTCGAGAAATCCCTTGCTTCTAAATTGGGCAACCATCCATGTGTCCAGCATGTTGTTTTTGTCTGTGAATCCCAGAACCAAAGTGAGTTGGCTCAGGAATTCTGCCAAAATACAATGGAATGTGTTTTTGTACAGACAATTCAGATGCAAGTAATTTTGCAAAAAGGATATTTGAAAGCACACAGGCCTCACATTTCCCACTGGCTGAAGTCCCTGAAATTAAGTAGAAAGTTTGCTCTTGAAAGCATCACCTTTCAGAGCTTGAAACCTGAAAGCAAGACTCTTGATTCAGAGAAACTGCCATCATATTTCAGCTCTAAAATGCTTCCAGTGATAGCCCTGGAAAAAGATCCATGTGGTAACTTGTCTAATATTCCACTTTTGCCAGAGGAGAAACAGCTGTTCAGAAAGAAAGCAGTGTACATTGTGGCTGGTGGTCTCTCTGGGTTGGGCTTTGAAACAGTCAAATTCATCTCTCAAAGAGGTGGAGAATATGTTGTCATTCTCTCCAGGAGCAAACCGACATCAGTTGTGCAGCAAGAACTACTCACCATCCAGAAACAGTGTAGAAACAGCATCACAAGCATGGAGTGTGATGTATCAGTGTCTGAGCATGTGCAGAAAGTTTTCACCATCATCAGGCAGAAATTCAGTGATTATCCAATAAGAGGGGTGTTTCACAGTGCAGTTGTCCTTCATGACGGGCTCATTGAGACCCTGAACAGATCTCTTTACGAGAAGGTTTTTAAACCCAAAGTAAATGGTGTCTTGAATTTACACCATGTGACTCAGAACTGTCAGTTAGACTACTTTGTGTGCTACTCCTCCATCTCAGCATTTCTGGGAAATGCATCGCAAACAAACTATGCAGCAGCTAACTCTTTCCTCGACTTGTTCTGTCAGTACAGGCGCAAACTTGGTTTGCCTGGACAATCAATCAACTGGGGAGCTCTGAACACTGGCCTGCTCTTGAATAAAGAGCATTTCCATCGCTTCCTGGAGGCAAAAGGAATGATTGTGCTGGAAGTGGCTGATATTTATAAAAGCTTGGAGCAGTGCCTCATGCTCAACCGACCCCAACAAGCCATCTGCAGGTTTCACTTCAGGAACATCAGGTACAACATCCTCTCTCAAAATGAAGCTTTGACCCAGCGACTTAAAGCATTAGTCGACGAAGCCTTCCATAAGTCCAAAGATGCAGATTCTAAGAATAAAGAAATGAATTTGGTTTCACCAAAAGATTACGTTTTTTCTCTGCTGAGCGAGACCATCAGCATTGATCAAAGTGAGCTGAGTGAAGAGTCTCTTCTTTCATCTTTGGGCATGGACTCAATGCAGGCCATGACCCTGCAGAATCTAATATTTCAAGAGAGAGGTGTGAATGTGCCTCTGGTGAAACTTTTGGATCCCAATGCCACATTATCAACAGTTATCAGTGAGCTGAGTGAAGCAGCTGAAGGTAGAAACATCATTGAGGACATGGGTGACACTGATGTTTCAACAAGACTGTAAGAAATAAAATCCAAATATTTAACAGAGAATTTTTTTTTATACACATTGTCACCAAGTATATTTTTGTGTGTTTATGCCACTTACTTGTCTTACAAAAGCAC
>JAVKLF010000069.1:6218035-6229789 GCA_034783495.1 Millerichthys robustus | reverse complement strand
CTTCATTTGTGTAATTATATAGTTTGAACCAGTTTTAAAACGGCTTCATCCTAAACTTTGTTTTACTCTTTTCAAAAAAAACAAGCAAGTACCAAGCAGCTGGAGTACCAAGCAAGTGGTATGTATATAGTCAAATACATCAAGTCAAATGTATTTATTGTCTGTAAAAGTGTTTAAGAAAAAGACAGATTATGTTAAGTTTGATATTTTTGTTAAATTATTAAAGTCTTGAATCTTTACCTTATCACTCATGCCAAATCTGGTGACCATCATTTTTGCTATTTGGGTTGCACCATCGAAGTCGCTGGAGGCTCCTAAACCCCCCCACCCCCCAAAAAAAAAGAAGAAAAAAAAAATGTCTAATAAATAAAGCACCCAGATAATATTGGACATAGTCACAGAAAAAGACGGCCAAACTTCTTTATATTTTTCTACATAACAGGAAATAATTAAACCTATTTACGCGGTTCTAAAATCATTCAACTCCTCAACTGTGTACAAAAATACACTACAGTATCCAACTGTGTCATCATTTACTATAACAAAGCCAAAATAGATAGGTTGTTAGAAAAACTGTGTTCACCCTATAATTCAACCAGTTGTAGAACTGCATTTAACAACAAGAACAAAATGGTTGCCATTTACTCTTACTTGCTCAACTATTCTGTCATGAACTTTAATCTTTATCCGTCTGGTGTAAATTGTACTGCATCACTAACACGCAGTTATCAATACTTCTAAATTAGCTCCTTTGAAATCTCTACCCGTGGTAATGTCGTCGTCTCCAAAGATGAGCTCCTCTGCAACTCGGCCACCCATGCTGACATCCATCTGAGCCAGCAGCTGGGCTCGTGTCTCGCTCCAGCGGTCGTCCTCTGGGAGCATGGACACCTTGAGAGCAAACAAAAGAACAATACAGATCAGTTTCCAGGCTGTTTTTTTTTTTTTTTACGTAATTTATTGAAGTTATAACAAAAACTAACGTGGCCAAGAGTTGGTCCTCTGGGCATGATGGTAGCCTTATTTATTGGCATTGCGTCTTTGGTATAATATGCAACAATAGCATGACCGGACTCGTGGTATGCTGTAATGGTCTTATTTTTCTTATCAATTTCAACGCTGCGCCTCTCTGGGCCTGGCAGGAAAAAAAAATCAAAGAAAAAAAGATTAAAGCCTTCCGACTCTGTGATGGGAGTTTCAGGGCTGATCATAGTACTGTGTTTAACTACCCATGAGGATCTTGTCCTTAGCAAATTCCAACTCCTTCAGTGTTACCATCTCTTTTCCATCCACTGCTGCCTTTAGGGCTGCCTGGTTCACCAGATTCTCAAGCTCTGCTCCAGAGAAGCCCACTGTGCCTCTGGCAATAATCTCTGCATCAATGGCTGTGAAAGAACAGATGATCAGGGACAAATGTCCTCTTTACAAAGACATCCTTAGTTTCACTGAATGAGCTACAAAATATGCTTAGTTTTCTCATGAGTAAAAGGAAGGCAATTTGAAACACTAGCTAACATAAAGGTTACAATTTATAGGCTATAATATAGCAAAGTATTCAACAAGGAGACGTACCAGGATCCACTTTGATCTTTGAGAGGTACCAGTTGAGAATTTCTTTGCGACCTTTTACATCAGGTCGAGGGACGGTCACCTGCATGTCAAACCTCCCAGGTCTCACCAGAGCACTAGAACATAGCAGCAACACATCATTAGCACCTCGAGTTGTATTTACATACTGACTAACAAACTGAATGTTCTAAGGTAGGCAATAAACTACACAGTAATCGAAGAAAACTCAGAATAACAGCCTACATTTTATTACTATATGTACACTAATAAGATTAGACTTCTTGTTCATTTCATATTAAATTTATTCATTAAACTGTATGCTTATTGCCTATATTTACTCATGCTAATGTGTACAATAAATCCAATCACTGTTGTGTGAAAATGGTTCAAATAAATTTAGTAGACAAAAGCAACACAAATTAAAATAAAAATCAAACATTTTTAAGAAAAAAGCTACTTGATCCAATTTCTTTTCACATTTCTGACTTGCTGATGTCATGTTAAGACAATTTGGTCTGCTTAGATTATCTAATTAAATGAAGCAGTATTCCTCTAAAATGGGAACATACTTATCCAAAGCCTCAGCAAAGTTTGTAGCACCAATGACAATGACACCTTCATTTGGTTTGAATCTGTAAAACATGAAAACGTTGGTTAGTTTAGGTGGAAATGTTTTTCATTAATGAAGAACAAACATGGATAAAACATACCCATCCATTTCAGCCAGCAGCTGGTTGATGGTCTGTCTGGAGTAAGGATGCATGGGAGACTCAATCCTCTTCCCACCCACGCTGTCCAACTCATCAATGAAGATGACACACGGAGCATTGGCTTTTGCCTCTTCTACAAATTACATACAAAAAAAAACAACAACTTTAGTATGATACACCTTAACTTGACTTTTTTTAGTATGCAAACTTACTGAAAAGGTTCCTGATTCGACTGGCACCAACACCCACAAACATCTCATCAAACTCTGATCCGGAGGCGTAGTAAAAAGGCACATCAGCCTCCCCAGCAACAGCTCGCGCTAACAGAGTTTTTCCTGTGCCTGGGGGGCCAATAAGGAGGATCCCTGTAGAGATGGGATTAAGGTTGAACAGAATAAATACTGTATTCCTTCTTATTAGCATTACTGCATAAATAACAGAAACACTGAAACTGATGACGACACCTTTAGGCAGCTTTCCACCCAAAACAGTGAACTTCTGAGGGCGTTTGAGAAACTCCACAACATCTTGCAACTCGTTCTTTGCCTCCTCTACTCCTTTGACGTGCTCAAATGTCACATTTTTCATGTGGATGGGGTCCACCGCTGAGTCAAGGCCAGATGTGGTGCGGAACCTCACTGCAAACACCCCACAAACAAACGTCTAAGGACAATATTCGTTACACAATCTTATTATCACAAATAAATTAACTTCTTTATGCTTACTGCGGCCCTCATTGTAAGCATGAAGATCCAAATTTACGCAGCAATTTCACATTTACACCTACTCAATTCACGTAGCTGGGCAGAAAATATAAACAGCTTGTATTGATTGAGTACTGGAGGTATTTATAAAGAGTAGCATGCTTCAAATTATCAGTCGAACTCAACGTGCACAATGGAGCACACTTATTATATTATGTTATGTAACACTCAGTGTTAAACCACATGAACAAAAAACTAAAATGTGAATTTTAAATATGAAAATATATAAAGGATTTTAATTTAAATCTTTAAGCCTTTCTTAAAGATGCCAAATGGCTGCAGTGTGATTTCAGTGTGCATGTAGAGCTTTGATTTTATTTGCATGCATATGAAGGAATGAAAACCAGAACAAACCGGCATCAGAAAAGGAGCCTTTACCGGAGAAAAATGGGGTTCTCGACAGGCCATAAATGCCAATCAGTAAGAGAACGAGCAGGATCAACCTGGTTCTCCGCAGTGATTCTGTCAAAACAGCACAGAGAAAGTGAACTCTGAGATCAATCAGTCTGCATGTAATTCAGCAGTTACATGTCTTTATTTAAAAACTGAAATATTAATAAATGAGCTACATGCCTTGTGTTCTCTGAGTTAAAGCTTGAGCCCTCATGAATCCATCAGTGAAACCTATTTTGAAAGCCTCTTGCTGGTTTTCAGGAACTTTTTTCTGTTGTACTACTTGGTCCAGAGAGTACGCCTCAGCTCCTTTGTCTCTTAAGAGCAAACCCTGTAACAAAAACAAAGACTCCTTTCAAAACCTTTACATAATAACTTACAATTTACATGCATGTGGACAAATTATTGGACACAACTGGGTTAAAAATGATGCATGCATTTATCTTATTAATACAACATGAAAACTAGAAAGTTTGACACTACCTGAAACATTAAAGTTGGGACACATCAACTTTTCCATTACACAAACATGTTTTAAATAACTTTTCATCTTTTTGAATCGGTTACAGTAATACCTTCATGAAAGCTGGTGTGTAGGCCTCAGATTCTACCGTACCATCATAACTAGACTCCATTCGTCTGGTCTTTGTTCTAAGGGTCTTAAAACCCCGACTCTGTAGCCACACTACAAGAACCAACACATTAGTTAATCATTTAATTGAATAAAACAAAGCATGATCTCTTAATAAACCTGTAAATAGATAGATTTTTGTACCAGGTAAAAACTGTAGCTCTGAGCAGACTTCTTGAAGAGGACTGTGGTACTGTCTACAGAACAATGGAGAGCCTGAACTCCACAATCTTCTTTGTGAAACCCCTTTAAAGAAAAAAATAATAAAAAATAAACATTTAAAGCTTGTTTAAATTGACAACTAAAAATTACAAATGACCAAAACAATAGCCTTGGATGAGCTGCTCACCATGCTTGTTCTGAAAGAAGCTGTTTGCAGAAACATGACTAGTTCTCCATATTGAAGTAACAGTAGCAGGCTCTTCTGGATTCTGTACTGGCAGTAACCGGCTCACCAGCTCGTCCAACTGACTCACCCGGACCTCTGAAAGACCCAGGTCCTTCAGACTAACACTTGGCTGTAAAAAATAACAACAGTAGAGGATTATTTACATTTGCAGTATTACAGAACTTTAAAATAAAACTTTAATAATACAATGTGTATTATACTTTCACATATTCCACACAAGTCCACTACAAGATGTGCTAAACATTTTTCATGAAAAATAAATCATCACATATGGTTGCATTTAAAAATACTTTGCAGCCAAAAGTACAAAATTATTTTTAGCTTACAAAGCATGAGACTGATTTAAAATACAATTTTATAGTATAAATATTTTTTTACAACAGCATACCTTTATCAAAAGATTTTATAAAGTTGATTCTTGATAAACTTTGTTGTATTGTTACCTTGTTGAAATATCATTTTAACTTACTTGTGATCAGAATGAAATTGATTTTGCAAAGTTATTTCTTTGAATCAAATTGAATCAGAACTCAGAAGAACATTCAACAGAAGTGTCTGATTTGGACAAACTCTTCAAGTGGTTAGAAAAGGCTGGACTGAGGGACCATGTAGAGACACTAATCATGGCAAAGCAGTAACACAATCGAGACCAGGGTCTACCAAACAGGACACAAAATGCAAGCTGTTAAGAAATACTAAGAACCCTGCAAAAGTTGTAGGACATCCTGAAGACATTTGGGAGACTTGTGCTCACGGTGCAATGAGATATAACCTTAAAATAGGTTTAGCTGTGGAACATTTATCTAAACACTACTGCATAATTGCCAAAACGTATTAGGCCCTTCTTACCTCTTTTAAATATGAGCTATGTTCATGACAGGAGTCTTTGTGAAGGGTCTGGACTGAAGCTGTGGCTGAGTTCTTCAGAGAGTGGAGGGCGTTGATGACTTGGCTGAAAGGCACTATCATCTAAGAGACAGCACAAAAGTCGAGCAGCACGTTACATGGCGACATATATAAACTTAGCATTAACCACATGTACATTACAACCACGTTGAATATACATAACACCCACTGTTTAACAAAATCAGATAAGTTTTGTTTGATTTTCAAATATATCTCCTAAATAGAAAAGTGGGTCAGGAGTCAGTGTTATTGAACTTAGGTTCTTATTCACCTGACTGGTCTATTTGATTAAAAATAGTTTAGGCCCTATAAATTTACATTAGCTCTGAGTTTTTCTAGTCTACCATCCTATACGAGAAGATAACAATGCGACAACAACCGCCTGTTTTTCTAGTGCTCGGAAATCAGATAACATGATGTAAGCATGGACTGAGTTGGAAATCAGTCTTGACACTGACACGCTAGATGTTAGCGTATTAGCGTTGGCTAAGCTAAGCTGTCATTGACAAAAGATCTGAAGAAAAACAAATATCTACAGAGCAGTTGGCTGTTCTCATAACATTTTCCTACAGGTAACGCTAACTTAATACTTGAAAAAGTTGTCAGACAAATACACAAAAAAATCAACCGGCTTCTTCTGAGTGTGCTTACCTGCTGCGGCTGAAATGACGTCGATAGCGAAAACATTTTGCCCGAAAAGACAAACAAAAAAGTCTATAGATGATTACGAAGAAAGGACAGGCCCTCTGTTGAACGTTAAGAAACGAATCCTCTTCAGAACGATGTCCTTTTTGTTTGTCTTGCAATACAATTATCCGCAATTACACAACTTTTTAAGCTAACTTTGGCAAATGGATTCTGGCTTCTGAGGTCAAATGGACTACAAAATTACGTTCCTACCAGGTCCAGCTTGCATAATCGCGTCACGTACAGACGTCGGTCACGTATGCCACGAAAATTTCAAAATATTTGAACTTTTTTAAAAACCTTGACGAAAAATATTAAAAATACTTAAAAATACTAGTTGGCAACTCATAAAAGTAAAAAAAGTAATTTGATCAAAGTTACTAAGATTACTACTTATTAAAAAAAATGCTACTTATGTCGTCACGTCCCATCGTGACCATTATGGTGACTGCCAAATTGAAATGTAAAATTTGTTTAAAAAACAAACTGCACAATTCATTATGTCCTAAGTTACCAGCAAAAATGTCATCTATATTCTTCTGTGATTTCAAATACTGAAATGGTACTCATTTACACAACACTTTATGCGATTATTTTGTACAGGCAGATTTTTAAGTTACTAAAATTAAAGGACCCTATGACAGGACAGCGAATTCAAAATTTCAAAACAAACCCCGTTGTCTAGTGATGAAAATGTTTTCTCAGTGTTGGATGAATGTATCAGAGCAAGACTATTTTTTATTAGAAGTAGTTGAATAATAATGGAGATGGAAAAACAACGCAACTCAGGTGGCGTAGTAAAAAAGGTCGAAGTTCCGAAACCGCCTTCGATTGAGGATTTCATCGTTTTGAAACCCATTAGCCGTGGCGCCTTTGGCAAGGTCTACCTTGCTCGGAAGAAGAGCAATGCACGTCTATATGCTATTAAAGTGAGTCTATTCGTTTTGGAGACTATGAGTAAACGATTTAAAGTAAATGTTGTCGTTTCTTTCTCATTTTGAGTTTTCTCTTCTTTCCTGCCAGGTGATGAAAAAGGCAGACATGATTGACAAAAACATGGCGAGCCAGATGAAGGCAGAGAGAGACGCACTCGCTCTTAGCAAAAGTCCCTTCATCGTTCACCTGTTTTATTCCCTTCAGACAGCTACCAAGATCTATCTGGTAACAGTGAGGGATTGAAAATATATATAAAAAAATAGAATTTACTTATAATAATTCCATTATAATTGTTTTTATCAATGCAAGAACTATATCGTTCTTTGACTGGTGTAGAGATTATTTTTTATTATCTATATTACGATAATTCCTCATGTCTTAATTTGGTAGGCAGATAAACAGCTTTTAACCTTCTGATTCTTGTTTAAAGGTAATGGAATACCTGATTGGTGGAGATGTCAAGTCTCTTCTTCATATATATGGCTATTTTGACCAGGATGTGGCTGTAAAATACATATCAGAGGTTGCACTGGCTTTGGACTACCTTCACCGTCATGGCATAATCCACAGGTATTGATGTGTATAGATTGTTGTTAAATATATATTACATTGAATCACCTCACATTGTGACTGGAAAATTAATGGGATTTTAACTTTTCAGGGACCTAAAGCCAGATAACCTGCTCATATCCAATGAAGGTCACATCAAGCTAACTGACTTTGGTCTTTCGAAAGTCAAGCTTGACAGAGGTATGAAGACTTTTCAGCCTGAACAAACTGAAATCATCATCACACTTTAAAGTCATGATTTGTGTGTGTTTTTTATTTAAAACAGAGCTGAGTCTTATGGATATCCTTACCACCCCGTCCTTGGCAAAACCAAAACAAGACTTCTTCCGCACGCCGGGTCAAGTTCTCTCCTTAATCAGCTCCCTTGGATTTGTAAGCAAATTTATCTTCCATTTAAAATATGCTTTTAATAAGTCACATACAGTTGGTTGTACATAATGTTCCTGTCATTTCACAAAATCCAGAACACACCTGCAGGAGATAGTAGACGTCACCTCAGCGCTTCTGTGGTGTCCAGCCCAATGTCCTGCAGCAAAATAAAACCTAAGAATAATTCACTCAATTCTCCTTTGATTAATAATAAAGATCAGCTGTTTTCTCCAGCGGGCTACATTAGTAAACTGGGTACGTCATTAACCGAATGCAAAAGACTCCTTTAACCAGAACTTATCTGTCATTTAGTAATTGTCTTGGTGCAATAGTTCAGTGAAGTTTGATCTGTATTTTGTTTTTAAAGGATCAAAAACTAGATTTAATCCTCACAACCTGGCAAAAGATTTGACACCAACATTGCTGAAAACCAGAAAAAGATTTGAGACGATGAGTGGAGACAGCACCACCGACAATGAGGGTGGCATCAGTCCACTGTGGGAGTGTGAAGAGGTGATTGCATAGATTTTCTATAGTCCAAAACAAATTTCCCAAAGGCACAATTAAATTATACTGCACAACATTGTATTGTATCATATGGTAAATACAAATTACAGGTACGTTGTTTCTAATTTAAAATGTATAAAACTGATCACATTCTATCAAATTACTTATGTTTTTGTGATTTTCTGTTCTTGTTTTATTTAGAAAGAAAATGAAAGCACCAATAATCAGAGACTTAGGGGACAGTCTGAGTCCGACGGACCTGAACAGGCCCATGGACACAGAACGTTGAACACCACTGGTATCTCTACCAAGGCTTCCAGTAGTGAGTCCAAAATGTCTAATCATGACCAACTTCCAGATGGAAGGTTTTGCAGAAAGAAGCTAAAGTCTGACTTCGAAGCTCAGGAGGACATTTGTCAATTAGTGAGCGATGACTGTCAGCTTGCAGTTCCCTCATCTGTTAAAAGGACATTTTCAGAAATAGAAAGAAGTCCAGACTTTCTGGAGAGCCAAGCTAAAAAGAGAAACATGGACTACAGGAGATTCTTTGATATTCCACAAGATGCTGCTAGGAATCACACTGGTCTGACTGGGACATTTTCCACCTTCCAAATAGGTGACCTTTTGGGCTCCACTAAAGGAAATGTGGCAGTTGAACACGCGAGTCCAGAACTGTCCAGTCCCATCACTGTGAACAAAAGTCTGTTCAGTGAGCTGGAGGAGCCGGTGGAGGATGTGTTTGAAGGTGGTGCTGAGGACTTGTCACGTTTGAGTTTTACGTCACCATTTCCTGGGAATGGTGATATTTGCTGGAGCTTGTGCCTCGACTCTGACAGATCCATTTATGAAACCTCTCTCATCATGGACAGTCACGCATCAGCTCCCCAACCAAACAAACAGACAGAAAATTCACTTCCATCTGAGGAAAATGAAAAGAATAAAAACTCTTCAAATACTGAATCGGTTGCCATACAAACACCTAGACTTGGTCAGTATTGGCGAAAAGTTGAATCTCGGTGTTCCATCCTCAGCTCACTCCCCGATCATGGACGGAGCGTTGCGCGGTCCCCCTCGTTCCTCAAGCCACGGAACGGCGTAGTTTTCCGCAGTTATTGTAGCTCTATTAACCGCTCCAACGTGTCGGGGGTATCCAGGCTCAGTGTTGGATCTTTGGAGGCGATGGATGTGTCCACATCATCTTCTTATCACTCTGCATTTGGAAATGCAACACCTGTGCAGAGAAGACCAAACTCCAGCGGTTCTGTTTATCAGGTTGTGATGCAGGGATAACAAACAAAGGAATTGGTGTTGAGAAAGATTTTTTTTTAATGAAAATTTTTGTTTTCTTCTCTCAATAGACTCCTCAGCCCACGTCGACCTCCCACACCCCTTACAGGACTCCGAAAAGTGTCAGAAGGGGCGTGCTGCCTGTTGAAGGGGTGCCAATTTTGGGAACCCCTGATTATTTGGCTCCAGAGCTGCTTCTCGGAAAACCACACGGTAAAAGAGGGAAACGTTCAAGTAAAATTATGTCCAATAAATCCCCTCCCAATCTACCTATAATGAAGTAGCATGCTGCTTTACTCTGCAGCTCTTTGACAGACCTTCCTTTTCTTAGTTTCAGGAAGTGGTCAGTTTGGTAAGTTTGTAACAATATTCCTGTTTTAGTGCAAGCGAGCATGCATGTCCCCCCACCCCCTGGCTGCTAATGCAATGAAGAAAAAAAAAAAGCTGATTCTTCACCCAGTTTTCCCATCCCTACTTTTTCTGCCCTTTGGATCTGTGAACAAACTGTGGGCCTGAATGAAGGGAAGAGGATGGTGGTTTTAAGTGTTTTGGTTTTTTTGTAATGAGGAAAGGTCTCCTAACATCAATGTTAACAGGGTAACGTGGGGGCTGATGTGCTGAACGGATGGGATTTTCTGCTTTTGATATCTATAGGGTTGGGGTCAGTGTGCTCAGGCTCTTTGCATACGTTGCACAAAGATAAACAGTCTGTTGCACAATGTCTTTTTAGTCTGTCACATGAATGATCCTGTTTTCAATATTTGTTTACCGTATCTAATAATGATGATTTAAACTGTTGCAGTTGTTGAGGAGCAGAATGTACGATTTCAGCACTTCATTTATTGTCATAAATATCAAAATTGATGTGCAATAGATTGAACTTTTCAAAAATGTTATGACATCTCAGGTTACCTGTTGTTGTCTGCATGCATATTAAAGTGAATCGTTGCTGTAATTATTCTCTCCATTTACACATATGAGAGGAAGAGTGCTAAACTGAATCACTTCATGCTTATTAGTCTAATGTAGTTTCTGCTTCAGCCACTGCAGTACAGTCAGTTCACACTAACAGGAATCACAGAGGGAGATGCTGGTAACCTGGTGCAGCTCGATAAAATTCTTCCTTTTTGCCCCCAAACAGACTGCAAGGTGGACTGGTGGGCGCTCGGCGTGTGTCTGTTTGAATTTCTCACAGGTGTCCCACCGTTTAACGACGAGACGCCTCAGCTGGTCTTCCAGAATATCCTCAACAGAGGTGGGTTTGGGTTTTGTTGTGTTTCATGGAGCCCAACATTAAGGGCTGTTTGACAGTATGCTCTTGCTTCTCTTGCCACCTTACTGACATTTTCTTTTCTTTAGACATTCCCTGGCCCGAAGGAGAGGAGGAACTGTCTGCAAACGCAAGGAATGCAATTGAAATCCTGCTCACCATGGACGTGACAAAGCGTTCTGATTTAACGGGTAAGAATCCGCTTATACTGTGTAGATTTTTAGAAAACTTATTGATGATCAGACTGTTAAATTTTACTCATTAAAGATCTAAGAGCTACAGTGCTGTTATTAAGCAGCTTTTTTTTTCAAACCAATCTGCTAGTGATTTTTTTTAAGCTCTTTGATTAAAAAGGTCACTTCTGCCTGTTTTTTGAACACACATACCAGTTTATTATTGTAGATTTTGACCCCACCAGAACTCAAGTGCCACCCGCTGTTTGTCGGCCTGGACTGGGACAACCTGCAGAACCAGCCGATGCCCTTCATACCTCAGCCTGAAGATGAAACGGACACCTCGTATTTTGAGGCAAGAAACAACGCTCAGCAGATTGCCGTGTCTGGCTTCAGCCTGTAGCTCTGGCTCAGAGTGTTGCATGTTTTTAATTGCACTGATGAAATATTTAGCAGTAATGACAAAAACCAGAATCGTATAAATAAACTTTAATGGTTCTGTTCACTCTAATTCTTTAGAACATATTTTTATGTTATGTGCAATCGATGGTTATTTAGTTATACTGTGGGACA
>JAVKLF010000069.1:6142291-6158357 GCA_034783495.1 Millerichthys robustus | reverse complement strand
GATTAGAACATCTATTTTTCTGTGAATGTTTTGGTAACACTCAATAATTAGCCCCCAAATAATGAAAAAAAAGACAACCATTGATTTAAAAATTGCAGCTCAATTTAGGAGAGTGTGATTATCTTATCACTTTCTTCTTTATGCTTTTCCTTTTGTACTTTATAATTTCTGTGAATTTAGGCAGAGTTTATTTAGAGTTAGGAGGACTGACCTGGACAATCAAAACAAAACAAGAAAATGTGTTTTTTTTAATGAATTTTAAAATAAAACTAAAGATAAAAATGAAAAAAAAGAGCAAAACCAAGTTGAAACATTGAAACCATCTAAATAGAATAAGATAAAATAAAATAGGTTATAGTTGTCATGGCAACCACTGACCTGAGTGAGGAGGTCCATCTCCCCCAGCAGGTCACTGAACATGGCGTCAATGTCGTCCATCTAAAGAAACGACAGAAGCAAAACCTTTAAAACAATATGAATTTTACTGTGCTTTATGTGTACCTAAACACACACACACACACACACACACACACACACACATGCAAGAACCCATGCACTCACACAACCAATTAAAAAGAAAATAACACGTAGTTTCACAATGTATTTAAAAAACAGAAAAGAGAAACAGTTTTAAAGAGGATGACTATTAGGTCTCAGGCTCAACTTGAGAACCTCAGCTTATCTGAAACATTTGAAGAGTTGAAGTTTGTCATGGAAAATGTGACAATGCTGCTCAATCATTTTAGATTTGTTTAAAAGTTAGGGGGACATCAGCATATTTTCAAACAATCATCACAAGTAAGGACTTCAGATATGTATATGGCTGCAGAATAAACCTTGGATGAGAGTTAAAGCATCAATAAACAATAGAATGTGTAGCAGATGTGGAGATGTTTCAGGAAAATAAATACAGACACCTAGAATTTTAAATCAAACATCATCTGCTAATAATTATAGGGCAATGATATCGGATGTAGGTTCAATAGCATTCAGCTTATCAAACTACAAGATTTATTTACAAATGTATTTCAGGTTATGAGGAAGTTGTTGCCATTTAGGTCAGAGGTAATAATAAAAAAAACTTCAAACTTATACAGCACTTTGCAAATACAAGACTTTACAAGACGCTTTACACTGAAGGATGCATTACACTGATGTAAAGCAGTTGAGAGCAATTTGAGTCACGAATCCACTCTTTCCAAGTCAGTAAATCAAAATTACTTTTCACGATCCTATAAAGACAAGAGATGTCTAACAGGAACTAGTATAACGGATCCATTTTTGAAAGAAAAATCTAACAATTGTTTTTAGTGTAGTTGTCAGTGTCTGGGCCAGTTTTTTTCATTGTGGTCTGAATCATCTTTTATCCAAATATAAAAATAATGATGATGTAAAAGAATGTGGTGGATGGTGAAATAAATATATTTGCTGAGAAATAAACAAAGGTTAAATGCACACATGGTGCTCGGAGGCAGTAAAAATACAACTCTACTGCCTCATCTAAACTGTGTGCAGAAATATGTTTCTTGAGGCTACGCTATCTTCGCAAAGCATCTCCAGCTCAGACTAAAGTAAGCCAGCGTGTATGCATAACTACAGGCAATCACAATTTGTCCGAACTTGTCGTGTCTTGTTGCACACGTTGAAGTTATTCCACGTCAGCATTTTCTGTCAGATCCAAAATGAGCCACAGTTGACTTTGATATAGAGTCTGTGCCTCTCAGAGTATCTGTACACACTGAGCCAAGCTGGACTCAAACCTCCTTCTACACAAGCGTCTCCAACACCAAAATCTAACACCAGTTTTTATTTTTTAAGAAATGTGGTAAGGCCTTTGATAGGTGATGACATTGTGCACTCATTACATTTTTTTTAGCAGTTTTACAGTGGGACTTATTACTGGTAAAAAAGACCATAAGTTAAGCAGAATGTAAAGAGTTCATACAGATGCAGCAGTTAAAGCATTTTATAGCTTTAAAAATGGCTGCATAATAGCAAAATAGCTGCATAGTATGTATATTTTTTAACTGTAAATGATTGTGTAAAGCTATGTAGCTAATACAATGCTGCCAACCTTGGCTTATTGCTTTGTGCTCCACCCAGTTCTTAGTCTGTGTGGTTAAACCTTCCTTCCTTTCATGGTTACGTAACTATTGCTGCATGTTTTCACGTGTTTTTCAGCTGACGTTGAACATATGAGTACAAAATATGATCGTACGGAAAATCATCGCAGTTTGAAATGTGTTATTTAAATACTAGAGAAAAAAAAGAACAAATCCTATTTCAATACCCAACAGATGGTATGTTCTAATCCAGAAAATTGGCTATATTTATTATGTGTTTTTTTTCCTCTTTGATAAAATGTATTTAAAACTTTCTGACTGTTGGACCATGTGCACCCACTCCACCATTTACTGGGGCAGGGGCGTGGCCCAACAGTTGGAGGAAGTGGTGAAGAGTAAACTTCCTGTCACTCGCAGTGTCGAAATAGTGTTGGAAATGGTGTCAGCAGCCACTTGCAAACTGGTAGTGCATGCTTTAGTCTATTTATCACTTGGGGGGTTCAGCTTGTGGCTGGTAGGATGTTCTGCTCAGTGGGTCAACAAATCACAACATGAGACATTTCCTCTAGTTGTCAGTATTGTAGAATATCACAAGTATTCTAGCACATTTTGTGTTAGTCTCTGTTCTCCACATGTAATTTGTGTTACCACAAAACTGATCAAATCACCTCAACTATAAAATCTACAACAAGCATGCCAGATCTGCAAGGCCACTTCTAATAGTGACACAAACAGTTTAGCAGAACTGGGGGCCCAACAGTTGAAATCGACTGCTCCAAGCTCACAAACACACACACACACACACAGTTACAAAAAAGAGAAAGGGAGAGAAGCTGATGGTAAATGAACAGATGGTGAAAACATCTGCTGATGAAGACAGAAGTTGACCTGATCCTGTGAACCACTTCCTCCTCAGATAAGAACAAAACTGTTTTATGTTTTTAAACAAGTGGCAACAAAAGACATAAAATGTTCTCAACCCCTGTATGTGCTATTTGTAGCTTTTGTAATGCTGCCGAAAAGAAAACACATAAAAGGAATCAAAAGAGGAACTGGAAGTTCTAATGAAAAAAAGTGTGAATATTTTCATACATTAATATGAATATGTTATGCCTGTGCAAATTTTCAGTTGTCCGGGTCATCGCAACAGCAAACAGGCTTGAATCGGAGGCAAAGTCCGGTTGCCTCCGATTCAAGCCTGTTTGCTGTTCAAATTCTGATAGTATGAGACATGTTTGTTAACACTGTCAGAGAACTCCCCTTTTTTATTCCAGTAGGTGGAAGACCTGCAGGGTAGTTCAGCTTTTAAGGCTGCATAAAGTTCTGCAATTCCACTTTTTTTTTCATTTTTACCAAACATACTTCTATAAAGAAAGGCAGCCGCCGGAGAAGTGGAGATTGCCGCGTGTGATCTAAGACGAAGAGAACAATAATGTTTTCACTTCTTTATTTTTTGACAACTACCTTCAGCAATGAAATTTTGAAGTTCCTGAGCTCATATTCATTTTGTGAAAAAAGAAAAAACAACACCAACAAACTATGTAAGCAGCATCTATCAAATTTACCCCCCCACACATAAACACACTCGCACCTTCGGATATACAGCTTCTTTAAGCGTAGAAATGCAGCTCAAGACTGTGGGGAGTCCATGCAAATCAAGTTTCTGAAAATTCCCACTCAGACATCTAAACTTGTGCCTTCAGCAGATGTGTTTTAAAAAAAGAAAGAGACACAAAATGCAGAGGGCTATGAAAACCACAAACTTCCACTGACATTTCACAAAACAATACCCTGCTTTTTGCTGTAGTGCATTTTACAGAAAAACATTCAAGTTCCTCAATATTAATGTGAAGTTGAAAATCTAAAAATCCCTCCTGCGCGAGTCACTAAGGTGCGCGCGTGTGTGTGATGACTAAAATGGTGCTTGACAACACTGAAAAACACAGCAAAATAAATAAAAAAACACCACTCAATCAAACAGCTTTGATTTCATTTTCCACAAAAGATGTATTAAATAATTTTATATCAAATCACTTATTGGTAAGGAAATCATGTATGTTAAACATTTCCTTCAGCCCGCTGAAAAAGCTAAAATAGCTATAATATATTTGTGCGGTTATTGTGTAACTCAGAGGTTTCAAGGTAAAGCAGGTTCCACCCAGTTGGAAAGAACACAAATGAACTTAAATCTTTTTTTATCTTATGAATGTTTAATTTATGGCTGTTTTACCTCTGTACCTAATTAGCTTGTAACAAGTTGTGGATTTGTTTTAGTGGACACAAACACAAGATGTTTGTCTAATTTATTACTTTATCTTTAACATGATTAGTAAAATTAAGTTGCTATCATCGGATGTGCAAAAAAAATATATAAATGAAGTGTTTGATCATTGTATGAAAAAAAAAATAAAGTCATCAACAAACACCTTATGTTCAAAGAAGAGCAGAAGACACTAAGTATGGACCGTTAACTGAAGGTACACAGTTAAAAAAAAGGGACATAACTCACCTTTTCAGATGTTTTAATCCTCTTTTCACCAGAAAGTTTCACAATAAAAGCCTTGTGAACATTAGCTTCACCCGATAAACATGAATTTCTAACTAAATTGAACCCAGATGAGGAGATCTTCACATGCAGACAGATCTGGGTGTGTTGATGTAGATTGCGTTTGACTGTAGCTGTCGACTTCTTCCTGCTCAATGCGGAAGTTCAGGTCTAGACCTGCCACTACATTCCTGCTGAGAGCTGAAAACTTTCACAATAATCTTGTCAGGGCAACAGTGGACCGCCCTCTCCCAGGACCCTTCTGTCAGTGCCCCTTATCTGCAACAGCCGACTGCTTCAAGGATAATGATATGCTTCAGACATGTCCCCAGAAACTGAAAACATGAGTGTGTGGGCTGCCAGTCGACATGATGACTGAGAAACACTTGAGCGTATTATGAAGTGTTTGGAAAATACCACAGCGAGCAGGTGAATCAGCACCAGGACGGAACTCAGTTATTCATTCATTTCTCCGGAAATGATTTACAGCAAATCCTGAGTCAGGAGTGACAAGTCTGAGCAGTACAGAACCTCCTGACACTGATTACAAAAAATATTTTTAAATCATTTGCTTCATAAATGTGAAAATTACACATTTTCTCCTCTGCTTCAATTTTAAAGGAAATTGTTAATTTCTATTTGGATTAATTCTGTCTTTATAAGCTCACCTTAGTTGTGTTTTCCCTTCAGACCTGCCTCAGATTTGATGGGAAACACAGACCACCCTCTCTGTGGCAAAACTTTGTCATCTGAATGTAAAACTGAGCACCGCAGCAGGAAAATAAATGTCTCCAAGAGCTCTGTCTGACATCTGATGAATTAAACAAACACTCTGGGTGCAGGCATGCGTCTCAGCCGCTCTCATTTCCTCTCCCCTCACTCGGGTTGACAAACAGACGGACACCAAAGGCAAAACTCTAGAACATAAAGCACACTGGTGGCGTGGAGAATTTTTCAACTAAATAACCCCCATTAATGGATGTGGAGGTCGGCAGCAGGGAGGGAGGTGATTTGTCTGCTTTTGTTGTTGTCTTGCCTCTGACACTGAGGGTGGTCCAAAAGTGTTGGTTCCTATGGAGACTGTGGTGCAGCTTTTACAACACAGCTTGAAACCAAGAAATAGTTCAAACTGTTGTGACATTTAATCAAACTGTGTGTTTGTGTCAAATAAAGCTGCAGTGTCACCAAATTATTCATTTCATAAACAAAAATAAAGGAACCATGTAAAAAGAAAAACTAAAGCATGCGTTGAACATGACAAACTGATAAAACAAACAAAAACTCATATTCAAGTGTTGTAGTGCCCTCTGTTTGTACTGACTGGGTGGTGTTTAAATGCTGCCTAATTAGTCATTGAACAGTTGTTAATTAAAATTTCAGAATGTTATCACTAAATGTATATCTAAAACTGATAAATAAGCAGCTTATCTTTGAAAACACCAACATTGCACTGCAGCTAATTAATCTTATAAAACATTAAATTGGCCAAGAATAAAAAAAATAACCAGAACCAAGCTGTGTGGGTTTCACATTCCTAACTTTTGCTTTACAGGTCTCCTCAACAAAAGTCTGACCTCTGCTCGCCTTATCTATAAAAAAAAAGTGGAGGAGTGCTTGAGTTGGCCAGGCCAGTGTAATTGGAAGGACATTTTTGCTGAGCACCAGCAGCTGTCTCAACATTCAGTGTACTTTCTACAGCTTGCATTGTCAGGAGGTCCAAAAAAGTCAACAGTGGGCAAAAAAAAGTGGCAGACACAATGAGTGACATCTCAATTATCCGTGTTATTTCATCATTTCACCATTAAAATACCTCACTTGAAGAAAGTATTGTGGTAATAAAACAGTTAGCCGACTTCCTCGTGTGCTTGTTTAGTTATGAAAACAGTTGAAGTGACTGCAAGATGTTTTGAATGAAGGCGTCCATCAACTTCATGTGTTTGTATTTATGCTAAGATTTTACATTCAAATAAAATAAAAAATAGTTTAAACTTTACTAGAAAGTTTTGCTAAAGTTGGGTATATTTATATTCTGAGCTCTGTTTTTATGTCAGTTCTCTGTCTTACATAATCTCCAAGATTTATTTTTATTTTTTTTATGTGTGTTTAGCATTCACCCTTATATTTCCACCTAAAGGTCTTTTCCGAGAATGCTTGCTTGTCCAATGTCACTTAATTTGTTTACCTACACAGACTAAGGCCCGCCTAATGTCGGCCAATCATGTGACTCAAGCTTCTTTTGTGGTCTTTTGTTTCCATTGAGGTGTGGACCCACGTTTTAGAAATGCATATCAATACATCTGGATAATTACTGGAGTAAACTCTTTGAAACAGCACAGATGGATATAACCCAGGATAACTTATTTTTGGTTTATTTTCAAAGTGTATGGCTGGGGGAGTGAAGGGTTAATGTGTGGCCAAGGAAACCTGACGCTAATTGAGTCTCAGGAATGCCACATTCTGTGGTGCAGGAGCCCTCAGAATGGGTCAGACACGGAGAGAGTCAACTAGTGATTGTTTTTAACGGTTTTACTCCTTACTGACAGCATGCAGAACTAGTCTAACTAAGAGAGGCAATGTCTCCAGAAGGAAAAGTTGGCTTTCAGTGGTGAGAGAAGAGGATTTTATCAGAAAGGAGGAGGTTTCGGAAAGCTTCTAATCTCAAATTCAACATTGAACATTGTTTCCCCCTGTGTGTGGTTTGGGGACACACATATATAGCTATATGAAAGATGGCTTTACTAACGTCGGTGCTGTCGGTACTGCTCTTCTGGGGGTTTCTGCACAACGCAGCTTCAGCGGAGACGTGCCGGGGGACGCGCTGCTTCGGTGAGGACTCAGACAGCAGGACCTCCAAACTCCCACGGCAGTTTAACCCATCAGCTCAGCGGAGAGCGGTGCAGACAGGAGGCATTCAGAACCACCACCCCTATCCAGGCTCTCCAAGAGCGCATTCAGAAACCAACCCAACCGTTCTACAGCTCCACGCGCGCAATGGAGACGGAGGCGCACGGATGAGGACACCTGGAGGGTGCATGGATGCGGACTGCGCGGCTGCTGTGAAACAGTTTCAGCCAAGTAATGACACCCGGGAGTGTAGAGGGTTCGAGTGCAGGCTGCCGCCGATCATCCGGCCCCAAACTCGGGGAAGGTCTTGTGTTGGAGAGGGATGTCCAGCCGCTTCCCATGAGACCGTTTCCTCCTCTGCTGCACAGCAGTCCCCGGTTTATCTGTCTGACAAAGCTGCGCAGTTTCTGGGAGATTTCCCGGAAATTGGACACGCGTCTTCTGAACATGGAGGAGCACCTTTAGGAGTCCAGCTCACGTGTGACATAAAGCCAGGTGTGATATGTTTGCTTTCTGTTTGTTTGAACACCTAGGATGTTCAGTCTTTGCAGATTAGTGCCAGTCTTTGTACAACATGTTGAGTCTTTAATTGAACCAATGATTAAAAGTAGAGTTTTTCTGAATTCAAAGACTTTGTCTTTGTTACCTATACCTGTCGGACAACTACAATGTAAAATGAGTTTTTATTTTTTGTTTTATTCTTCGTTTAGGCTATTTCAGTGTTATAACACCTAATGATATAATTTGCAGAAACATTAGGGATTTTGTCCAAATAAAACATAATTTTAAATCAAAGTCTTTTTAATAAAATGGCCAATGGGAGTTGTTTGCCTTAATGAATTATAGTTGTGCCTCATTTTGACTTTGGAGGTCAATCAGACCAGTGGGCAGACTCAAATGTTTGGGTTCCAAGTCAGCCTTTGGGAACTAGAGTGTAAGAAAATTTGTGTTCAAAGAACCTTGTGATTGAAAGCATTCAAGTTAAGATGGAATAAATGATAAAAGATTGAAATTTATTAGCACATGTAACACAGTTTTATGCATTCAACATCTTCAGCAGAACCCCTCCTCTAACCAGCATGAGTTTGTACACGTACACTTTCCATCCATGAGACAAAACAAACCATGTTGTTTAGGCAAAGGCAAAGAATACTCATGGATCTGACCCTTAAGGCAGAACAGCTTCTAACATTAAGCTACGCTCTTGATTTAATAGGATCTAAAATCAGAAGGTTAAAACAGTTTATGTGAAATGCAATTAATCAGTGCTAAATACAAAAATGATAAATTCTCTCCAACAGGATTAGCTAAATTTTGTACCATTTCAAAGTGTTCTGAAAACCAAGGGATTTCAAACCATTATATTAGTTGTGTTTAAAAACTAATTTTCCAGTGTACCTGGAGGGAAATTGTCTCAAAGTCAGTTACCCAGGAAAAAAGGAACATGCTTTGATGTGTGTGGAACCAGGAGATATTTACTATTCAAAGTTTGCATTATTCATTGTGTATTGTTTTTTACCACAGGAGATAATGAAGTTCCTTCTGAAGACGCTCTCATCCTGCACCTCCAGTTGGCCAAAGGGCAGGAGAAGCTGGTGGAGGCCCTGCAAGCCCAGCAGGTGATCATTCGCGACTTGCAGCAGAAGCTCATCCAACAGCAGGAGGCCCTGCTTTCCCAGCAGCAGGAGGTCCTGGAGCAGCAGCGGCGCATGTACGAGCAGATGGATGCAGTGAAGGCACAGTTCGACCTTCTGTCGGACACCTTCAAACAGGTCTCCTTCCAGGGCCTGCAGGGCGAGCTACAGAGCTACTTTGACAGCCACCTGGCGGGACTGCAGAGCCAAGCCCGTAGCCACCTTCAGAAATCTTACGCCGTGCACAAAATGGACATCGACTCGAAGGTAGTGGACATGGTTGGGGAGGCTCATTTCCCTGAACCTCTGCCAGGATGCCCATCGCCCTGTGGGTCAGACGAGTTCTGTGATTTTCAAAAGGATCCACCCCTGTGTGGGAAGTGCACTATGTGTCCTCCGGGCTTCTTCCTGATTTCACAATGCTCCTCGACAGCAGACAGAATGTGCCAGGTACAAAACATAAACCAGACCACAAAAAAAAAACATATCTACACCCATTTATGTCATCTGTAAAGCGAAAAGAAAAAAATTATAGAAAAAAAAGACAAGTTGATTGTTGAAGTTTCATGATGTGGTCATAAAATATGCCAGCAAACTGACTTGGTATTTACAGAAAGTGACATTTAAAAAAAAAATGCTCACAATTGCTCTTAATTATGATTGTCTGAATTACAGGACAGAGACGAATGCCTTGAACTACCAAATATTTGTGGAGAACGAGTAAAATGCCTCAATACTCCAGGTGGGTTTTTACCACATCTTATTTTTCAGACACTTTTACTGTAACTTCAGCCCTTGTGGAGCTAAAGTATTATTTGTCATATTTTACTGGGATGGATGTCTGTACCCCTTTTAGAGCCTGTTTTGTTATTGTGCAGGGGGATTTAGGTGTCTTGGAGTTTCTGAGAGAGAAGCAGTGACGGGCCTGTGTGGTCACGAGTACTTCTACAACCAGGAGCTGCAGGAGTGTCAGGCTTGTTCAGACTGTGATGGACAGCCGGTCATAGTTACCTGCACAGCAGTCAGTGACACTGTCTGTGGCTTGCTTTCAGAGAACAGACTCTCGCAGTCCTGGGTTGCAAATGTGGCTCTTCCTCCCATCCGGACATCTGGAAACCACATTTTTCCCGGTCTGCAGCTAAACATACATGGGAAGGAGAGCAGCGACCTTTTGATCAACGAAGCAGGGAAGGTTGTCATTCTCCAGCATGGTCTGGTGTGGTTGGATCATAACTTGGCAATAAAGCATTGCTGCAGGAACTTCCTACAGGTGGGGATCAGGCTCAATGGGAGCCAGGATGAAGACAGTCAAGATCTCAGTGGCGTTCGAATTGAACAGCCGGATGGGAAGTATTTCCAGGGGGTGAGTGTCAGCACTGCGGTAGAGGTGGAACCCAACCACATCTTTACTCTGCTGCTCAAGAGTCCAAATCAACACTGCAATAAGAGCAAGGATCTTCAGGTCTTTGATGTCACCACTCCTTCTTTCAGCCTGCTCTGGTTGTCTCATGATACCGGTGCCGTTGCCATGACAGCTCAGATGTCTGTGCTGGCACACTACCAAACCAGCTACCGCCCAACGTTCCGCATCACATCGGTGTCTGACCCTTATATGATTAGCCTTACACATGACAACCGTGGGGTACGATTCACAGAAAGTGGAGTGGTGAAGTTTGTCCTACAGCAGGCACTTTACTCCATGGGCCAAGCCTGCGTTCGAGAAGGTTTCTCTTTGGTTGTTTACACGACCCAAAATGGGACCGGCTTAGAGGCAATGCGGGCTTTTAAGACAGGTGTAAACTACAGGGACACCTCAATCACCCTTTCTGGTGCAGTGATGGTGGAGAGCAAAGAAACCGTCACTTTTGAGATCCTGTCTCCATCTCAGTGTAACATCCGCTACTTTGGGGACAGCACTGGCATCAGTATGTTGAGCCTCATCTGGATTCCCTCCGCTATATCAACAGCCTTGACAGCAACAGTTTCTCGGACCGGTCTCCCTTTTGGAGCTGTCAGGAATAAACCCCTGTTGTTTCAGCAGATCAGCCCGGACACCCCACAGGTTCACCTGGCCCGGACTGGGGAAAAAAACAGCTGGAAGAACTTTATCTTCCATGAGAGGGGGACAGCAAACATTGCCCTTAACCTCAAGCTGATCCACTCATGTAATATAGTTAAACTCACTTTGCAGAGGTTTGGGAGACAGGGAGGACAGGCAAGTCCTGTTGCTCAGCAGGTGTCTGGGTCAATGCCTGAGGGGAGTGAGTGGGCTAGCATTGGACTGAGAGCCTCATTCCAGGTCCAGAATGGTACATCTGTTTATGTTACTCTAGACTGCATCCGGGGACGAATTAACCAAATAACCCATGAGAGTGGTACGAACATTTCAATTCTCTGGGTTGCACTGTGAGCAAGTGGAACTTTGGGGTTTTCAGTGCATTTTGTCAAATCACAAAGATGGTTTTTGCCCAAAACTGAGCTGACACAGCCATCCGCTACACATATTCTATCACATCGCTGTTTTAATGTATATTTAAGCTGCTGTCCATGCTTTTATCAAGACTTTTTTTTGTGAACACTTCATCATATTAATCATTTAAAACTATTAAAATACAAAGCTGTTCATTTAATATTCAGTGGAATTTCTCATAAAAACGTTTTAACTAAAAAGCAATATGACCTTCAAATGGAAGGTGTTTAGACTATTGATGTTTTCAGTATTTATTTAATAAAACAGGACTTTAATATGTTGCTATACAATGCACATAAATGGTAAAACACAAACCACACACTTTGAATAATCGTACACTTGCAAATGCAGGTAGAGTCTCTTTAATAGCTTTACATGCACATACACTGTCTACTGTTCTGGAAAATACAAGCATCTCTTCTTGTTTTACCCAAAGGAATAAAAAAACCTGTAAGAAGCTGCCAATGCATTTTGTTTCTCATTGCTTCTGTGTGTGTTCTGCCCTCTGAGTAATTGGGCATAATGAAGTGTTACAGAGAATTGGCAACATCTCATATTCTTCAGCTCACTTCATTATGCTTAGTGAGTGTATTTTTATTTGGTGCTGTGTTCTTGTGGAACACAAGTTTATGTGTATTGTCCAATGCTAAATAAAATATACATATATTTTGCTAGAACCTAGTAAAATTCCTTGTTGGCTTTATTCCATAAATATACAGTTAACAGAGGAAAAGAGGACTAAACTTGATTACAGACAATCTAAAACAGATGTGAAGGAAATTTCAAAGTAAAAGTACATTTTTAGTTGTAACATGCACCTTTGTTGAGATTAACCCTATTACAAAATCATGATAACTATCAAAATCATTAACATGAATAGTTGTCTTTTTGGTTAAATTAGAGGGCTAAATTATGAAAATTTAACCTCAGACATACTGAATCAAATGCAGCTTTATTCAGCAGACATACCAGCTGTGCACGTCACCTTGAAAATCTATATCAGTAATTAGTTTAAAATAGTACCTAATCAGGTTCATATTATTTTTTTCCATCCAGTGGAAGTTTAATAGTTTAAATAATACAGAATAGCCTGTGAGGTCATGAATGGGAGAGAGCAAGGGAAGAAATAAAGAGAGGGTTGTGGTTGCGAGAAACAATCAAATGTTTTGGTCGACTGCCTGAATTGAAACCAGGTGTTTTAGTGGAGCGTTGCTCCAGATGTCAGACGCTGCAGATCAAATGACTCCCTGAGCACATGTTTCAGAGACATCAGAGAGAAAGAGAACAGGAAAGAGACAAGGAAGAGGAATGTGTGTGATTCTGCATGCAAAACCTTACATTAAAGGCTCCTCCATCTAATATCCCTTGGTTGTCAAAATTCTTTAACATCATCATCAGTCTTCATGTTTTTCACGGTCATCAGAAAGCAAGTGTTATTTCTGTTATCATTTTAGATGTTGGAACATAACCTCAATAAATCCAAATTGATGGTGACCATCTCCAAAGAACCTACGTAGTTTTTAAGCAACAAAGCTTCAGGAAGAAAGTGAAAAGTTGTATTCTTTCCTTTGCAGTGAAAACTCTGAGGGACTCTATCATGGCAACATTCAGGCTCGTGTGAATCAACTTTCCTTTAACTTCTAAAGGGAATATGTTGCTCATTTGGCTGTAAATACAGCACATCTCTATGTCTAATAGTTTATAATATGCTACAAACGAAAACATTGTAAATCTAAAGAAAAAAAGCTGCAGACCTACAAAACGAGGAGTAAGGTGATGAAAAGATTTGTAAGTTTTGGGGAAAAATACTCTTTGTTTTCGCAGCCAAATCACAGAAAAAAGCAGCACAAAGAAAGATTTATTAGAATTTATTCAAACGAAACATGCCATTGATTTTAATGGTTTGTAATGGTTGACGTTTTTGCCAGAATATTTGTGGTAAAGCAGACAGTAATTCTTCATCACATCTGCATCTGTTGTAGATTGGTTTTATTTAGGAATTCAGATTTTCCTTAAACAGTCAATGACATCAAATTTTTACTTGAACACAGGAACCTCAGATGTTCCCAAAAGCAGCAATATTTCAGCATCTTACCAACCCAGTTCAACAGTTTTATGCTCACTTTCAACCCTGTACCAGCCTTATTTGTTGATGTTTGCTGAAACATTCGACATGGTGTCATCTTAATAAAGACATAAGCCTTAGTAATTTGTGCTAAAAAACAACAACCTCTTATCCCAAACCTGGCTCCAGTCTGCTCCAGTAATGACCTAAAAACAGATGACAGGCTTGCTTTAATCAGAAGCCAATGTTACTGTAAGAGCCCAGATCTTGTGTCTAAATGAAAATGTTTTGACCATGTGGGTCGTTTTGATGCTGCAAACCTCCTCTCTGTGTCAGGGAACCGATCAGTAGCGTTGAGGCGTGAAGGCAATGAGAAAAAAATGTTTTTATATATTACTGATGAGTGCTTTTTTGCTGAGAGCAGGTTTTGAAACCTTCAGGTGGCTAAAGGAACTTGTTCTTAAAACCCAAATGAAATTTGAAACGTTAGGTTTAGGGTAAATCTTTGAGACCTGCTGTTGGTAAAATAAAATAAGAAAAAAAAACCTGGAAGGTCAGACCTCATGTTCAGAAACATGTACACGAATTGTGGAGCTCCTCTGGGAGCGTGTGGCCTCTTTTTAAAACTTCCAGGGGTTAGCCGAGCAATTCCTGAGCAAAATTAAACTCTAACAGAGCTTCTGAGCTGACATCAGAGCAGAGACAAAGTGGGAGGTGGGAGGTGAATATAACAGCATGTACCAACATTTGGCTCATCTTAGTTATACACACACATACAGACACCGTCGATTCCAGGAAAGACTTGAATTCAATACGTCAGTTTACCTTCTTAAACTCTACGACATGTTTGCAACATTTCTTTTTACTGCATTCTGTGTTTGAAACAAGCAGCTCTGCTCTTCCTCGTGTGCCCACAGGATTATTGTGTTTCAGGCTCTCTGGGGTCCATAACCCCACCTCCACCACATGGTCTGCTGCGAACACTTAGGTAGGTGATAAACTGCACATGTAGGAGCACCTCAGATCACAGAGAGGAGGAAACATGCAGGGCGACAGATGCCAGACCGGATTGTTTTTAATCATTCCTCTTCTATCTATTTTAGCCACTATTATTGACCCACCCTCTCATTTTTTAAACATGGGAGATTTTTAAGTTGCAGCCTTATTTTTTCCTTGTAGAATCTTGATTTTTAAGTGATTGATTTGCATTGGAGAAGACAAAAAAGCTTATTTTAGTGCCTAGACAATCATACAGTATCAACAGCCTTTATGATAATGATTAAAAATGCCTTAAGTTAAGTATTTGAGGTACAAACTTCAAATAGACCCATCTCACCCTTTGTACATCTATAGATCCATTTATTCCAGATGTGTAAATTTCCACTCAGCTTGCCTGTGCAAATTCTCAGTTATCCGGGTCATCGCAACAGCAAGCAGGCTTAAATCGGAGGCAACCGGATTTAGATCAATTCTTGTTTAGAAGACGGTTCGACACCCATCCGGGAGTCTTTGTCAGTTCTGGTAGCTCGCACTGAGCAACAAACAGTTGGTGGAGTTCTGTTTTTAAGGGCCTCCATGTCCTTAAGGGCCTCCGATTTAAGCCTGTTTGCTGTTCCACTCAGCCATAACATGGAATACACAACCTCAACCTGTCATCAACAGAATATATCCAATATTTAGTGAGATTATCGGCTAAAATGTGTCTGCAGGTGAATAAAAAATGAGACAAAGCTGCAAAGTTGGTGTAATCTTTAGCAGTCTTTTTAAATTAATCAGATTATTGATGAAGCTGCATACATCTGTATTATCCAATGATTTCAAGCAGCAGTGTGTGATCAGTTAAGTAATGAATGATTGCTTGTCATGTCTATAATGATGAAACTATCAGATTCATGTTGCTTCTTTCATTTGGACCCATTTAACAGTCTGCTGCACATGTCTCTTATAAAGGCTTTTGCCATTTAAAAAAAATCCAGTGTCATTCTCTGCAGTGTTGTTGATTGTGTTTTGTTTAGACAGTGGTGACAAAGACCTTTTTTTTCCTGTCTGACAGGGAAGATGAGTGGAAATGTTTTGGGTTTTGCAATGTTTAGTTTTGTTCTTCACAAATGTTCCCCTAAAATAAAAAGTGATACTTTTAGACTTTTAGATATGATTGAGATGAAAATGTAAAAATAACAGCTGCGTGAGGCAAAGTGGAAAATGTGTTATTCTGTATTTCCCACATACTGTACATGCATAGTTTGAAGGAGGAACAAAAACACGCCCAATAAAACCACGAGGAAGCAGTGCCATCTAGAGATAAGATGGTACCTGGACGTGATGCTGCAAAAAACAAAACAAAACAGGCTTTTTAATTTTAGTAATTTGACTTCCATTATCTGGTTTTAATTGGTGCAAAGTGCTTCTTTTCTATCTATCTATCTATCTATCTATCTATCTATC
>JAVKLF010000069.1:6099242-6115322 GCA_034783495.1 Millerichthys robustus | reverse complement strand
TGCCTTACGGCGTGATTAAAGGTGTCTTCAGTCAGGTCACGTGGGGGCGTGATATCCCATACTCTATGTGTTGTACCAAGTGAATCGACTGAAAGGGAACGGGGCACTTACTCCTCTTTCCTCGGCTTGCGTTTATCATCCTGGACAGATCTCTGAGTGGAAAGAGACAAAAGAAAAATAAATAATAATAATAATAACTACTATTCAGCTTTTTAACTAACAACTTTACCTTTAAATTAGAAACTATTCTCATTTTTGTTGACCTTATATCATAAAACAAATTTCCACTGAATTCTTTTTAAACTAGTTAAACGACAGTTTTAAACATTTGTACAGGTTTGGTCAGTTCCATACGGAGGACATTAAAACCAAGTGATTCTTTACAGAAAGGAACTCTCTTTGCTAAACAACAGTGTTAAATAAATAAAATTGGTGCTTTCAGTGCAAAAGATAAACTACTTCAGGAAACTGGCAAACAGTTTATTCTTTAAGACAAGTTGGGAATGTTTGTAGTAACAGAAACAAGAACAACAACAACAAAACAACAAATACAGAAACAAACAAAACAAGACCAATCAGTGATGTATTGTCAAAGCCAATAGCTGGAAAAACTGTTGCCTTTTCAAAGGTTTGTTGCATAGAGTGTCTTAAATCAATCCCCATCTTTTCTGACTTACATGAATAAGTGTGTAATAAGTGGAGTCCTCTGGTGTATTTAGAGTTTTGGGCTGCTGTGTTCTGCGGGGGGATCTTGAGAATCTCCTTTCCGCTGAAAAGAAAATGAATATTTAAAGACAAAGAGCAACAGTTTTGCAGATTGCACGAGGCAGCTAAAACTTGTGCTTTTGTTCTGTAACAAAAGAAGTAAACAAAATGCTTTCCTTCCCCTTAACAAAAAAAAACTATTGTGACACTTAATGACAGTATTGTGTCAATATGAGGGCTGAAGTTAGAGTTTAAACTTGTAACTTACTGATTACATGGTTTCAATTTGTAAATCAAGTTGTGTTCTTGTTGCAGATTATGATGTCTGCAGACATATTGTAAAGCTGAAAATGATCTAATCTCATATGTAAACTATGCATTGCCATTAAGACATGGGCACAGTACCAGTGCAATGACAGTGTAGATTTATTGTCTGAGTCGTTAGTGCTTAGAATTTGAGAATCAGTGGGTTGTTTTGCTTATACTGAGCAACTCTGAGGTCTTTTCCCAGTTTGAATCTTTCACTGAAAAACAACTTTTGACACAAAGTGTCCAATAACTGAGCAGCTCTCCATAGTTTCATATAATCAGTGTGTTTGTGACAAGCTGCTCAACATCTCCCATGCTGTAATGTAATCAGTCAAATTTTTCCAGAGTGATCTGACAATCTGCCTCATCAGGTACAAATATATCAGAGTGACCTTTGCCTGGTGCTCAGTATTAATGCTCATATTGTGGCAGGGTTAGAAACAATCCATCATGTGTAGAAGCTCCCAGGTAAAGAAGATGAAAAGTGTCAAACATTATTGAACAACTCCATCTAAAAGGTCATTCTCTTTTGCACCAAGAAGTAAAGCTAATTTTGCACCACCATATTAATTCCTGCCATAATTGTTGGCTCACAAAACACGATTAACATTTGACGACCTTTCGTGTGAAGAACAATGTGGCTGAGAGTCCTCTGCTTTCATTGTGTGTGGCAAACCCGATTCTGGTCCACCTTGTTGTGTCAGTAAAATTTATGACAGATTAGTTCTGTCTGTGGAGAAATTACTTGGAGTTGATGAGAAGTGTGATATTTTGATAGTTGTGCTATCCCTTGGAAATAACACAGATAATTCAATTTATTTAACCTCAGGCAATTTGCTGTGCTGGGAAAAAAAAACCCTTTAAAGGGCAAAACAAGCCTAAATTAAAGAAAGACTTCCACTTTGGTGCCTTTATTTTATGTAGCTGGAGCATGTCGCTAAACTAGCTCAGCATAAATAAAAACAAATAGTAAAACTAACTCTGCGTGATGTACAAAAAGTAATCTGGATTCATCTGAACTGAACAGTTATAGGCCTATATCAAATTGGTCTTTTCTTGCTAAAAATATGGAGAATTTAGTGGCAGGACAGCTGACTACTTTCTTGTACAACAAAAAAAATTAAGTAGAAAGAGGGTGGCCTTGAAATTAAAATAAAAAAACAATAAAAACTCTATAAACCTGACTGAACAAACATTTCCTGCTTTAAATTTTAAATATTTTCAGTTAACTTTTTTCTGTTAAAAGAAATAAATTATTGTCACTTGGTGGTGATTTTATCTAAGCCCATTAATGTCTAATGTCAAATATATTTAGAGCAGGAAACTCAAAAAGACCTTTACAGACAATCCCATTTATAAGAGGTTTCATGTTTTCAAAAACAAGGCAAAAGTTCACATTAACTTTAGGTCAATGTGTGCCAGCGTCATAAATTACTTCCATTGCGTAATAATCTGTTTTTTACTGATCCAATCTTACTTATCTTACCTGACTGAATCTTTGGGGCATAGCCATTGATTGCTTTTCCTCTCACAAACATGCCATTGTTTTCAGGATTTGATTGATGGGCCTGGATAATCTCGTTCAGCTTGTGCTGCAGGGCCACCAAATCCTCAGAAGTTATTGCAATCTGTTGAAGACATTGTACAGCACGTCTTAAGACCGCATCTTTGTTGTGGACGTTTTATACCAAGTCAAGAAAACATGCTGCTACTGCTTTGACTGCATGGAAATACATTATTTTTGACTTCTATTGCTAATGATAGTCAGCCTGGTTATCAAATAAAAAAAATAGCAGTCTGTTGATTTCATCAGTTTCTACTGGAGCAATTTGAAAGTGATGTCATTTAGATAAAATGTAAAACACGTGTATTGTACACACCTTATTATAAACAGACAATTGCATTTTTAACTTAAACAAAAAATGAAAAAATTGTGATTTTGTCAAATACAGTTTTCAGAGAAGAAATAGAATTGGTTAAATAGATATTAGTAAGTCACAAATATAAAAAAACGTAGGGAGCCTAAAAATAGTAAAATTTAGTATTTTTCATGTCTAGTTTTTACCTCTTTTGAGAAGTTTTTCAGCTCCTCTGCTTCGTTCTTGGCTGTTTCCTTGTTGGCCTTCAGGTTCTTCCTGTCCTTATATCCCCTGAAGTTACTCTGAAGCTTCACTGCAGCCTCTTCTTCCTCTTGTTTTTCTTTTTTAACATCAGTCTCCTCTTTATGCTCAATCACCACATCAGAAACATCCAAATCTTTGTCCTCCTCTTTAATCTCTTGCTCTGAATCATTGAGAAGAACATGCTCCCCCTTGGCATTTTCTTGCGCTTCTTTCTTAGCTTTCAGCTTCTTTCGGTCCCGATGGCCTCTGAAATTACTCTGTAGAACTGTGGCTGCTTTTTCTTCATCTGGACCGTCTGGACTCTCAGATGAAATGTCCTCCTGTAATTCTGGTACTGGTTCTTCTGTCTGCGAAGGTTCCTTCTTATTTTTCTTGGGAGTATTCCCTTCCTCTTTGAGTCGTTTGCGCTCCTTGTGGCCACGGAAGTTGCTTTGAATCACCACAGCTGCTTTGGTCTCATCTGGGTCATCCAGCTTGACGTCAATTGAAGAGACATCTGTGGCACCTTGAGCTCCTGTTGACGCTGTCTCTTTGCTGACGATTTCTTCCTTGTCACCTGCAGGGCCGCTTCCTTTCAGCTGCTTTTTTGGGATCTTGCCTTCCTCTTCCAACCTCCTCCTCTCTTTATGACCCCTGAAATTACTCTGGATAACCGTGGCTGCCTTGGTTTCCTCTTCCAAGTCGACAGCTTTGTTCCCTGGAGTCTTTTCCTGTTTGTTCTCCTTTGCACTCTGACCTTCCATTCCTGCATCTGCATTTTGAATCACAGCTTCTTCTCCCATTTCTGTATGCTCCTCATCTTCTGGTACCTGAGTGTGATCACTGTCATCATTCTCCTCAGCCTCATATGTACTTTCGTCTTCTTCATCATTTTTATTCACAGCCTTCCCTGAGTCCTCCTCTGTGTTATTTGGCTGTTTTTCTCCAATGCCTTCATTCGGTGACATTTTCCTCTCCTTAAACCTTTTTCTCTCCTTGTAACCCCGATAGTTGCTCTGAAGAACCACAGCAGCTTTTTCTTCCTCCTCCTCAGGTTTTTCTTCATAAAAGGCACTTTTTTCCCCGGTGCTTTTTGTTGATTCTGGCACCAGTTCCTCCTTTACCTTAAGAGCATCCTCTTCTTTTTTGGCTTCCCTGGAGACGAAATGTTTTTACACATATCAGAAAACATGTGAGAGAATGTATTATTATGCCAAATTGTTTACAAAGAATTCCTCTTCTACCGTTTTCTTTGGAAGCTTTTCCTCTCTTTGTGCCCTCTGTAACGAGCTTGGATCTTTGTTGCTGCTTTATTCTTCTCCTCTAGCAACTGTTTGTATTTAATTCTTGCAAGATGTCCCCTGCAAACTGATGTACATTAAAAAAAAGTTAAAGAAATGAACCACTGAATTTAAAAATGTAAAAGTGGGATTGTGTTTTATAACTGTGTTTTTTTCTTCTTACCAGCCTGAAACTGAACAATGAAGGCATCAAACTTTGATTTCCTTTTGTCATCAGCCACCTTCTTTCGAACTTTATGACCCCTATAAGCTAAATATTAAAACCTCAATTAGAATGGTCCTCACATTGGTTCACATCCAAAGTGCATAATTTACCAACCTGACTGTAGCACCAGAGCACTATGTTCTTGCTCTTTTAACATCCGCCGGTACCGTTTAGCTCCCAGCCAGCCTCGAACACAAGCCTGAAGCAGGATGATTCGATGTGTGGCCTGCTGCACCATCAGATTCAGATGTTCAACATGGTAGTACTTTAGGAACACCTAAGGACCCCAATGTAGAAGAAGCAAAACACCACAAATTACCTTGCCTTCTTCCAATGGTGAAAGCAAGTTATGGATTCAGAAGAGCATCATTGTGTTCAGTCTGAACACTATAGCAAGAATCTACAGTATAACACACTTTTGTTTGAAGATTCAGATTCTAAAAGTGTCAAAATATTAGACAGTGCAAGTTAAAAATCAGGTTGGATAACTTTAGTAGATGTTATCTCTGTGACACAAAGTTTCTTCATTTTGCTTCAAATATTCACCTTAGTTTTCCCCATTGCCCAGTTCTCCAGTTTGGCCTTCTCCAGTATGGCAGCACATGATTCTGGAGTCAAAGATGGATCCTCATGAGCACTGAAAGCCAAGATGTAGTACCTGCGAGATCATTGAATTATTAATATTAAAGTTAGCCATGCACAACATTTTAACATTTAACTAAATACACTTGTCTCTGGATAAGATGTGGTGATTAGCAAAGGAATTCTGACCTCTTTATAAAGTTAGCAAACAGAATGCGATGGGAGTAACCCTGTCGTCTAATTTTGGCTGTTTCCAGAACACCGGTGTATCGCAGCTGAACCAGAACCTTCTCTCGGTCAAACTTGTTGGCTTGGCGATCATTGTTGGGTTTGATGCAGCGCACAAAGTGAGGCTGCCCTGCCACCATTTTGGACAGTAGGTCCATCAGTGAGTACTGGGAAAACATGAAGTAGTGTAAAGCAACGAACAAGGAGAAAAAAGATAAGAGAGGTCTCCTCAATATGTTTTTGGAGTATGTTAAAGGAATACAAATATATTTTACCAATGAGAGTAGTTAAAGCCAAACAGAAAAATCCTTAAAAGCTTATGGTTTTTTTCATCTACAGAGTCACAGGTTTTAATGTTGCTTCTTTATTTCTTATTTATTTATACATCAGCTACTGACTCTGAGTTTACTATTTCAAACTTATGAAGATAAAGAAATCAAACGGAAAGCCAAACCAAGATCAAATTCACTAGAATATAAATTGTGTGTGTGAGTTTTTCTTTTGTGTGTGTGTGTGTGTGTGAAAAGGCTTGATGCCACATTGGACCTGCACGTAAAAAAATGGCTTGATTTAGAGCCCCTGACTTGCACTCACAAGCAATAAGTGATTTAATGAGGAATAAAGTCTTACTCTGAAATAGGAGGCCACCGTCTGTGTTTTCATGTTGGTTGTTTCTCTGGGATGGTAAGGGGTGTCTCCAGATTCTGCTGGCTGAAAAACAACACAATTGAAAGTACCAACAGTAACCCACAATCTATCTTCTGTTACACTCTGCTAATATACTACTTTAACGTATTTATAAACTTTAATGTAGCTGTTCCATGTCCTTCATCACACACATCAAGCAAACATGGTTTTTCTGTAGTTTGCTTAAATTTCCAAGATGTGTGCAAAACAGTTAATTGGACAAAAGCCAAATTAAGCATTTAATTAAGTACAACTTGTCTCAAATAATTACAGCAGGTTTCAAAAGCATTCACCCCCACTTGGTCATTTTTCTTGCCTTAACACCTATATATTTTTTGTATGAAAGATGGTGCAACATGCTGAAAACATAAATGAAGTACTTTTGCTCTGCACTTTTAAAATAACCGAGAGTGCATGAATTAAAAAATATATACAAAAACAAAACATGCAAAAGTGATATAGTGATCCAAAACTTACAGTCATTCATCTTATCAACACAACAAATCTCTACTGTACCACAAAATGAATTCAAAACTGCAACAAAACATCTGTTTCTTTACACTGATAGTATTATTTTAGATACACATCAGCCTAATACAGTTTAAGAGCAAAGCTTCTGATGAGCTTTTCTTTCTCAAAGATATGCAAATGAATGGAAATAAATTCAAGAACTCATCAAACAGTTTATGTAGATCGTTTCTGTCAATTGCTTTGAGGTTAGCGAATCACCTCGAGGTTTGCATTTAGCAAACACTTCAGTCATGTTCGGCTGCAATCTAAAGTAAATCTCACAAGTAAATACCATAATGAAGTTGCCAAGAGGAGTTTTATTTGGATGTTAACAAAAAAATAAAGAGGCAAGTTAGTTACTGAATATTTGGATTGCAAACTTAAAAATTCTGATACCTTAAAATTTGTTCAATCATAGTACTTACAAATAAAGCTGAACTAAAAACATACATACACTAAAAAGAGAGGTAAATTACAAGTAATAACAGAACTTAGGGAACATAATATCTATGATCATTTATCAGAAACTCAGGCTGCAAGGAGGAACAAAAGCTACAGAAACTATACTCTAACAGATCTACACGTCATAAAGAGCGCAATGCTGATTACCTCACTAAGAGAGAAAGGACTGAATAAGGTTAGCACTCCCATCTTTCATCAAGGAAAATATGAAGAAAGAGAAAAGAGAACGAGAACAGAATGTAATAATAATGGAAGCGGTGAATAAAAAGCAGAAAGCACTGCAGAGACACAAGTGGCTGAACATCTAATCAAAGCAGTTTTTAGTCGTTTTAGAGGGAATAAGAAAAAAAAAAAACTTTAAGAAAAAAGTATAACAGTCATGTGGCAGCGTGTTTGTCTTGTACCTTGGCCAAAGTCATACTACGAGTGGGCGTCCGTGGCGTTCGCATTGTATTTATGCCTTTACCTTTAGTGTGGGCAAGGTTGCCTGTGAAATAAACAAAAGATCAGAGAATACATCCGTTTATAATCTGATGAAATAGAAGCTGTCTACGATCCGGTAAAGTTTAATTCAGTTCATTTAGACAGCTTCAGTTTCCCTCAACAGCTTTATGTGAGAGTATACATGCTGGTTTTAAACAATCTCATCATGCAGTTGTTTACTTCCTCTTCCATTTTTCTAGAAGCAATATTCAGCGTGCTCTCACCTGTTTTGGTGAGAGGGTGAGTGACAAGTTTGCGAATGAGCTCGTTCTCTGATGACCTCAGCAGCAGGATGATATCTGCAGGCAGCATCTCTCTGTTCTTGGCCAAAAAACCTGCAGCGTTGTAAATCACCTTATAGGGGAAAACATTAATAAGAGGCTGTCACAAGAACATTAAGATGAGGTTAAAATGTTAACTTAGAATATTTTAATTACATTACCTTCCCAGCATAGTGGTGAATCCCAAAGCCAAGGTCTACTCTCTTTGGCCTCCAGAAAGTTTTTGTCTTGAGATTATCTTCAAATTTCTCTAAAATGCCAAAATACACAAGTTATTTATACTAAAAAAAGAAATGATTGCTGGACACAGGAGAATTACAATTTATCTCCAAATTATTTGGCAAAAAAGGGGGTCTCTCTTCCGAAAGCGTTGATGAACTGACCTACAAGTGTCTGATCAGTGGCCTGTGGAAACCGACTCTCCTCGTCCAGGAGCGAGAGCAGACCCATGGGTTTCTGCAGGAACAGGTCCAGAAGAGGTCGGTTGTCCTCGTACTCAATCATCCGAGCATCAACCTCTTCATTCAGGTACTCATCCTGCACAGCAAAGGAGAGAATATCCACTGGTTTTTAATAGATGCCTGAACTCTGCTGCATTTACAAAGAAATATTGTTGATATAAATAAACTTTTCCAGTTTTTTTGTGGATCTTAATGCTGAGTCAAAGCAGCGTATATCTAATAGTAAAAAAAAAAATTCAGGTTTGTTTTAATAAGTCAGTTTTTGCTCCATGCACAGAATCCCTAACATGTAATAAAGGTTTCAACTTTTGGACTTTTACTTGTCTAATTTTCTTACAAAAAGTAAAAAGTAAAACTGATTAAAAGTTTACCAGCATAATGCTAAATTACCAGAGATTAAGGTTACTCTGGTTACTAATTTGACAAACTATGATGATTCTTCTGACATTGTTTTGACTTCAAGAGCTTACTCTCAATGCAATCAAGGTTTATAAAAAGTATCTTAAGTAACATTATGTGCACATACAGTAACAACATTCTAAATGAATAATAAGGAAACAAACAGCAGTAAGTCATTGTTAAAAAAGTGTGTAGTGATGCAGATGAATTTGGACATGGATGTAAACATATAATGAAACATACAAGTAAGGAAATAAGCATGCGTCAGTTCCTGATAAAACCTTGACATAATATTTCTGATGTATTGAAGCAGAGAAAGAGTCTCCAAAGCAAGTTCACACCTTATTCATCTCAAAGCACCGAACATTTCCCATATGCTCTGAATGTATGTATTGTATAGGACAATGTATTTCTGGGCCCGGGTCCAGCAACTCCCAAGAGTGAATTTAAGTCCAACATTATGTGTCTCCAAGTCCTAATTGACCCTCATTTGGGATGATTTATAGCTCCTCTCCATGGGTGAGTCCAAATCGTTTAACATTAGCAAACCATTCTCTGAACCCCCCAAGGCGAAACCCTCCCATGAGACTCCACAACGATAGAATTATGAACCTCATTCTGTCATAAATAAAGACAGCAGCATATTTTACTCTCACCATCTCTCTTGTAATGACAAACGGCATGTTATAACAATTTAGATGGAAATGAAGAGGTACCAAGGTGAAAAACTGCACACACTGTGCTTTTCAGGAGGGAATAAAGCACTCAGAAGGCAATCTCTGATTTCTGTGATAAGTCAGTAGCTGGGCTCTACCTGCTCCCAAGCAAATATGTGCTGGTTGAAGTAAAACTGGATCTGCTCGTTGGCGATGTTGATGCAAAGCTGCTCGAAGGAGTTCTTTTTGAAGTTCTCAAAGCCAAAGATATCCAGAATGCCGATGTTCAGGCCTTTGTCATCCTCTCTGGAAGAAGAAAGCTTTTTCAGTGCAAACTGAGCCTCATTAACATTACTGCACCACACAGCCCACAACCCAAAGTCTGCATGATTTTGTTTCAAATTTTACTAAAGTGCCTGAATAAGAGTGCTTCAGTGAATTCAGCCTTAAAAAGTTTTTGAATCAATATTTTGAGTGATATTTGATTAGATTTACTTTTCTAAGGTAATTTGAAGCAGAATTCAGCTAATTTATGGTTAAATTTTTTTAATGCCAATATGCTAATGTGCTTTGACAGCTGCTGTGTTTTTCCTTCTATTTACCCAGTAATTTTTTAAACTGGATAGGTGACTCTTTTATTTCAGAAAAAAATGACATCCGTCCATGTCATATTGGTGTTTGCATATTGTGTCTGTCATATGCACACAACCTTATTTGTACACTGAAGGAATCCTAACCTCCAGGTTAGCAATTATGGATCTTCACTACAACATAAATTTTACATACTTAAAAAATGATCTATACTAGTTTGCTGTTTTTTTTAAAGCAGGATCTTTATTTATACCTTTTTTAAGATTTATGACAGCCAAGCACAAACCATCTCACCCTAGTTGACTGTCAGGTCGCAGTAGAGTGTTGATCCGGTTCACTATCCAACTGAAGAGGCGAGCGTAGAGAGCTTTGCCCATGGCGTCCCTCACCTCCACGGCTTTTTCCACCGTGTTGGGCCTGACGATTGTTTCCCCCCGGGCCACAACACAGTGGGACGTCAGGGCTTCCTGGAGCTCGTCTGAACGAATACGCAACAGGGATGCCACTGGCGGAAAGAAGACACAATGGACCAGAGCCAAGTTTAATCATTCTTTAATAGAATAATAAGAAATTATACATGTAACATGTGCAAATGTGCTGCAAGCAACATCACATCAAATTACCAAGCAAAACATGTGATTACAGTTAGAAAAGATTTTGTAAACCATGTTGTGTGGAATCTAATTATCTCAAAATGTATGTTTGCTAACGAATTTTTGTGTCTCTACTGATGTAGAAATTACTTTATGACAATGATGTGCTATTTTTATCTCTGCTCCAAATGGAGCTGCTGCAGAGCTAATTTCACACACAAAAAGAAAAAAAAAGGAGGGATGCGAGAGCTGCAGAGGAAATTCACTGTCTTGCTGAGCTTTATGACATCATGCACCTCTTGTCTTATGTCTCACCATTCTCCAGGACAGAAATGTTGATGATGTTGCTCTTGTCTGTTTGGTGCTCTGAAGCAACTGCAGAAAACTCAATGTCACCAGTGTTGAGGATTGCAGCCAGAATACTGTAAACACTGCCAAGCTCCTGCAAAGCATGACAAATAAAGTTGTTTTAAAAAAAAGTAACATCAAGTATGTTCTCAAATGTTTAGAAATGTCAAGTGTGGGTAAGAACTCTGTAATATTTTCCCAAAATCTGTGCATTTTATTGTTCATTTCGCAACCTCAAAATTAATCGTCTGGTGCAGTGTGATAGTTGAAAAGCTGAAAGAAACACGTGTTCAAAGCACAAGCCTGAATTATGGGCAGAAAACCAATTCAGCTTTAGACTTGAATATTTGTTTGCACATGCAGGAATCACCACAACTCCAGGCCTGGGCCAACCTGAACCTGTGTCATAAACAATGTCACACTTTCAGATTCGAGACGAAATCTACTGCAGCATAAGACGTGTCTTCCCCAGCTCTGTCGAGTGATTACAAGGTAAGTGATATTGACGTGCAGATCCCAAGAGAAGTCAGTACTTTGAGGCTCATTAGCCCGTACAATGTCAACAGCTTGCTGCCTACGTCTCTGCAGGTTGATGCCACAAGCTGCAAACATGGCCCCAGAAACTGCACGTGTGCTACATTTGATACTTATGTTATGTGTTATGGAAAATTTCCTCCATTATTTGAAGCTACACTGATGTACTATACAATATGTGGGTGAGAGTTGGCGTAACTGAGGATCAATCCTGCAGGCAGGCATCCTTCAGCTGTTTGCTCTGTATTCAAAGCAGTAGTTTATACCTCCAGGGTGAATCCAATAACTTTGAAACACTGCTCCACTGCATCAAACTGCTCTTTGTAGGAGGCATTGCTCACAATGTCAGGCCCTAACTTAATGGGCTCGTTACACAAATACCTGCAGAACAAAAAAGAAAACAAAAAGTTCAGAGCTTGGCTCTAAAGATATATATATATATATATATAAATGCTGTGCATGTAGTAAAAAGCAGTGCTTAACAGAAAGACTAAAGTACCCTTCACCCTGGATGATGACATTGCTACAATGTTTAAAAAAAAAGGAAATCAGCCGAATCATGCAAGGTTTTTGCACTTGATGTCTTCTAGCACACAGAATGTAGCAGGGTCATCATCCAGTGTGAAGGGGCCCTAAAGTTTTATCAAACTTACTTTGGCGTTTTGCTGTCAGAAATCTTGTAGTGGGCAAGTTTCTTCCTGTCAGCCAGACCAGCATAAATGTAATAAAATATATGGAAGTTCTTCTCTCCTCTGTGGAAACACAAATGAAGTTCAGAAATTCAAAACCAGACACCAGATTTTACGTTATGTTTATACTTTTTTGCCCGACCAGCAATATTGCAAAGGTATGCATTTAGTTATATTTCAAAACTGGGTGACATTATCTGATATAGAAATAATAAATAATAAAAAATTATCTTTACAAAAAATATATCTGATAATTTCAGGAATATTCTAGCTAAAAAAATATGAGAAAACAAGCACACATTTTCATTAAATGACATTGAGCTGTTTTAACAGGCTTTTTAGATATTGTGTTAACAGAAATAATTCACACAGACAAACAACACAAAGTACTTCCTTCACAGAAATCATGAAATATTCAACATGTAACCCAACACAAGATGTGAATTCACCTTGTTTACAATCCCTCTTATAAGCCGAGTCCAATAACAAGCCAGAGAGAAGTGGTTGCAGACAAAGTTTCCTGCCAATTTAGACTCTGTCTGACCTGTGAGTCTCTTTCCTAATGAAATACTCCAGTCTGTCTTTGAAGTTCCACTTGCTAGAAAACAATCTTTGATCAAACAAGAAATAGGCCTTCCCCTGCACTTGACCCGGTCTAAACCTCAGACACCTGATAAGAAGAAAAGACAGAGTGACTGAAGTGCAGACTGAAGCCAAATGTCACCAGTTCCACATGGATAAATGAAGGTGAAAGAATGAGACAGTCCATTACATGCTGATCTCAGCCACTGGGTGGAAATATAACCTCTGTGTGCTTGTTCTCTCAAAAAAACAGAGATGCTCTAAATTTCTGTAAATGTCAGAGCAGATGAAGGTTATCAAGATGGAAAATAAAAACAAAGGAAGTGCTATTTACATCGCCTGGTGGATGACTCTGGATTTCTCCAGCAGATACTCAGATATCTGTGCTCCAACCACCGTTCCCCCATGGGTGAACTTCATCTCCAGGTATTTGCCGAAGCGGCTGGAGTTGTCGTTAATGACGGTGCAGGCGTTACCGAATGCCTCCACCAGGCTGTTGACCAGCAGGATTTTCTCCTGGAGCGTTCGATTGTTGGCCTGAATAAAAGAATGATTCTAACTCAGTGCAGCAAAGATTATGACACAGACACTTTTGCACACACCCACTGTCAGCTGGCGCTAAATTAAAGCAAATAGAAATAAAAATGTTCCTGTCAGTTGAGTTACAAATCATGAGTGGCACCAGCTGGAGCGTCAACAGACTCATCACAGGATAATCAAGCTGCCTGAACTGGGTATTTTTAGATTCTGAATCATCTAAATATTCATTCAAAAACTTATTTGTGTCCTTTTGTAAGCCCGAGATAGTGTAATGGTGTTAAATTAAAATAAAAGAGCAAAAACAAAACAATTACAAAAAATTCCAATACACACAAAAATAACAAAAAAATAAGTAGTAATAAAATATGCAATTTGAAGAGACAGTTATTTAAAATATTTACATTTCTTGTTAATCCAATGATTTTTTTTCTGTAGCATAACTATTTTATGAAAATAACTTTGAGTAAAAATAAACTGGACTTCAATCAGACACTGAGATTGATGACGAACAATGAAAGTGACACACTGATGTTGTATCGATCAACATACCTTTCCAAGTACTGTCAGCTGCTGCACCAACAGATGAGCGCTCTCGGTTTTCCCAGCTCCACTTTCTCCACTGATCACAACGCACTGCACACAGGAAGTCCCACAAAAACTAACTTAATCTTAAAACATCCTGAGTCAAAATGTCAGGACTCTCAAAACTTACAAAGACAAATAAAGAACAGTTAGGAGAAGTACCTAACTAAAAATGAGATAACTAAAATTTATAATGCTAGAAATAACAATTTTACAGTCACTTTTTTGAGTAAAGCCAAAATTTACAGTAGCCCAGTAAGCTCAGCATCAGCAATTTCATATGTACTTTTATTGCAAAGTAAACAAAATACTGAAATACGCATTAACACACAATACAACTAAGCTAAAACGTCATGAACATGACTTTGATTAGTTGGTTGCCATGGTGATTTGTGAAACTGAAGTATTAGATGCCCAAATGAAGGAATTTGATAATCAGCTGAAGATGCTGAAATTTGCAAATGAAACTGAAGTGGTGTGGTTATCATCATGGTTAGTCAGTGCCACAGTGAACCAAAGAAACCTGCTTCGAGTCAGAACGTGCAACATTTTGTCAACTGTGTTTGAACGGCCTTAAAGATAACTGAATTCTAAATATTGTTGTTGCCACTCTAAAAAGAGATAATAAATGTAAAACTGTATTATATATGTATTATATTATATTTGTATTTAGCCTAAATTCACTGAGGAATTGCCTATCTTTTGCTGGCACTAAGATTTTGTATGTCAGTCTAATTCTCAAAGCCCTTGCAAAGAAAAAAAAAACTTTGCCCCAACACTATTAATGTGTCATAACAAGTACATTACCTGATCTGTGTTGTATGAAACCATGGACTGATACGCAATATCAGCCACCGCAAAGATGTGTGGAGGGTTTGCTGTACGTTTAGCTCTGATGTACATCTTAGTGTACTATAAAGAGGTGGAATTAACAAAAGAAGAGCATGTTACATAAAAAGGTGAATAATGCATGTGAATGATTCATTTACTGTTCAGTTCTTGTAAAATATGTATGTGTATACCTGTGATTTGTGTAAAATATGTATGAAGGTCTGCAGTATCTGCACTGACCTGAGGAGTGTAAATTTCCATTTCGTGGAAAGGATTGACCGCAAGCAGGATGTCTCCAACATAGGTGTAGATTTGACCTCTGCTGTATCGACTCTGGAGCTGGTCTGTTACTGTGTTCTGACAACAAAAGACAAAAAAACTCTTTCTACATGACTGCCAGAGCGAGATTATGAAAAAAAACTGCAGAAAAATCCTTCATGAACCCCACCCCGTTGCTTTATTTTATGTCCTGTCTCAAGTCAAAGCCTGTGATATTTGGTTTGTCGATATATTATTTTCATGGAGTGGTGATCAATTCTGCTGTCGGCTCACTGCCAGGTTCATCAACAACAGTTTGACAAATGGAGAGAAATATCCGCTGGCAACTGAGGCTAAATGTATCATTCAATACATCAATGCAGCACTCAGACTTGATAAATTGTTTCAGAGAAAGTAAAATAAACAATATATATTAACAATGGCACACTGGCCTGATAGAAATGGTCTAAGTTTGGAATTATTAGCTTATATGTTTTATGAAATTGCAGATTTAGTTTAAAATTTACTATAACTATATATTTTAGAGTGAATTGACAAAATAGAATGACTTCTGTGACCAAAATGGCTAAAATATCAGAATAAAGTGTTTCCTGACAATTAAAAAAAAATAAAAAATCTCAGAGATATATGTAAAGTATGCTAAAAATAACCTGAAACTTGTTTATATAATATTGTCCAAAAGAAAAGAGTTGAGTTTATTTATCACACTTTTATATAATATCAGTCGTTAAACTTGTGCTTTTCGTTTCACTTTTCTTTTATTTATTTATTATTTTTACCTCATCCAGAACTTCAAGTGTAGCAAGGTCATCAACCTCATCGGTGTCGGTTTGGGACTTCATGTGGCTTCCTTTTTTTGTGTGGATACGTTCATGCCTGGAAATCACAAAAATAATAAAATATTGTATGAGTTGCAATTGAAAACAGAATGCAATGAATTAGATTTGGTTTAAAACTGGCATAAAATTGAAATAAGTAAAACGACAATATAGACACAATCTTTTTATGTAAATATATATGGGGTTTAAATTACTTGCATTTTGTCAAAATAACAACAAAAGCCAGTGCCGTTATTATTATTATTTGGTGCTTTATTGTGTGCACAAGGCTTCAAGATACTGGTAAACTCTTGTTATTAAA
>JAVKLF010000069.1:6074924-6088435 GCA_034783495.1 Millerichthys robustus | reverse complement strand
GTGCTTCCATCAGATTACTAAATGTAATGTAACGTTTGTGTTTTTGGTTTATGTAGACCTCTGAGATAGCGTTTATGAGAACAATTACATTTCAATGGCAACATTTTTTTAAAACACTATGTAGCTCTAATTTGCACAAAACTCAAATTTACCTTTAGTAACAGCTGATGATAATATTCATAAAGTAATTTGATTGTAAATAAAGTGTAATATGGCAACATCGTTTAATACAATTTAGTTCATTTCTACAATAATATTCTGAGGGCACAGAAGTTTAACAAGTTGAATTCTAGGCAAAAATAGTAGCGGCAACTTTAGGGGGCGAGTGGATTTAACAACTTTTGCAGGATTAATAATAGTTTTTGGTTTATTGTTTGTTTGTTTTTCATTTTATTAAAGTTTAGACATAAAATGTCACATTTTGCTTTAAATGCAGCCTTTCAGATGACCAATCGTGTTGATAGAAAGATGAAATTAAATTGTAATAAACTATACTTTATAACTAAAACCCTCCTATACGCCTGTGTTGGGCTGGAAGTGTCACTGGTCTTAAATAGATTTAAATTTTTTGTTTGTTTGGTTGTTTGTTGGCTCTTTTATTCACTGATAAATTAACTCTCAACTGATAAATTAACAATTGAATCTTTTTTTTTAAATTGTATCTCAAATTCTCAAAACTCTTACAATAAACAGTGACAAAGCATTATAAAACTGAAAGGAGGAAAAAGTGGCAACAACGTGAAAAGGTGGAAATGCTGCATATTAGTGATTCCATTAATCCCCCCTCCTCCTCCCCTCCTCTTCATATAAGAGCTGCACTCTGTGCTTCGTGTTTAAGAAAAGGCTTTTAAGAGTAGCCCACAATTAGCAGACAAAATAAAAACCTACATACAAGCTGAGTGGGGGGGTTTATTTGTAATGAAAACAGGCAGCTGGTTTTTTAGTGCCTGAAGAAAATAAGGGTGAGTCATCGGCTGTAAGTAGTCAGAATCACTTTGCCTATCATGAGCCGTTGGTCCAGGAGCGCTGGTTTGCAGCTCAGAGTGCCTCATTTGGTTAAGAAAACTAAAAAAAAGCAAATGAGCGAAAGCGCAGGCAGAACAACAGCCGTGACCCTTTGCTGTCTCAGGCAAGAAACGGTGTAATGAAAAGAATAATTATCTGCTGCCTTTTTGGGTTGTGTCGTTTTGTTTGAACCTCTAAATGAAACTAATTGGGGGCAGAATGTACTTGGCAGGCAGCTCAAAGTAATGGATTTGACCCTCTTGTGTTAAATGGAGCCATAACATGATTTTGTTGATTAAAGAGGAATGATGCAAAGAAAAGACATGATGTCATACAATATCTTTCCAAAAGAAGGGTTACATCACGCACCAAAGTCCACCAGTTTGATCCCTCCTTGTGTAGTCAACAAGATGTTATTGCCTTTGACATCCCGGTGGATGGTCTTGTTGACGTGCAGGTGCTGTAGACCCTGTGAAAAGACGAGGTTAATGGTATTTTTTTTCCAACCACCTGCCTGTATAATTACACCACTTTAGCTGTTTTCATTGACCCAGTTCATTTTGCACCATCTCCCCCATGCAGGCTAAAACCACCGGGCTTACCATGAGAGCTTCATGCAAAATATAAGCGATAATGGCTTCATCCATTCTGTCTCCCCTCTTGAGCAAGCCTTTGGCCAGATCTGTCACAGAGCCACCGTTGCAGAGCTGCAACAGAAAAATCCACAAAGACAATGAAACAGCTGGTAAAAATTCAACGTTAGTTAGAGTTAAAAAAAATGTCGGATCTAGGGTATTAAATATGTAGAATTTTCATATAAAAAGCCAGTGATGGATGAAATCAGACAATTTCAGAGTTGGGAAAAGGAAGTTGAAAGTAATTCTGTTAGTTTTTAGAGGTTTATTTTTCTCAGCCAAGTAGGAAAGACTGAGTATTTTTCTTTGCAAAGTTTAAAGTATTTAAGTCTTATGATTAACACACAGTTTGTCCTCAAACAATGTACCAAACAGTCAGTAACTTTTTTGTCTTTTCAGAATGAGAAACAGTTTGTTTTTCTGTATTGTAGGCACTTTCTCATGGTTTACCACATCACAATCTGGACTTCCCTGTCAATATATATCTCTTTGAGAAAATTACAGAAAATTACCCTGTAGGTTGCCTTGGCAACAATAATAACCCCTAATCTGGGCCTGTCTTTGAGAGATGCTAGAAGTGCTAGACAAATAAAAACCTTGAAAATGTGAGTAGACTCTGTTGGTTTTGTGTTTAAATGCTGTGTGTACACACAAACCTTCAAAAAAAAAGCATCTGTTACAGCTGTGAGATCTATTATTTTTTTTATTTGTAAAGAAAACGTTGTAGTTTCAAGACATCAAATCAAATCATCAAATCATAGGTAGGAACCTTTTTTAGTGGAGTTTGCATGTTCCCTTCGTGCATGTGTGGGTTTTCTCCTGGTACTCCGATTTCCTCGCACAGACCAAAAACATGACTGGTAGTTTAAATGGAAACTCTAAATTGTCCCTGGTGTGAGTGAGAGAGTGAATGGACGTTTGTCTCGTTCGTCTCTACGTGTCCCTGTGATGGACTTGTGACCTGTCCAGGGTGTACCCCGCCCCTCGCACTGTGACTGCTGGATATGGGCACCAGTGATCCCCGTGACCCTGAAAGGAAGAAGCGGGTGAAGAAAATGGATGGATGGACATTTATTGTGTTAACTGTGCTGCAGTTTTAGGAGTTTCATCAGGTAACGCTTTAAAGTTCACAAGACTCACATCTCAAACTGTTAGGTAGTTGAGTAAAGCATAGAAAAATCAGTACACTGCAGGAGGGGTTTGAGAGTCAGAGGCATCTCAAAAAATACATATTTTGCTGGCATTAGTTTGTTTTTTGTATGATCTCTCAAGATAAATTGTTCCTGGGTATGAAATCAGAAAGTTGGTCACTCATTACACATTTCTGTGGATTCTGTTGCTTGGGCCTTCTATCTGCTCACTTCCAGTGCCTGATCATCAGACCTTTCATCAGTCCAGCCAGCTACACCCCAGCTGTACTGCATGTGACCCCAGAGGAGACACCGTAAAGGTAATATGCGTAGTGGACTGAAAAGCTGAGCCCTCGAAAGTCTGATCTTTGGCTGCCGAAACTTACGGTAGGAGCATTAATTTACTCCTTCGTTATATGAAAGGCTAATTACTGTAGTCTATAATTATACAAGTTGTGTGTTTTCTCTGGATATAAACTAGTTTCCTGCAGCAACTGTACAAAGACTTTGTTCATGAATAACTTCCATATAGCTCAGTGTCAATACAACTCCAACACATTTCTATGCACATTCAAACTGAATGGGTATTGCACATAAAAGCAAATCATGGCGTTTACAATTCAATATTTATCTTTTTAATGGTTAGGAAAGGGCGTGTTTATCCTCAACATAAGGCATGTTTAAAGAAATGATCCAGCTGTCTTCCATAATTACTTTATAAAACAACTTACTTAAGGTCTCATAAAAAATGATGAGATGTAGGTTACCAACATCATCACACACTCACAATATTTACAGCTGCATGACTAAATTTCCCAAAATTAAGTTATATTTTCATACCAGTACAATTACACCCACAGTGTTTTAAGAAAAGCACATACTGAATATAAAAATTTTAAGCCTGCAGCTACTTAGCAAGGTCAGTGTTGACAATTTATCCTTGCTAAAGTTGAAAGAACATTAAAAAGACCTCAGATATGATACGATACGATAGGATATGATATACTGCTTTATTTTGCCAAACTAAATTAATACATTCAAAAGGTTTACATAAAACAAAAAGCAACAAATCAACACAAATGATGGTTTAATGAAAAGACAAAACTAAAAAGGCTCAGCACTCTTGTGAGAAATACCCTTTAAATATAACTTAAACATACCCACCCCTGTACCAAATACTAAAAAAAGAGATCACATTAAGAACGAATGGTTTGGGGGCTTAAATTTAAATATTTCATTAATATAAATATTAAAGTAACTTGTACTAAATATTATGACATCTGAAGTATGCACTTTTAATTTTACTGTTTATTTATTTATTTAGTTACTTACTTATTACACAGGGCCACATTTAGACAAGTGAGACAGACAGTAAGTCCAGAGCTGGGAGTCAAACCTGCAATCTTCTTGTTGCAAAGCAACATTGCTGACAAGCAGTGCTACTGTGTAGCCTATGTTTGAACCCACATTTGCATATTGGAGTCGTAACGATGCATAAAAAGTAACAAAGATAGTGCTTTATGTAACTATCAAATTCATTAGTAGCATTCATTATTTTAAGTAGCATTTCATGGTGTTTATTTTTGTCCTCTGCTGCCTCTGATTATACAACTTTATATTCAGACACCTCCTCTCCAAAACTGTCAGTCTAGGAAAACTCAATTAGTTTTTAAAAAACTAGAAAATGTACACTTGCTTTTGGCCTTTTTATGAAGAAAAAAAACGAACACTCTGGTTGTCACAGTTTAGTTTGCATCTGTAATACAGTATAAGTGTCTGTCTTGTCGTGTCTCTGTCTCTTTTCAGTAAAATCTTATAAAAGAAAAATAACTAAATAAAAATATTTGCATATTGTTTTTTAAATTTATTTTTGTCACTTCTGTCATCATTATCTTCTGGATGATTTACAATAAGTTTAAACAGAAACTGCGACCTCTGGGCTTAAACAACCCAGATGACCTGTTCAGTAAAACTTCAACACTGCTGACGGTACAGAAGGTTTTTGGCCTTGACTGAGTACTGGCAAAAGTTTTTAATCCTGGGCTTAATGTCTATTTTCAATTCGTCTATCAATCCAGCTGTCTATCAGCAGGCCAGAGGGGCTTTGCGGGACGGATGGTATGTATCTCAGCTGCCACATGGGGAGCTTAATCACTTCTACTTTCCTCCATCAGACATGCAGACAAACTGCAGTCAAGCATAGAATACCGCAGAGGTTTCTCAGAGACAGCACAGCGCTTCTAACAATGAGCAGAGCTCAACGTCAGTCCACATCACCTGTCATCATTAAATTACACAGGACAGACACTCAAACCCATATTAACTGCAGTTCTAGAGTCCTGATTTTAGTGAAGCTAAACATTAGTGATCCCACTTCAGCCATGAAGAGTTCACATTCACAAAGAAGTGCTGGACATAATCATCATTTACCAATGAGCTCTAAAAACACAAATCTCTGCAGGGAATAAAGAGTATTAGCAGCTTCTTTCGTGGTTTGATTAAGTTCATGTTAAGAGTTTCCTAACATTACCAAATGGAAAGATAAACAGAATAAAAGGACATATTTGTTAAATTAGCACATGCTGTTTCAGGCATACATCTAGAATCTATGACCACTTCCATATTACGTACATCAAATAGTTTGAAAAATGTAATATTTTGTTGTGTTTGCAAATCCGTGGCTTCTTGGTAAGAAAAACATCTATCCATTCATAATCTTAACCCGCTTCCTCTAATCTGTGAAATTGTATTTTATGCAAGTTTTGTAAGTCAAGAAGTTGTTCTATTGTTCTATTGTGACATAGTGAATCAGTGAACAACTGAAAGAACACTAAAATATATTACTATGACTACTAATACATAGTCCTCTAAATATAATAGTAATCATTGTGTGATTTCATTAGCATACCATATGAGGCACCCTTGACATAACAAGTCATTGTTTGGATTATAAACTCATATAGTAACAACTCTAAACCGTTGTATCTCCTTTAATTATGCAGATTTATAGATATAATTTTTTTTTAAAAAGGTTTAAGATGTTCTTTAAAGCCAATGTTTTCATCCTCATCCTGTCATTTGTAACAGAGCTGTTAGTTTCAAAGACTGAGATGAATATACTGAATAATAAGTGGTATAGTCTCCCTTTTAAATGAGGTCAGGTGCTTGTTTAGTCATGTAAATGAAAGCAGTCCATCAAAGATGGGGAAAAGTGGATAAAACAGTTGCAAAGATGAAACAAACAAAACATGCTGATGTTTCAGTCAGCTTTTGATGAACATTTCCGATACGCGTATATTTATTTTAATTATTTATTTAGTCATTGATTTGATGCCATGTTAGTGAATGAATGGAGTAACACAGTATGTCCATGTTTGACACGTCGGACCATGTCCAGAGATAAACACTTCCATTGTTACTGTGGTCTTATCGTTTACACTGGCTGAGGGATCTTCTCTCTGGCACCGTTTAATAAAAGTCCAAGCGAGGATTAAAATTTTATACCTCATTGATAATTGACACCTGCAGATGCTAGAGAGACAAAAAGTTTACAGTTGACCTGGACTTGTAGCTGCAGATTCACAATAAGAGACAAGCAGAAGAGAAGAAAATGTTGGATTCCTTTCATAATTTATAAAATGTAATACCTTAACTGAAAGCTTGCGTCTCTACCAACCCAAACAACACTCAAACCTCAAATAACTTTTTGTATCACGTGATCAAGGGAGCACCAAGAATAGCACCATCTTAAAGCTTCCTAAAGACAATATGATAAACAATATGAACTATTTTTTGTATGTTTAAATTTATAATGCTTATTCACCAAGGGTGGTGCAATTAGGAATAGAAAATATGTTGTATACAGGAACAGCTTTGAAACATTGCTATTTTGACCTTCATTTAGAGTTTTCTTTGATGAAACATGCATTTCATAGATGAAATGCACATCCAAATCAGTTTCCTTTTTCCAATTAGAGAACAAAAGTTGCTCCATCATTGATGTCTTGGAAGTATTTTTAACCTCTCTCAGCAAGTCCTCATGCATGAAAGATTGCTCATTTCTACCCACATCTGCAATCATAAAGGAACGCACAGCAGAGGCAAATCCAAAATCTCCTGGACCTCAATAAAAGGCGAACAAAGAAAGGGATGCAATTTGTATGAATTTGGCTCATAATGAGCGGTCTGCCGTCAGCGCAAAGGCTCCTCTTGACGCCGCAAAAGGATGGAAAATTACAGTTTCAAAAGGAGGGACCGTAACCATGGTGAATGACCACCTCTCTCCGTTTTTTTCTCGTCTTTTACCTCCCAAATACTCCATGCGCACTTCCTTCAGAGGACACGCGCACATACACAGTGCAGCCACTTAGTAAACTGTCAGGCAGAAATTTCTGCTTTAGGATTAGCCACCAGATTTAGACTGCTGGTTGCAGATTTTTGCAAGAGGAAATGTTTCTTGCAGCTACAGAGTACACAGCTCATACCACATTTGCATGTTTAACCAAAGGAAAGAATCGTTCTCAGCAAACTTGAACCACAATAATGAAACACTACAACTACATGACAAAATAACAAAGCTCTGCTTGCTAGGCTTTCTTTTCCTGCAGTGTATTCATTTAACGTCTTGACATCAAAGTGAAGTAACTGCAAGGAAGCTCAGCGAAGGTCATGGGGATGGATGGTGATGAAAGGAAAGAAACATAAGATGGAGAGGTGAAAACTATCTTCTGGCTTTGCATAACATTACTGCTGTTCATGCAGTGCCTTCAGAGCTTGGATTACACAAATATAGACACTCTGCTCCTGCAGCAGAAAGATGAACAGTGCACGTTGCTTTCAAGATGTCATTAAAAAAATGGATAATTTGTTGAGGCTAAAAGCCAAAATACTACTTAAAAATCCATTTAACATGTAAAAAATAAAAAACAAAAGACATGGAAAACATTTTCACGGTAGATCAATGTCAAACCTAGTGACTGCATCGCAAATGTTTTAAAACATTTTTTTAAAAAGACACTGAGGTTTAGGAGAACACAATGGCTATCTGTGATCTAAAGGCAAATCAGATTTGTTTCTCAAATGAGATCTTCAAGGCAGGCTGTTCACATTACCATCTGCAGGTGATCTAATATACGTCCTGATTCTTTCTTATCAACTTAAATAGACAGCATGTACACAGCTTTTTCTTGTCTCATTGACCTGAAACCACCTTTCAGTGTAAATTTTATTTTGAAAACACATCGGTGAGTGCACCGAAGAGATGACACTTCAGTGAAGTAAAGTTTTGCTTCATAAATTAAAGAAGTTGATTCATCCCCTTGATGTTCCGTTTCTACACGGATGATTCTCAACTGTGTACGCTTAAAATCATGCAGATAAAAATATCAAATAAAACCACTTAATCAGAGACCTTTTGGATGAAAGCTATTTCACCTTTTCTGGATCAGTTCTCTTGCAGCTTATCACATCTCCATGTTTGTCTTGCTTTCGATCAAAGCACAAACAAAAATTACTTGGTCAAGCCATCAGAACAGAGCAAAAGCTATTATTTGACATTGTGCTGAACCTCACAAACAGTTTTTTTTTCACCAGAGGTTGACCCCTATTACATGTTTGTCTAGAGTTTGACATTTCAAAAAAGCTACAGCAGGCAATGACTGATGAAAGCTGGAGAAACAGGGCACTGCATGGCCAGACCTTTTCTTTTCGCATGTGCAGAAAGCAGCAGCAGCAAAGGGCTTCTTGAAGTTTAATAAAAATCCAGTTCAATGGAATTTACCCACACCTCAGCAGGTGTATGAAAGTCAAGTGTTTAATGTACCGCAAGCCTAAACATTAAAAATCAACAGCAACTGGGACATTTTGACCTGAGCTTCCGACTTTTAATCGTACAAAGTAATCTGCTGAAACAGCTTTGGTGAATAAAGATCCCTGCTCTGCCTCTCACAACAACGTGCCAACACTGTCTAACCCCCACCCCCCATGGCGCTAACTGGCATTCAACCAAATCCCCCAGGTAGCCAGTAAAGAAACACCTGGGATGCCTGTGTTGGCTAAAACTCTTACATAATCCCTGGTCAGACAGGGGCAACGCTGCAAATATCTACCAGGACGTGCTATAAGATGTAAAAGTTAAGCTATCAATTGTTTCTAATCTTTCCACAAAATCCCACTTCGAAAGATCTGAATTGTCCCCTTATTCTTTATACATTATCTGTTTGTGCAAAACTGCAACTCATCAAGTTTGCGACTTTACCTCCAATACAAGCCACAGCTGATCCCCGCATTTCAGATCCTTCTTGTAGTACATCCCATAAAACTTGACAACATTCGGGTGGTCAGAAAGAGCTTTGAGGATATTGTATTCCGCTTCAATCTCCTCATCAATGTCCTGCAGAATAGAAAGCACACAATAATTAGAACAAAAAAAGACCAGACTTGGTTTGTCACTGACTTAGTTTTCCAGTTTTATTAAAGTCAAAGACCAACTTTCAGGTTAGGAACACATATATTTGTGCTCATGTTTGTTTGTTGTAAGGCTGTAAATATAAACCTGACCCTCCACAGACTTCTGATTTCTATGTTTCAGGAAAGAAGCTTTGATTCCTGGGGATTTTTTTTTTTCAGTAACACTGGTACATCCCAAAATAAGCTCATTCTGTTCCACTGTTTCCTGCAGCCACAACATTCAAATTATCTCTACATTATTTTCATACACTTGGAAGCTGAACTGGTTTTCATTCAAATAAATATGATGATGGGAGAATGTGTCCAGCCTGTGACAACAAAACTGTTTTTGCCTATTTTGTTGTTCAAATTATCATTTTTGATAATAAAGTGTTTGCACTGTAATTTGTTAAGTCAGTGTGATACAAATGAATCATTTTCATGAAACCTTGTGGTGTTATTACATTAGGATTACGACTGAAAGCGCTTTTTGTGCTGAAAGTCTGTTGTTTCAGTGTTGTAGAGACAAAGTACACACAGCTTGGTGTGAGTGTTGGATTCTTGTTGCAGTAAATGTGTTTTCTTAGATTAAAGAAAAGCATTTAGGAACAAACAATAGACAGTGATCTATTTGATTTTTCAGTTTAGTTTTTAAGTTAGATCCACTTCACCAGTTGACTCAGTTTATTTTATATGAAGTTTTTAATATTTGAGCCAAAAGTGCTCATTTATTTTTATTTGAACATGCTTTCTGGATTTTAAACATATTAGATTTTAAAAGATATTATGTAACATAACTTTTTATATATTAAAAAATAAATAAACAAACAAATCCAAAACAGACTCCCTACATCTGTTAAACTTAGCTGGAGTTGATCTACAATAGATGTTTTAACACCACTCACATGGATGGGATCCAGTATCTTCACAGCTGCTTTACTTCTGTCAATCTTGTTGAGAACTTTGTAGACTTTCCCATAGGTCCCTTTGCCAATTGTCTCAATAATTTCCCAGGTGTCGGTGGGGTCTGGAAAATTGTCAAAGACGATTGATTTTCCTGATTGTGGAAACATCTTTAGGAGAGATCTCCTACACAAAGATAGAAATTGAGTTGCAGTTAGAAGAGAAGGGCAAAACATTTTGCATAAATCACAGATTGGTGAGTTAATACTGGTTTTAATCACTAAATTAGTACAAATCAGTAACAAGCTAATCTGAAGATTTTAAGACTGTCACTAATTATAAGAAAGTCTGACTTCCTTGAGGCGAAATAAACTTTTGCATAATATTACACATTATTTCTCTAGGTGACAGGGGTTTTACCAATGATACTGAACAATGCAATGCAAATAGCAAAGAGTAGGGGGAAAAAAGTTAGCCAATTATAAATGTTTTTATGTCACTCAAAGTTATGTGTCTTTTTAGAACTATTCACTACAGACAATAATCCCAAAATAACAAGTCAGCAGTTTAAACACAAGCTTGTGAAATGTCAAATATAAAGCAGAATATCTGCACAGAAACATATGCATAAAAGAGCTCAGAAAAACACAAAAATCCAACAGTGAAAATATAACTAAAACTCTTGCAGCACTTTTAAAAACTAAATGTTTCAAATAACCTTCCATGATATTTTTCTTTTTGCTTTATGTTTTGCATTTAAAACATTGACTAATAAAGCCATATTTAAGCTAAGAATAAAAATTGAATAAAACTTACATTATTTTACCAATATACGTCAGGACATTTTCAAAAGCCAGTTAATCCATCTCTCAGAGAAAGTTTAGAATAGAAGCAGTGGCAGGCAGGCCTTGCCTGGCCATAAGCGTAAACTGCAGAGGAGGAGCTAACACAATCTAATCCCAGTAGAAATTCCCCTGCTCGAGGGCTGCCATTGGAAACCATCCCTAAGTAGTAGAAGCTGTGTTGGGATTAACAGGAATTAGCTTGTGTTGCAGCATGAGCCATTCCCCATATAGACGCCCATTCATATGAAAAAGGAAAGCTGTTTACACACTTTGAGCATGCATTGGTGCAAAAAAAAAAACAACAAAAAAAACCCATTCTTCTTGTTATCATCTGTGTTTAATAACGTTGTGTGCAGACCTGCCCTCGGGCTATCATTATATCAGAACTAATTATCGTCATGGTGATTTCAAACATTTGTGTCGCCGCAAACTCACCACTGCATCCAGTGTGATAGCTAGCACATCCAGAGATTATTTTTGCAGAAATATTACCGAAATAAGCAGTTAGACTCATGTACATGAATCTTTGTGTAGGAATTTGTTGGTCTACTGTACAGTAAGCTGCAGACGCCTTCCATAATGCATCACTGCCCGCGCATGTGTCGACACGCTGTGACACACGAGACAGGAAGACGAAACCTCAAGACTCGGTGGACACCTCCAACAGGAGCAAAGGCTGAGAGGAAATAATCCTCCAGGGAAGACAGCATGTGTGTGTATTTGTGTGTCTGCATGCAGAGGGCTAGCTAACCTCGTGTGCCCTGGAGCTTGGGCTGCATGTCACTTTTCATTAATTGTGTTGGGACATGGCATTAACCTCAGCCTGTGTACAAGTGCACATGTAAGGAGCTACACGAGTGGCTCAAGAGAAACAGATAACCTCCTTGTTGTTTTAACGTAAATTGCACGTTTTAAGTGATTTTTCAGAGTTTAGAAGTGGATCTGTGGGAAGATTATGAACGTTCAGTATTTGGCTCTACGAAGGAATTCAATTTGGACTGTAGTGACATGCTAATGGTCTGTGTGTGGCTAAAGGGATTTGCTGCTGTCTCAAAGGCTTCATAGAACAAGAATATTTCATTAACCTTTACACATCTGTCAGTGTGTTATTACACATTTATTTACATTCTGTTTGTTACAAGTGCACACAGCAGCAACAGCAGCTAGCTGTAACACTTCTTGTGCAGCCTGAAGCACTTCCTGCAGGAATGCTATCATATTATTTTTTTATCAGACCATGGTTATTTCAGCTAACGGCTAGATAGAGACGATGTAAAGTATACCTCGCCTCGCTCATCTTTGTATTGTAAGCTTAGTGCTTTTCCTTTAAAACTACTGATATACAATCCTGTTTTGCACAGATTTCAGAAAACAATACAACCAGTTTTGAAAACAAGTCATTTTAAGGCATATGTACCCCAACAACAGTATATTTCTGTTCTAAAAAATTAAATTGTAATGAAGTATATTTTCCAGATGCTTAATAAAACAAAATTTACACACCATTGGGGACAAATGTCATGCTGTACTTTGCAGACTGAAACTTTTCATATAATAATTGATCCATTTACATAAAATATTCTTACTGACCTTTGATAGATGTTGGGGGGAAAGCACTAAAGTAAAGAAAGGATGCAATAGAAGGATGAAGTGCACACAGTATGACACTGCATGCACATGCAACAATGTGCCGAGCCACTCCCATAGCTTGCAAATTAGAAATCCAAATGAAGCAGGTATGCTTGCCAACCTCAAGAATAATGCATTTAATTGTAAACCAACCTAAATGCCCTTAACATATTGTTTACATTGTTCTCATTTTAGTGTTAAACTTAAAATGTAAAAACAAGCATCATACTCACTTTCTGAGAGATTCAGCATGCTTGGGTATCAGCTGTGGATGACAGTACAAGCATGCCAAAATACTGTGGTGTTCCCATAAGGCCCACCAGCACCTCCATTATATATTATACATCCAAAAGAAGAAGAAAGAAGGCGCCAGTCATTCGTTTAAGTAATTGGTTCTATCATGAGCACATCCGGTGGAGCCAGCAGTCGATGACTCTGACGGGGTCATAAATTAGCAGGAGAAGATAAGCTAACAACAGCAGCAAGGAGCAAGTCAAGTGTAACAGGCCATGACTGCACCAGGGTGCTCTCAGCATCATTTAGCAGTGTCCCATTACACAAACACCACTGAGGAGAGAGCTGCTGAGAGAGGCAGAGCCAGAGCTGACCTAGAGAGCTGGGATTTAAACCCTGAACACACTACTCTTTTTTTTTTTAACTTAAAATCTGACCAAAAATCAGTTCCTTACTCAATGAACTGAGGAAAAAAAGTGGATTTGAAAGCACAAAACAATATTGAAATGACTACTATGCAGAAAATGTATTGCTAATTTATTTGTATAAAATAAAGTGTTGAAGAAAGATATTTTGGTCAAACCTTAAAAATAAAGTAATGCACCATCTCTTGTGTGGAACAACTTGCTGAGATTATGTATTGAGACTGGGTACTTCAGCCATGCCAGGATTAGTTCAATATT
>JAVKLF010000069.1:6058622-6074337 GCA_034783495.1 Millerichthys robustus | reverse complement strand
AAACTTCCATAAACAAAACACTTTCAGCCTTTTTTCATCCTAATTTTCAGACCAATAACACTATTAATTATGCAAATAACAGGTTATTTGCCTTTTGTAGTTATTTTTTAATAGAAAAATATCTTTGATTTGCCAAAACCTTTCATCACTTGCCTTGTGTGAACATATTTCATGCAATTCTGGTTTACTCTCTGTAAATTATTGATTCCGCTCCACCTGTCAGAAACTAATTGCTGTGGTTGCAAAGCTAATCATTTATCAGACGAGACTAACAGAGGGTGCGGTGGCGATTTTCACTCGGAGGCAAATCAGAAATTAGCTATTAGATGTTTTAAGGTAATCGTTGTTAAAGCAGCTCAATTCAACTTATTAATTTGAAAAGTTGAGACGGTAAATGTTCTTAAAAGGAGACTTTGAAACTGGAAAAACTGTCTTACAGTTAAACATATTTCATGAAGCTGCTGTTAAATGGGTACCATTTTGATCTACAACATCAGTGTAATACAGTAGTACTTAATTAATGGAAGTATGTTGCCTTGATTATTGACCTTAAAGAGATATTTCTGATCTTTTGTAATCCAATGAAAATATTGTAAATCGTAAATATCTAATCTGTTTTAGATAACAATTTAACTAAATTAAATTTGAAGAAAGAGAATTTGTTGAGCTAATGTTGTTGAGAAGCATTTCTGTCATTTAGAACATGGCCAGGGTAGATTTTTATCATCTATTGTGGTCTTGTCAAAGCCTTCTAATCTAACTAGATTTATTTTATGTCAGCTGCTCAGTTTCTCAGGGATTTCCAATGCAAACAATTTTGCACAAGGATTTGGCAATTCTTTTTACAACAGATGCCTTTCCTGATGCAGCCACTGACTATCAAGCAGCAACAGCCCACATGTGAGGAGCAGGGGTCCTACCAAATAACTTGCCCGGGAAATCTTTAACCCCCTGCCCACTATCCTGTGGCAAATGACACTAATTTAACTCAAGGCCTCAAAATAGAGCAAATGACTGTTTGGTGTATCAGTCAAGGGATTTGAACCAGCAACCTCTTGATCAGGCTTGCTTTCTCTAACCTCTTTTTGCCTCTATTTTTTGATACAGGGATTAAACTGACTCCGCTTTCAACAAATAAAATGAACCAAGGCCATGTGGGTTGTGGATTGCAATGAAAAGGACAGAAAGAAATATCCAAAAAAAGAGATTTCAAAATTCTGGACCTCAAACAAAACGGTTAATTTAAAATGGTTGTATGTGATCCTTACAGAAAGTGAGCCCTTCATTTTACTTCAGCAATACTGAGGTAATAAATCGAAGGAACAATGAAGTCTTTGTTCATTACCAACACTTTGTGAACACTTGTTCTGTTGCCAAGCCACACCTCCACTGATGACCCGACTACTGTCTGTCTGGGGGGAACCACTTAAAGTGTGATTTCTTCAGGCTCGTCCTGCAGGGTTTGGTGACTGCAGCGCTCCAAACTCATTTCCTGCTCTGCTGCTTTACAAATGGCTCATGAAAGCTGGCCTGAAACCAAGGATAGGGATGCATTAATGGCTATTACAGTCGTCTGATTAGAGTAGCCAAAAGTTCAGACTGCCGTGCAGACTATCCCTACTACTTAACTATATTTAACTTATTCTAGGTCTCAGGGTATCAAATGTTGCCATTTCATCCAAGCTTAATTACTCATACTGACACTAAGGCCAACTTACAGGATTGTTTGTTCACAAATAAAGGCTGAAGTTCCCTAAATAAATACATGTAAATTGATTTAATCTTAATTTAAATTTGCTAAATTTGTTAGGAAACACATATAAAGACAGTCCAGGTAGAGGGAATTATTACATTTACTAAAGTTATTTTGGTCAACATTAAAAATAACTAATAAAGCTTAAAAGTTGTTTTTTTATTTGTAATAAGCCTTTTCAACTGAAGTCTTTATAAAATGCCCGATATGAAAATATGAAATATTAGATGCAGCCTGAAGTGTGACATGTTACATAAGCACTTAATGAGCTTAATTTGCTGTCAGGTAACCTACATACTGCTCTGCTGCACTCCAAGCTTCCAACACGATAAAGAATCATCCTCCCTGACTGATGCTGCGCTAAGCTGTCACATCTTATGACACACATACGATGCTAACATGATTCAATAATCCTGCTCCAGAACTGTTCCATCTACTAGTTTTAATTTTCACAGCTGTAAAGACATATTTGGCATCATAACTGAACATGATGTTCAAAAAGCTACTTTTAAGAGCATTAAGCCCAATCACTGAGATCAGCACCTAAATATTGTATTAAATTCAGAACAACTGCACTAACAAAGTATCTTACCTGATGCTAAAGAAGCTGTTGTCAGATGTTCAGCCCAGTTCTCCTGACAGATAAAATCTGAAATGTGTTGAGATGCAGAACAGAAAAATGCTTGAGCACAATTATGTTGTTGAAACTGAAGTGGCCCTGGTCCGAGAGGCAAGTCTCCTCAGACACACTCACTGAAGCCTGCATCGTTAAAGAAATAGTTTGGTGACTTTTTTAAGGGAAGCTATTTCAAACTGTTATCATTAGTTAGTACTTTATCAGCTGTAACTTCACAACTGTGCTGATATTTTTGAAGAAAACTATAATCATGAAAAACTGTAAAATAGATTCTAGATTCACTAGCCGTTAACCTAGTCTGGATAAATATTTCTTGGCTTTATTTTTCTCCATTGTCTGTGGTCTATGAGGATTGATAACAACCTAGTTACAACCTAACAACCTATTTGACAGAAAAAAAAAAAACTTCAAAAAATCACCAGACTACCATTTTTGTTAGGACAACTTTCGATTATGGCTTTAAATTTTGGTAGAACTCATCATAATTTTGTAGTCAAACCCATAGGACATGAAAGTTGGCCTTTTTCTGCAAGTTTCAACATCTCTGACTGCATTTTGATGCAGTGGTCTGAAGCACACTGATCAGTTTACTAAGACTGACTGACTGATGTGAGGCATTGACCACATTCTTTGTATGTGGCAAATCAATATCAGCCTGGTATTGTTCCTGCTGTGTCCTGCTTCATTATTACAAGGTTAATTCCACTTTATAATGAATTACGCGAAGATTCATTGGCACATCCCAACACCTCTGTTCTGCAGTGACACAAAAGCAACATGAACACCATTTCCTTTTCATCTTATGTTCACTGCTGCTAAAAGAATATGTTCGAGCAGCGGAATGTTGTCTTTTGTTTGTTTTACAAAACACTTGGCCACAACTGAAAGCAGCGAGCAGAGACATGGCAGCATGTCCCACACAATCAGCTGAAATCAGAGATTACTTCAAGGAGATTTAAGAAGGCACGCTCGGATTGTTGATGGAGCGCAGAGGACGGCTGGATCTGCAGCACCCGAGTTGACTTCGACTGTGGAGACTGATTGAATAAGGCCACTGATGAGGCTTTTGTGTCCAAAGGTACGTGGTGTGAATAAGTGATGAGCCCATGACTTGCGTCAGACTGGCTGCTATTGTGGCAAAGCAGTGGGCCGTGACTTCCCCAGCTGTCTTATATAGGATATCATGAGCCAAGGAAATGGGAATTGTCAATGTGCAGTTGATAGAAAGATCATTAGGCTATCATTGCCACAACCATATACATGCATTTTGCTCCGTTCTGGCGCTCCTTTTTTTCATTTGACCTGACGACCTTCCTCCCTGTTGCAGTAATGTGCTTTTTCTGGCACCCTTTGCTGCTGCTTTTGTTGCAGGACAAAAATAGAAGTGCACCGTTTGCGTTCTCAGTCCTCAGCTATATGAAGCTTCTTGTTGGTCATTTGTAAGTAATCATACCTTGAAGGGGAAACAAATGCAACTCAGCTACTGCAAAATGAGAACAGTTGTTGTACGCTGCATGATGCAAGTCAGGTGAAATGTAAAGTGTTTTAGCAACTTACGTAGTTATATAGGTTTTCAAGCTGCTCATACACTCCACAGTCAGCTGTGCTCTGAGCTCATTATGTTTTAACTCTGGAGGACCCATTGGGTCAAGCATCAGGAGTTTAACCAATTCTACTAGTGCAATGTCACTTTTTAATGCAAACTGATCAACAAATATTGTAAAATATTGTAATGCCTTTACTGTCTGAGTAGGCTGCATTCAGTCTCCTTGATGCCAAACGTGTCCTGCGTCACCGAACAAGCAACCAACAGGAATGGAGGGTGGAGTTGGGTTTGCTTCACGCTGTCATTTTGTGTTTTTGTCTGCGTCACACACACCATCATCTTTTCACATGAGCCCACAGTTTAGTTTTGGGGCAAAAAAAAAAAGTATTTCTTTTTCCCAGAAAGGTAGTTTCATATCTTTTTCAGCTTTGCATTAAAATTCTAATTCACAAAATAATCCCTGCTTTTATCAGTACTTGTACAAAATTTACAGTGTGCTGCTGTGCAGATATCAGAAACAAAACTGTTGGCGCCTGCAGCAAAGATCCATTTTTCATCCTCTGATATTTTATCTGTTATGAGGATGTATTTGAGGGTATCTAAGGGTGGGGGTAGCAAATCAAAAACAGTCACTATACTGCCTTTTGTCCTGGAAAATGAAGCCATATACAATATGTACACGTTTACATATAAAAAAATATGTCATTTTTGCGATTCCGCTAAATCATGCACATTTACTGTAAACATGCTGAGACTCGTATTATGTGCAGCCATCTTGTTTTACCCCCATTCATGGCAAATTATGTCTTTGGCAGCGTGCTGTCCTCACCCACCCCCAATGCATCCAGGGGGGCTGTTTTTGCCCAAATACACACAGAAGAAGGGGGGTGGGGATAAGGTTTTCTGCATGGGGTTGCTAGACTCCCCCAGAATGCATCCTCCTGCTCCCCCTTTTTCTGTGCTTTTAAGCTTGCAACACTATTATCCTGCAGTCTGCAGTAAGTTCTTATCAGTGACAACCAGATGGAAAGCACACAAGCAATGCCTCCAGACTTGTTGATCGAGCAACGCTGACAAAAAAAAAGGCTGTAAATGGGAGGTTGTGTGATTTGAGATTAGCATTGTTGCTATTTTGAAGCAGATAACAGGAATGGGAAATTTCATTAATGACTGCTCGCTGGCTGGATTGAAAAGCCACATAAAATGGGAGAAAAACATATGAAAGGAAGAACTGTTTTTTTTTCCTTAAAAACACCTTCATTTGCTTGGTGTAAGACACATTTATTTGCCAAACTATGATGGAGGTGTTTCTACAGGAGCAGGGTGCGTCGTGAATACAACACTGTCCTCTAGTGCCTCCCACCACTACCACTTAGATGGTGGATCAGACTTTTGCTTCCTCGCTGCCATCCAGTAGAATTATTCTGTAAACAACAAATCAGACCAAGGTTGGAGGTTTAATTTATGATTGTTTGGTGTCAAAGATGGCTTTTGATTGCTCAAGAAATATGTGAAAAAAAGAAGAACATGACATACAGCAACCATTTGCTCATACCCATCTTTTCACATAAGCTTTTTTTCCAAATTCAGTTTGAGTTTAAACATGTCTTTTATGGTTTGTTTGTTTTTTTTGTTGGTGATTTTTATGCCTAATTTTGTTGCTGCCATTTTTAAACTTTGTCGCAGTGGTTTATGTGAATTCGGTTCTAAAAACTTTTACATTACATCAATATTTACAGTGCATTCTGTGGTAGTATAGCAGCAGCCATAGCTGACGCACTTCCTGAGCTTGGGGACTTCCTGAATGAATATCTGAATATTTTGCTAAAATAAGTTTATTGCAAAATTAACAGTTGAGGAAAAATTTATAAGAAACTACTATGACATTTCTGAGATTTGCTTGAGGACAGTGACAAATATTCCTCTGGTCTTGCCTATATTAGTTCATAAATCTGGTCAGATTTACACTCAGTTTTTAAAGAAAATGGTTAATAAAAAACATTCTTCTACAGGTAAGATGGTAGGATAGTATTTGATAATCACCTTTCCACAAACTAGTTCTTCAAAAAAATCTAAACATTATCTTAGGGTTCCTTCAGTGAGAAATTTAAGCAAAGAGAATTTCCACCTCCTGTGGAAGTGTACGTTTTCTCAGATTTTTGTTGTAAAACGCATTTTGTCCTAGCATTTTTAGTGTTTTCTGGCTTATTTGTTCCTTGTATTTTGTTAAATTTGTTAAAGTCCCTGCTTGTTGAGCTGATCTGTTCTACTAAATTGTCTTGATTTCTTTCACCTGTGCCTCGTCAGCCCTTCTTTGTTAATTTGCCTGCTCATTTTTGGGTATTCTTTTTTTTTTTAAATCTTTTGGATTTTTAATCTCTTGCTCTCTCACAGCACCAGCTTCATTTACTCACCTTTAGATTAAAGCTTTTGATTTTCTTTTTCCTCTTTTGTCCTTCATTTGGGCCCTCTTATGTCTTACACAAAATAGAAAAGTATTTAGTAGTAGCACAAACACAAGCTAAGAACTGTTACTTAACGTCAAACTATAATCTCACTTACCCTGTTTATGCTTATTGTTCTTAAAGCTCCATTTCACCAGTCTGAGCTCTTTTGCTCCATTACAAGCCTCGTAATCTTTTACATAATAGTTCTGGTACATTTATTTTCCAGCAGGTTTAGCACAACCAGCCACCATAACAAAACACAGCCCCAACCAGTGTGGAATCCCCAGTTCAGACGCATTTTACTTCCACCATTAAGTCAGTGATTGCTGGTTATTACAAGCTGCTCTGCGAGAACATCCAGATGCTCTTTTTGTCAAGGTCAGAAGCAACAAAGGTGGACAGGAAGGAGGAGGGAGGTAAATGTTTGTACCAATTGGAGCCTGAGCAGTGACGTGGCACCTGCAGCCAAAAAAAAAAAGAAAAAGAAGCTCAAAATGGAGTCCCAGCTGGCCTCACATAGAAGCAAGTCAAAGAGTCGGGGGAGGAACGCAGACCGCTTCAGGCTCGATTAGGCCCACATCCTCATCTCCATCAGCTTTCAGCTCCATCACCCCGAGTCATTAACCCTCAAATTCACCGTTATACCTTTGAGTGTTTGCAGCTAAACCTCCAGCTGAGGCTAAAAAATCTTCGACCTTTACTTCATTTCAGGATTTAAAGGAAACTGTTAAATCTTGTGGAGCTAACATGGGGAGCAGGAGTGACGTCTGCATGTCTCAGGAGGTAGATAATGGAAGAATACTGGCAGAAAAATACGCCTTTTCTTTTTTTTAACTTCACACCGCTGAGCAGACCAGCATGCACCTGTCCCCTCTGGCTGTGAACAGGCTGACAGCAGCTTTGTTTTCTTCAGTCACTTTTCCTCTGTTAACCTCTTGACCAGCTTTTACCAACATAAACGTAAGGGGGACTTAAAGAACAATCCAAAAGAAGAATTGACTGAATATGTTTATAACAGAGGATGGTGGACACTTAAGATTTGGATGAATGATAAGTGAATGTGAATAAGAGTGACAGTGACGGAGGCCCGTGAAAAGATAAACAGTGCGGTTGCAGCCCTCGTAATGGCTTTGAACGAGTAATTTGTCACTCTGGGTGAAAAGCAAACAGCAGGAAAAGCAATGACAACACTTTGCTGTGACACCATTAGCGCAGGATGTGTCACCGAGCTGTCCATGCATTCTTCAAGAATTTAAAAATATTCCCCCTAATACACAGCTGCAACAGACTGCCATTAATCTCATTTCAGTAACTTTAAAAGCTTTTCACTGTCTGAAAGGGATCACGTTCAACAGACTTATAAATTGTCTTGAAAACAAAACAAAATCATTTTATGAACACATTGCTTTGTTGGTCTGTTAGAATGAATCACATTAGATCTTTAAACAAAAAGTTTAAACAGTCCAAAAAAATGTTAAATAACTAAAATAAGGACATAGTTTAACCACCATTTTAAAATAAATGAAGATGCGATTGGTAGGAATAGTCTATCTTGTCAACACTGCCATCTTGTGGACCTTTCTGTTACTGCAGCAAAAAAGTTGAATAAAAATGAATCTCATTGAGTGCAACTTCTACAAACATTTCAAATGACACAGAAGAAAATATCCAATATTATAAAAATGTACCGTGATCCCTAAACATATCTGTTTCCTTTGAGACATAAAGTATAATTCAAACAAATGCTACATAAAAGTACAGTTTAAAGTCGAAAACCTTTTTTGTCCCATCTGTTTTTAAAGCCAATAAACTGTCAACCTATTACAATGCTTTCTGCAGCGCCCCCCAGTGCCTGAATGTGAGAATGCAACAATCTTGGTCTTTTCCCTGAGATGGGCAGAAGCTCGCCGTTGGCCCTCATCTGGTCAATTTTTCTGGCTAGCTCAGCGTCACTGTCGATGACCATGGTGCACCGTTGGGCGTAATTCACCAGAGTCTCTTCTCCTTGGCGAAACATGCCCACCAAGGGCACCATGTCTTTGTCAGCCAGATGAAGCTCTACAATTGAAGCCGTGTTGGCGATAGTGTTTCTGTCGATTCCGAGATGGCGAAAGGCTTCACTCATGTTTTTCTTCTTGATAAAGGCTGAAAGGACTTGTTTGTAGCGTTGAATGACGTACTGAACACCGGTGGCTGATGGAAAATAAAAAAACAGGACAAACACCAATGATTTTATGTGCAGAATAATGATTAAGCCATTAGATAAAATGTTGAAGCTTTTATGGTGAAGTGAGTCATCCTCCTATGTTCACCATTAGTTTAACTTTATGTTACCCCTACAGTTAAAGAGGTCTTCATTTTTAAAATGATTACCTGACAAAACTTCCTTTATTTTACACTTAGGTGTAAATGGGTACCAAATTGGTGCAAGGTCCAGTTCTTAAAGTCACCTTTCTTTGCTTACCTCTCTTCCGGCTGTAGTCCTTCCCTTTCTTCGATTTTTTCTTATCCTTATGGCGTTTCTTCCTCCTGTGCTCACTTGAGGCAGCTGACACTTCCGAAGAGTCGGACCCCTCAGAGACAGTGTCACTGCTGGCAGAGGAACAAGAAGAAGCCCTTTCTCTCTTTCGAGATTTGTTTTCTGAGTGCTGCACCTTGCTCGATTTAGGAACTGTGAACATATAAAAAAGAAATAATAAAGCAAAAGCACATTAATAAATAACAACCTTTGTAAATAAAAGCTACAAACAGCTTCAGCTCAGTCACTGACCTTCAAATACTGGACCGGGTGTAGCGAATGCTGGCATTGAGCGATTGCTTGTGAGGTTTTCGATCTGGCTGCGCAGAAACTTGCGGTCCTGCATCAGGTCCTCTACCTGTTTCTCAAGTGCAGCGATGCGTTCCTGTTTGCTCTCCAGCATGCACTGAAGCTTTGTGATGGTCAACAACACCCTCGGGGGCAAGCCTTCCAAACTTGAAGCAGCTGGAAACAAATTTCATCAGGTGAGAATATTAAAACTGAAGAAAAACTGACACCATGAGATATAAACAGTTGTTGATCTAAGATGTCTCATAACCACTGAAGTCCAAACGGATCGTACCAGACATGGCACTGCTGGGCGTGTTGTCCTGAACTGCATCTGCTGAAGGTCCAGTTTGGAAGTTTTCCCATTTGATTATGCGGAACTCGTCTTGCTCTTGCTTCAGCCAGCTCATGGAGCCGAGTCGGTCTTTGGTTCTTACGGAGCTGGAGTCAATCTCTATGCAAGGGGAATAACTTGATGACTCCTGCTGCCACATCGACGACATCTTTTTTTAAACCTGAGCATGGATAAAAGGGGGGTGAGAAATACATGGACTGAAAGTTTTTAAACTATTGTGCTAAGATAATCAGAAAGTGTTAAGATTAACATCTCTACTATAGGTTTGTAAAGGTTTGAAGGTTACCCGCAACCCAAACTCCAAGCTCTAACAGATCACATGAGATCTTTGGTGATAAACATTCCTGTAGGAAGATAAGATGTTTGGTTTCTGCAGAACATTCAACAGTCCTAAATATCCACATCACCATCAAGCAGAAGCTTGTGCATCAACATCAATAAACTTTGACTAAAGCTGTTTCCATGGCAGCAACAAAGATCTAGTAATTATGAGATCTATATACTGTAATTAGGAGATGAAGACCTTGTAATTACTAGATCCATGTCATTATAAAAAGGTTTCCCCAAATATAGGTAGAGCTAAAACTTGTCCCGCCTTAATATCTATGAAAAACGTTGAAGTAATTTTCTGCACAGATGATAAAATCAAAATTTACCCCTTGATTTTCAAATTATACACAGTGATGTTGTAGCCAGTGGCAAAACAGAGCGTTAGCACTGACAAATCGCTGTTTAAAAAAGCCATGATTTTAACTTTACATATCTGAAACGACAAAATTTTTGTTTTAACATCTTCATTTTCCAAATTTGATTCAACTATTTCATGACACAAGACAACAAAGGTTTTACAGCAAGTTTCTTTTTGTTTAAAAGAAGCAGGTGACACATGGACTTTGTGAAAGTGTTTGTAGAACACACTTTGTTTTTCACCATGATTCTTGCTATAAAAGTGACTTTAAACGAGTGGTGCGTTCAGGTGCAAGATAGGAGCATGAAATTACAACTTAAGTTTGTTTTAAAACGAGGAAATTCCAAACTGCTTTTTGTTTTTATCAAGATAACGTTTTACCCACATAATAAACAAACTGGAGCAATTATTCATATTAAGAGTAAAGAGTAAGTAATGTGACACATTAAAAAAACTAATTAATGTTTTTTTTTTCTCGTTCTACAGGGATTAATACTTTTTCCTCATTTCATACTGAGATGTAACATAACAGCAGCAGTTACTGTTGAGCGATCTCTGATTACTTGAAAATAACTGGAAAATAACAGGCCTTTGTGAATAAAATTTGGATATTTAGCACAACTAAAGTTATCCTTTAAAAACCTTTAAAGGTACTGTGTTCACAGGATAATCATTCTTTCTTACTGTGGTTATTTACATCCAACCAAGATGGATGCTAATGACTGTAATTACTAGCAAAGAAAATCTGAAAAAAAGAACCAGTTGAGACGTACAAACAACGTACCTTCAAGTTAGCTCAGCAGTCAGCTAAAACGTTTGTAGTTTTTGTCTTTTTGTGAAATTCAATTTAAACGTATCTTTTTCATAAGCATAAACAGAGACAAGACGTGAAATGCGACACTACGAGAGTCATGTCTGAGGGAAAGGGGCGGAGCCACATAAGGCTGGTAATCCAGGGGCTGCTTTCAGGTACAACAGAAAAGTTTGTTTTTACAAAGAGTGAATTTAAAGGAGGAAATCTCTACGAGTTGAAACCATTTTTGAAAACTAAATAATTTTCTGTGCAAAGATTTCAAGACTATAAAATCCTGAGACAATCAAGTATTTTCTACAACTGTTTTTCCCCTATTTGTTCTTCTTTTTGTCTGTTTTGGCTATTTTAAATCTAGGCAGAAGGCAATACTTTTAGATAGCCTCATTTTGTCAGTCGTGTGTATTCAGTTCAAATGACACTGCATCCACACTGATCTCTATAAGACAGGTAATTATTTTGGAAATACTCATTTTAGTTTACTTCCGAGAAAATTTATTATTTACGAGTAACATTGAAAGCATCAAAAAGGCTATAAAAATGTGCGTTAATGCGGGGTCTACTTCATTTGTACGTCGGCGTGTGAAGTGTTGAGTAGGCGGAGTGATAATAAATGTAGGTATCTTGAGACCACATCGGAAAACATATTTTGCGTAAAAACATTTTAGAAATGCTACCGATACTTTTTAAAATTTTATTTTTAAAACTTAAACAAGTAAGATCATATTTTACAGCCATGCTGTTAATATGTATTTGCATTTAAGGCCCCCACCCAAACACATCCATTGGCCTTTCATAAATACATCAATTCCCAAATTATTCGAAAACATTATATATAGCCATACCCTAAAATAGTTTTTGACAAAAAGCCACTCTTATATTATTAAATTTCCAGAACTTTATTTTAGATATTACACATTGCCCCTGCTTACCTTAAACTATTTGATCAAACGGATAGAAATGCAATTGGTACAAGGACCACCACTAGTGCCACAGAAGTACATTTGGACAAGCTGTGTTGTCAGTCAAAAGTTGTACATATTGAAATAGTTTACCACCAACTTAAGTCACCCACTTGCCACATCTTCAAAGCTCGTCTGAAACATTACCTGAAGCAACATCAAACCTGTTATCACCATTAACTTGTGCGTATGTACATACTTCGTTGTACTTGTATTGCATAAGCCATAATGTCATTTTGAACTACACATCTTAGAGACTCATGACTAGATAATGGTCATCATCAACACGTCTTATAATCAGAAACTGAATAAAAACACAAAAACTGATGCTACAGTGAACTTTATTAGAAGTTAAGTTAAAATTCTGTTGGCAAGTGAGAGGAAAACAGCTGTTATTCAGGTTGATTACATTGCTCGAGTATCTGTTCTGCTTGTTGAAAAAAGTGGTCTGCTATAATAAATCTAAGCTGCCACAAAAAGATACCCAAACAAAAAACATCAGATTATGAAGGTGGTAAATGTCAGGTTCACCTAACTATATTTATAAGTTTTACTTTCACATATAACCTCTGGGCTGCCTAAAACAGTCAACTCTACAATATTATATATTAATTTTGTCCTTTGTTAGTAATAAAATACAAAATAAGGATATAAGGTAAGGTGTAGTTGGATTTGTCAAGGCATTCTTGATGAACAGGATAAAAACAGGCAACATAACAGTTTCTTTCAGCAACTGATAAAAATATAAACTCCTGTGAATTGTGTGTGAAAACACTACAGGAAGTAAATTCATTGCATATTCTTTGTAATACTCCGTTAATAGTCTGTCGATACAAATGTTGACCTTTCTTCTTTCAAAAGAACAAACTTCAAGGCATATAGAGTGATTGCATTAATCGTAGCAGCCGTGAACAGCAACAATAGTCAGGGGCACAGAGAGTGAAAAAGCTAATAAGGAATTATTTGTTATAAACAGTAAACATTTGTTTCTAAGACAACATTGTAACAGATGAATAAGGGGAGAAATTGAGGGCAAAATATGGCTGACATTTATAAATTTATCTTGTCAAGCTTCAAATTATTTGGTCACATCATGCTGGGTGTCTGTTTAGCTGAAACCCAAAAAACGTCTGCTTTTTTAACTGTAAAATCATCTATGATCTTATAAACGCTGGTGAAGCTTGTCAGAATGAAGATTAAAATTTGACTACGGGCAGTTAGACAGATTTTCATACACTTCTGAACCCTATGGTAACAAAGTATAAAAAAAACAACTAGCTACACGTGGGACAAGTAAATAAATCCATTGCGTCAGTGCCCTCCTACTCTCCACATAATGCCTCAAAGGGACTGAGTGTAGTTAGTTTGTTAGACAGAAGACTTCTCCAGCTCCTAGTGGCAGAGGGCCAGCAGCAGACGCTTGAAGTCACCGCTGCACTCGTCCCGTATGGCATCCTTCAGAGACACGTCGTACTTCTCCAGGTACATGTCTTTGATGGTCTCCAAGTCAAACTGTTGAAGGCAAAAATAAAATAAAAAATGCATTCATTTAATATCAGCCACCATATTTGTTTTGTGGGTTTTAAATATATGCATTCTTCAGCAAAGCATTGCTATTGAGCATCCTTGGTCTATCTTTGAACAGGTTGTGAAAGAAAAAACTCAAACTTAGAATAAATTACTTATATTTTTATAAACGGTGTTGAAAATACAAAATACATAATTACTGATCAGGGGTTATAATTTCTTGCCATTGATTGCTAACTTCAGTGAATTACAGTCATTGTTGATTTACAAATGCTCAGTATAAACATGAAAAAATATTAGAACATAACTATTATTTATCAGCGATGCAAATACTGACAAAATACTTGCTTCAATTTGTTGAAAACTAAATCACCTTGAATGTTTGGCCCCACCCGTTTCCCCTTTCAGTAAAATTACCTCGGACCGGCACACAATGATTCGGATCAGAGTATCCTCGTCGGTTCCCGCTCCTTTCATGGCCTCGTGCAGACGCCTGGCGAAGTAGAGCTGGGGGTTCTTAGCAACTCTCACTGTGTCAAATAGAGAAGACCGACTTTAGGTTCAGCTTCAGCAAGCTGCTCAGTTACAATCCCTGAAACACTTCTCCTGACCCAAGGTACTCACTACAGCATAGTTTACACAAATAAATTCCCGCTGCAAGATGATTTACCTGTATTTAATACTATAAAAGAGTCCCCCTACTTACCAAGAGCAATGTAGCACTTTTTCAGGGTTCCAGATGTTTCGTTCTCAATAGCATCCAGGATTTCAGTTCCAGAAAGCTACAGGTACAAATAACCTCTGTGTGAGCACCATATTTATGTCCTATGAAGTTCATAACTCACTTCAGACCTTGTCAAACAAATATGAGCGCTGATTTATTCTGAGGTAAAGTTAGAATCATACTGGAGAAGGGTTTGGCATGTTCTGTAAACTGATACTAAGTGTTTAATGCAGCTGTGGACTGAAATACCTGCTCATATATCTTAAAGATGACCTGGAGCTGCAGGTAATTTCTGGTGGCCAGAATGTGGCTGAAGGTGGATTCATCCGTCCCAAAGCAGCCCTCACCAGCCTGCACAAGAAAAGTAAACGTTACTGCGGCTCGGTGTTAATTAACACGACAGAGAGGCTATCAGGAGGGATTTAAAATGAGACCTCAAACAGGGCAGTGGCATCCTGCTCCGCCAGGTCCTCGTCCACCTCGTAACTTTCATCTCTGTTTCCCTGGAAGGAGAGGAGCTCTGCAGTGAGGTCTGTCTGTCTGAAGCTAATGGATCTCTTACTAGTGACAGAGTGTCTGGACAGCGTCCAGAGAGTGTGTGTTTTAAAAGGTTATGATGGGGCTCAGGGAGAGTGAGCTCAGTTTCAGAGCAGGGACGGATGAGAGGGGTTTGGTTACACGAGCAGAGTGGAAACTCCAGGATATTTACCTGCAAAAGAGCTGTGAGAAGGTTTCGAACATCCCCACTCGTATCGCCCTCGATATCGGCTTCCAGATCACGTTCATGAACTGTGAAAGTGAAAGAATGTAACTTTTATTGGGCAGGAGCTAACCCTTTATAAACGAGAACACAGACAAGTTTGCTATTGAGTTTTTGGTCATCACAGAAAATATAGCTAATTAATTATTATTTTTATTTTAAACATTTGATTGACATAGAACATCTGCTATAAGTTTAACAGAAAGCCTATAAAAGAACACCATCTAATAAAACTGTTACCATAACAAAAGTGTTTGTAGTCGTGCCACAGATATTTAAATACTATATGGTTTGTTCCAACAACAAAACCTTTAGATATGCAAACAGAAGCAAATAAGATCCAGCGAGCTCTAACAGTCACAAAGTCACCTCCAATACCCAGAGAAAGACAACAAATAAGAGAAGTCATTATAAAAGGTTAAATTTAGAATACATTTGCACAGATAACGTTAAGAGTAGGGGTTGAACGACTACATATTTTTTAAGGTCGACTACATCGTGATAATAGTCGAGTCGATGTCGACTAGCCGCGGTGACGTCATAGTGACGTAAGCGCAAAAACCCTTCACAACTACTTGGAGGCTTTAGCTTTTTTCACAGCAAATATTGAACCCCCCCCCCAACACACACACACACACACTCCCCTTCTCCTGCTTTTACTAAGTCTATTATGGAGAATTAAAAGAGCAATAAACAGAT
>JAVKLF010000069.1:6035001-6057880 GCA_034783495.1 Millerichthys robustus | reverse complement strand
GACTAGTCGACATGAAATGTAAAAACTCGCGAGACGTCCTAGAGTCGACTAGTCGACAAATTGGTTCAACCCCTAGTTAAGAGTAGATAAACAAGTAAAGTCAATTAAATACTTAGAGAGTAAAGCATATTCAAACAGACAATAGACTTGAAGTATTGAATCATAAAACAACAAAACAGTAAACATGACCAGCCGTCAGTAACTGATCAATTGTGGAGAGGAAGCTGGAGCAGGATGGGCCTTGACTAAACAAAGTGCGACCCTAAATTACACAGCACGAGACAGAAGTAGCATTGTAAGAGCTTCAAGTCAGCCAAAATGAGTCACCCGTACCGATTTCCTCAAGGAGTTCAAAAATACAGTGACAGGAAATACTAATACGTATGTATAGCAGTAACTTTGGGGGTGAGGGTATTTAAACAATCTGTTGAATAAAAATGTACTACTTACCCTGAAAGTAGCATTCCTTGAACATAGCGATGTCCTGTTGACAACAAAGATAAATTTAGACATTTCTACATGAATATCTTTTGACTGTAGCTTTGGAAAGAAAAAAAAAACTATGGTGCTAACAGCATTGGTGGCGGTGCAAAGGATCTCAACCAGGACGTCCTCATCAGTTCCAGGTCCTTTCATGGCCTTCCTGAGCTCCTTCACTGCGTAAACAACCGGAGGGTCTAGCAAGGCAAGGATGGCCTTCTCAAAGTTCCCAGACAGTTCACTCTTCAACTTATCGACCAGCTCCTATAACAGAGAAAACAAAAGAATTTCTTCCTAAAGTCATGCAGAAGCAGAACATTTAGGCTAGATTTGATCATGTTGCAGTAATGTTAATCAACACTCACATCATCATATTTTTCACAATATGCCGTTTTGATTTGCTGACGCTGAGAGGAGCTGCGGTTTGCCAGAATGTCTATGATAGCCTGCTCGTCGGTACCTGTAAAAAAGATGCAACACATCACAAATGTTCAAGAACATTACATCCTTTTCATATCATCTCCAACCTACCAAACCCTTTGCAGGCTTTGCGGATGGCCTTGATGTCCGCAATCGCATCGAAGTCCTCATAAGGAAAAACTGTAGGCTATGGAAAGAAAAGATTGTTGTGCAACATATACTGATTACATCAAGCTAATTATACTTTAAGCAGGCATTCATATTTGGATAAAGCAGTTGGCAGATAGAGAAGGGGGTTATGTGAGGCTGTGATAAAGGAATTCAGGGTCAAATGTTCTTAAACAAACTCGGTGTTGGGCTCACTAATAAATGCCAGGAACTCCAAAACACAGCTCAAAGATCATAAAAAGGGCAAGGTGGGATTTAAAAAAAACATTTGTTTTCATTTACTAAATATTAAACTATTGTAGTTACTGATACAAATGATAGTAACAAAATTAAATCTTGAAATAAAGGTTTCTGTATTAGAAAACATAAAAGAAAGCCTTGTCAGTGTTCCACTCTTGTAAAGGAGCTGGGATGGACTTTGCAGAGGTGGGCCCTTTTCCCCTCTGAAGCCCAAACCCAGCGTCGGTTCCACCGTCATTTGACACGGTCAAACTTTAAAGAAACCTCACCGATTTGAACACAGACGCTTTGTAGGTCAGTGCCATAATACTTAAGGTAGAGATTTAGCCCTGACGATCAGACAATAAATTACGCGAATCCCCGAAGTAACCATTAAACCCAAAACGATGACTGTTGAGATTTGAAGAAAAGAAGATTGTCAGTGTAAAATGACAACAAATTGCACTTACTTGACAGTTGCCCATTTTTGCTGTGCTTATCCGGCGGCAGCAGAGGTTCTGTGGGTGAAAGTTAACGTTGGATATTTGCGAAAATTCGTCGTGTCCTAATCAAAGTGCTGCCTGCAAAGGAAAATCGGCGGAATGACGTCACTACGGACCGTTACGTCCACTGTGGACTTCGGGTGGTATGGCAAGCCCTTTTGACATATAACCAAAACTACTCATAACTAGCGGCGGTGAAAGGGTTCACTTTAGTCTGGGTGAATAATAAAGCTATATTTGACAAAATTTCTCCTTTTAATGAATGTCTTACAATATAAGCATATTTAATTACTTCATTATCACTGTAACGCATGGCACAAGTCCCTATTGTTCTTGCAATTCATGCCATGTTGAAAGAAGCTGATGCAAGTTCATTCTCCTGTATGTACGTATGACAGTGAATCTCTGAATGTTTTTAAAATAAATCATTATCATCATTGTTGCTGTAATACATGGCATCTTGTGAGTCCTTGTCATTCTGAAACTTAGTTCCACAAGACAGACGTTACAAAAAAAGTTTTTGTTCTGTAAGAACTTCTGTCAGAAAAACACAGTTTTGCTCGGACACCTAAGCATCTCAATGATGACCTCTGCAGCTGGATGGACACGTTGTGGTTGGTTTCAGCTGCCCGTCTGAATCCATGTTAGCCATATTCCATACAACAGTGTGTCAGAGGACGTGTAGGATCCTGGTTTTTGGTTTTAAAGTTTTATTTAATTATATTCATATCTGTGTTTTTAATAATTATTTTAATACTATTTGCTGCTGGAACAGTTCATGCTACAAAACTATTTTAAAAGAGACACAAAGACAGAGACTGGCTATAGTTTTGGGGTGTTATGTTCGTCCCTTTACTGGAGACGGAAGGGGGTCCCACAAAAGCGTTCTCTGCAGATCTGTGGATGAAACAAAGGCAGCATTCAGAGGCTCTGGGCTGTAATCTCATGCTAACACAAAACCCAGACTCCTGTTTGGGCCTCAAAAACATCTTGTTTTGAGTCTTATGATAAACTCAATAATTACTGGCAGAGGATTGTTTTTCCTTGATACAGTTTTCATATTTTATATTTTTAAAAAGTCCTTCTATCTTCCTGTATGTACACCTTTGAATAAAATCATTTGACATCAAATTTAGGAGATTGCCCAAAATGAGGCTTCAGAAACTCTTGGAGTGCTTTTGGTGATCACAAGGTTTTGTGAGCACAGCTATTGTGGCACAGAACAATAACCAGTGCTCGGTTTACCTGCTCTTGTGGGAAAATCCCTGCAGTGTGGAGGTTTCTGGATCTTCTCCCTGGCTCTACATTACAGCTGTGGGCTTTGATTCTTGACTGCTCCCAGACGTAGCTCTGCATTCTCTCTGTGTGCTGCAGATGAATCACATAATTGTTGTTTGTGTTTAAACTAATAAAGCATTGCGAATTGATAAAAAACTCTCTTTAAACGTTTGATTTTGAGGTAACTAAACTTGTGCACAACTGTGGTATTCATACTTCTATCCCCTTCAGTCTCTTACTTTTTCCTCCTCCAGCTTGTAGACATCTGTGTGATCCTGCTTCTAGTAAAGACAAAGAAAAAAAAGAATGTCATGACAGTTTTAGAAGTTTTAACTTTTAGCTTCTTTTAGTTCAACCCGTGTTTCAGTCTTATATTTAGGACATTTTAGGACTGAAAACCAAATAATGAATAAATAAATAAAGTATTGAGAAACATCTGCTTCCCAAAGGAAAAGGAAGGAAGGAAGGAAGGAAAAAAAAACTTTGCCCAATACATTTAGCAATGTCATGTTTGCTCCTAAATAAAATATTTTGCACAAATTGCTGTGTGCATATTTTCTATTCTATTGAATATTTTCTTGTACTTTGACTCAGTAGTTTGCTTGTTCATTGTCTTCATTTGTTGATCTTGTTACATCCACTGCCAATCCTCAACTGTCTTCTATTGATTAGTTTGTGTCCTCTTCATTCCTACTTGATTTTTCTTTTTGCATGTCACAAGTGACAGGAAAGAGCACAGTAAAAAAATTGCATTATACTGTGTGACATACAGAAGTTTCAAAGCTCCTACAAAACGTGGAGCACTATTACCACCTAGTGGTCATAAGCAGTCATTGCAATTAAAAACAGACCTATAAATATTTTTTTAACTGATAATTAACCTATAAAAAAATAAATAAATAACAAACACACACCTTTACATTACATACATAAATTAGACATAGTGCTATACTGGATGATCATTTTGAAACTAAAAGGCATTGTAGTTTTGCTTTTATTGGGGTATCAGTCTTACACACAAGCAAGTAATCAAATATACACAAAGTGTAATCCAGTCTTATAAAAGTAAAAAGTTTTTCTTCTTGTAATATTGTGTACTTTTTTCCAGAATAATTTTAGCTTTGTTTCTCTATTCATTTGATAATAATAGTTGTAGTCATATTTTTTAGTATTTCTTTCACACATTTAGACAAATATTGCTGGAGGGAACAGACCCCTTTCACAAACGTGACAAATTCAAATCATTTACCTGGCATAAACATAAAATAAGTCAAGAGGTTATTTGTAAATGACAAATAAAAACACTCTTTAAGCAAACTTGTAAACCAAGAGAAGGGTAAAACGAGGAAGGCTGTTTTGATGCTTAGAATCACAAAACTCAATCAGCTTTTGTTGACCGTAATAACAGAAACGTTTACTGTCAATCATTTTTTTAAAATTTGTTAGATTAGCTGTGAAACTTACAGAAGCTTGAAGTGAAGGGATCACCTTGGTGTCGAGGTTTGCCAAACTCACAGTTCCTGTCAATGTTAGTCGAGCTGGAAAAAACAGACATTTGAAACCTTGAAATCATATCAAATCAGGGATTAAGTATTATTTAAACAAAGTAAACTAATACAATTTCAGATTCCTGTCTTTTAAAATACATGCCAATTGAGAACGTCCTAATATGAGCAGTTCCAGATCTAGTTTCATGTCTCTTGCTAATTGAGATGACCCCTTGAATATTGGTCTGAATCTTATATTAATGTATTCTAATAAGGATTTTTGATGTCAATTGCAAAAGGTAGCATCAAACTATATTTGAATATCAGGGTTTCCCAGCTGGTATTAAAATTAGCTTCTTTAGTGTGCAGGAAAATAGCAAAAAATTAAGACTACTCTATTCAAAATGATTGCTAGCTGTTGGTACTGTTCAGAAAAGTGCTTCAAAACATGTTTTAAGATTATATTTTTAAAATTTCCTCCAAGGTCTATTATATTTTGACTAAGTTCAAATAATTGCAATTCTTTCTACCAATGAACTCCAACTGCCTATATTCTCACTACACTTAACACAACTTTGTCCTCTGTTTGATGTGGAAAAATACTTGTATTTATATGTGTGGTTGAAAGCACAGCATCCTGAACAGAAATGATCGCATTAGAAAAAAAAATTTGGGAAAATACATTTGAAAAGTGTCAATTGTTCTATTGATTTGCTGTTTGCTTGTAAATTTATTGCAAATTGAACAAGTCATCAAAAATATACAATATATAAAAGGTTAAACTTTTGAAAGTAATTATTTTATTTTACATTTGATTACTGAAAAACAGCATTTTTCCCAGACGAGCCACAGCATCATACAGCTACAGCATTATACTTGATCGAATTAAATAAAGCATCACTTGTTTCTGTCTCCTTTTTACTTTTAACTATACAATTCAAACTCCAAACCAGAGAGCTTGATTTGACTTCCAGAAAAAGAAATCAATATGTCTGTTTCACAATACAGACAGTCTCCACCACCGGCAGAAAAAAAAAAAAGAAGCCTTTTTGTGAGAGCCACGATTATCCATTTAGTAGTGAAGCCCACTCACAATGACTTCTTACTATCACGCTGTCTCAGATTGCCTTTCGGAAGCGCAAACACACACGGTCTTTTGCTGCCTCGTCTCTCCCCGGGCTTCCTGAGAGGAGGTGTGCAGTGAGGGGGTGGGCTGCTGAGGGGGCAGTCATTTCTGTAACTAGTTTCAGCCAGCTGATACAACCCATTCAGAGATTTAGTAATGCTGAATTGTTTTCTGTCTCTTTTGTTATTTAGTCCCAAATTGTTCATAATGAAACCCCAACAAAAGAAATGGATCAGCACACCCTCCTATGTGTTTTTATTTATTTATCTTTTTTGTGTTTTTTACCTAGTTACTGAGGGTTTGTTCTTTGGCTATTATAGGACCAGCCTCAGAAATGTCAACCAGAACCAAAATAATCAGAACATCCACATAGTAGACTTCATGGCAAGTCAACTGTTCATGATTCACTGGTTTTTCCATCCTTGGAACATTTCTGGTATCTTTGGACCACTCCAGAACAAATATATGTAATTGTAGAGATGCTTTCCTTAAAGGTTTTCAACCACCTCAAATTTCTTTGTATTTTCAGTCCAAAAACCCACACTTTCTTTCAACCTTTTAAAGTGGGTTTTTTTTGTCAAAAGGTCCCCAGGACCCCCATTTCTTTCAACTTATTTCTTTGAACTTTGACTGATTTTTTACTTGTCAGTACAGTAACTATCAATCCAGACCACTTTAACAGGTTACAAGAACGTCTGGCTCATTGGAAGCAAAGTATAAAGAAAGTAAAGATGGTTTGAATCTGTGCACACTACTGCAGTTAGTTACAAAATAGGATTTTTTTTACATAAAAATGGGTCATTTAGTTTTAATTCTCAAACTATAAAACTTTTAAGATTTTTTCATTTCATCTTCCCTCTCAAAGTAAAAACACTTCAACCATTTAATTGTATTTTTGCTGTATTTCTTAAAACACTGAACTAGAACACCCAGATACCAATTCAAAATATATTTTTTTCCAGACTAAAACTGTTTTTAGAGTGCAAAGTTTCCAGTAAATTAATGGAAACTAAATTTAATCATCCACTTTACCCAAATTATAAACAGTTATTCAGGTCAGTTATTTGCAGACTGACATTACAATTGTTCCAGTACAACTCTGGTGCTTACATACTTTATTTTTTGTTGCTCTTTAAAAGGACGTTAAAATATTTCTGACCACATACTTTATCTAAATTTATGTCTCATTCATGTTTTATTTATTACTTTTTAAAGTAAAGTACATTGAATGTGAAAAAGTTTTGTTCTAGGTTGTTTTTGAACACATAATTGTACTGGCAGCATGATGCAGATGTTTCCAGCACAAATGATTCGGTCTGAATGACTAAGTGTGTGAATGATCTCACATTGGTCCCTGAGAGGCACCGCCTCGTTGCCGTCAATCAGCTGCCTGCATGCTACCTGGGGGCAAAAACAGCTGAGATAAAGCAGACTTACCGTCAGGAAATTGCTGTAATTGAGTGATTAAATGCGATGACGTCAAGCAAAAGCTTTCTTATGACTGAATGAAGTTCAGTCGCGCGCACACACACACAGTTTGGTATGGCTGTGACTCACCGGTGCCCTGGCCTTGTGCTTTGTGTTTGGCATCTGTGCAGCAGTCTCTGCAGAAAGTCAAAATGGAGAGTTAAAAAAGGTATTCTTTTCCTCTCTTACACCAGGTGTAAAACATGAGTGGACCTGCCTTTGTTCTTTCCATTCTGAAAGTCCTCTTCTGCAGAAATGGCACAAAGACACTGACTACCACCACGATGAGCCCTGAAATGATTAAACGAATGCATGAACCGGATTTCAAGAGGATTTTCTGATCGGATGCCACCTACCTGCGTAGTCCACAGTCTCTGCACACACAACATAGTTTGAGAAAGACTTTGGGCCCGGATGTCATCGCTTCCGCTGACAGTTCAACCTTGTTGCAGGACTCGACACTTTTCTCCTCCACAGTTCTCCTGTCCTGTAGAAATAAGACGATGACATCACATTAATATGGTTCTTATACTCCACTGTAGAATCAGAGCAAGACAAATGTAAAGACAAACACTTGTAAAAAAAAAACAACAAAAAAAACAGGTATCACTTTTCAGAATCAGCTGTAAAATGTCGTGTTTTTGCATGTTTGAAGCATTAAAATATATATTTTTAGAATTTTCTTGATCAAAAGTACAAATGCTACAAGGTGATCTCTTTAACTAGTATCTAATATAGCCTATATTTATGGGATGGGAAATGAGTCCCATTAAGCGAACAACTAACCATTCCATTACGAGCTGGACACTGAGAATGATGTGTTGAATCAAAATTCATCCTCTTCCTAAAACAAAAAAACAAATTTATTCATAAAAACACAAACATTGACAAAATGTTAATGTCAGGCATGAAAATCAAAGCAAAAAAAAACAACAGCATTTTTTAAAAAAGATGTCTTTACTTCTACTAAACACAGTACTAAAACGACAGTTATATAATGCTGTTCACAAACTGACAAACGTTCAATTTAAACGACCGAGGAGTCGGCCTTTTATTAGGTTTAACAGCGACATTGACTTGTTTTTAGAAGTATTTTTTACTGACTTACCTTAAAAAGCTATACTTTTCGGGTAGTGTTTAAAGTTTTCAAAAAGGAAACAGCGAGGCGGAGACAGGCGAACAACGTGAGCAGCAGCAGGTGAGATTAATTGTGTTGACGTTTAAAAAAACACGTTCGAAACAAAAAAACGGACCATGATGAAAGATGAGGCTACATCACTCCGCCACCGGGGGGCGCTCTGCAGCTGACACAAAGAAAAACAGGATAACTGCCTAATTCACCCATCCATGTTATCTTTTACCCGGTTCTTCCTTTCAGGGTCACCGGTGTCCATATCCAGGAGTCACGGTGGAAGGGGGGCGGTGTACACCCTGGACAGGTTGCAATTCCATCACAGGGACACATAGAGACAAACAATCGTTTACACCCTCACCCACACCTAGGAAACATGTAGAGAAACATGCATGTTGATCTGTAGGAGAAAACTGGAGTACTCAACCCACAAGCGCACAGGAAGAACATGCAAACTCCACATCGCACCAACCTGCCGCAAACATTTTGATCAATAAGAGAAATGTTGTACAAGTACAGTGTGGAAACAACGGGTGTTCAGCAAGACTTGGTATTTTAAGATGAAGAACAGATATAAAAGACTAATGACACGAGTAAAATGACAGTAAAGATTCAACACCAACACAAAGTACTAGTTTCACAGCTGATGTGTGTGCCTTTGTTTGTGTGTGTGTTCCTCCCAAATAGCTGTCTGACAGGAACAAGAAGGGAATTTCTCAGAGAAATGACTTCCTCTCAGCACACGGAGCTGAAGGCCTCCCCTAATTGGGAGAAAAAGTGTCATCAGGCCCCAGCAGTTAATCACAGCAGTGTGTGGAGACAACTGCAGCCAGGCAGGACTCATCACTTCACAAAACAACACAAGCTTTAACACATCATGGTGAGAAAGTTCGCAACTCCCAGTCACATACGAGCTCTGTCACAGACATTGAGTTTTTTTTTTACTCTTCAAGTGAGATTATTACAGAGAAATCTGTTATTCTTTTTTTCCCCGTTGCCCCCTGTGTATCTCTGGTTACAGCTGTCTTTAAACATGAATGAAGAGGATCCAATTATGCTCATAAATATCTAATAAACCCCAGCTGTGAAGGAGGAGTTAGTGATCGACACCTTGGATTTCACTAACAGTAATATAACCACTGATGTCCAATTTTTGGAAATTCAAAATATCTCATTTATGGCCCAATTAACTATTTTAGGCAGTCGACATTAGAAAAGCCAGAAATGGCTTTGTCCTGTCAGCCAGTGAAAGAAAATTGCCTATTAGCATTTTGGGTTTATGATAATTTGGTGCAATCAATCATAACAAATGAATAGATGCCAAATGGAGACTGGTCTCATGTGGAATATTAAAAGTTTTGACTTATTTTTCTTCAAATATGTTGCAAGATGTTTCTAACCATTGTGATTTAGTGTGAAAATAAAAATGTGTTGTACAGCATTGCGTATTAGGCTAATAAGCCGAGCTGCGTTTCCATGGTAACTCCCAGTTATACCTGCTGACCACCAAATCATGGAATAAAAAGAGAACCATGACTCATCAACTCTGCTCTGTTAACCATGTTTTAATAAATTTTAAGAAGACCTCGCCGTGTGAGATTTATCACATTAAAGGGACAGTTCAAATCTTTCAAAGTGAGGTTTTGTGGAAGGGTATGAACAATTTAGTATATTACCTGTTGTAACATCTTTTTGAAAGACCTAAGTTTGAAAAAAATTAAAGCTTAATTTTGATCGGACTAACGAGCAAAAGCTAGTTCAAAGAGTCCAAGACCAAAATGGATTGCTGGCATCTTAAAATATCTCCATGTCACGTTCTGCGTGTTTTTGCTTTAATTTTCAGTGTTTGGTGTTTCCCTGTGTTCCTACCCTGCTCCAGCCCCACCCCTGCTTACCTGATTCCTCTTGTGTCTCCTCCAGGTGTTCCTCGTTGTCTGTAATTAGTGTTGCTTTATATTCTGTGTCCTGAGTTCAGTCTTTGTCGTATCATTGTTTCTGTGTCGTCTCCTGTGCGAGTCCTCTGTGCCCATATTCTTTCTGCCTGCGCCCTGGGTTTTTTGCCACGCCTTATCTGACACTCCAGTCATCAAAATGTGTTTTTGTGAATCATGTGAACACAATATTTTAAACTGTTACGCTGCCATAACTTTAGAAAAACAGGGTCAGAGCAGAACTATTATGACAGTTTTAAGGAAGTGCTCCAAGCAGCACTAAGATAGTAGAAATCACTGTGTTTACACATGAAGATTCTTAAATAAAAGATATTTTTGTGCTGATAATGTAGGTTGAACCTAGTGGACGTAACAAAACCTCATGTGGTGGAAGGCCTATTGTGTTTTGGAGTGGTTTTCTTGTCTCTGCTCTTGTAATTTTAATCCATGCAGTTTTTTTTTTTTACCTCACTGTGTGCCTGTTTGTTGCCTTTTATGACTGTTGGCTGCATAAAAACTTGCTTTTATCCTCCTGTCTGTTGGCTCAGCTCAACAAAGGATCGCCACACAAAGTGTTCAACCCACAGTCTGTCATATTCCTCCTCATTGCTGTTTCTGAGGTTTCTCTGCCTGTATGTTTTCTAAAGATAACAAATAGGGAGAGAAAACATTAGGAAATGTTCTACACCTGAATTTTTAACCAACCCCTCTTCATGTGAGACAAGACTTCAAGATGACATAGCTTAACTGTGTGTTTCTTATTTTTATAATCTAACCAAGTTTATACATTCATTCATCTGTTTTTTTTTAAGCCTGATTTTCCTTTCTGAGTTGTGGAATGCTGGTGCCTTTCTCCAGTTACTGTGTGAGAGGTGGGGTGCACCCTGGACAAAAATGATACAGTTTTGGAAAAAGCCAGTTCCTGCATGGCTCCTTTTTTTGCATAATAAAGCTTTAATCTCAAACAGACAAATCTTCTAAACAAATATAAGGCAAACAGATGAATATATAGACTCAATGGTTGAAATGCAACAAGTATTCATGTATGGTTTTATTTTTCAGATTAACTCAATAGAGCTGATATGTATGCAAAACTCTGGAGAGTAATGAGAATGTCAAGGTTTTTAAAAGTCCCCCTCCCCCAGGTCGGTACAATCAAATCAAAACATCTTTTTTATGACTCACTTGAGTTTACTAATTGAATGACCTGTTCATTGTCTTACACATGCACTAGTGAGTGACTCATTGAAATGTGAATGGACAAGTAAGTGCAGAATTGTGTTAAATGGTTTGCCTCCTCCCTCTGATCGTGGAGGTGGTGGTGCACAACAGGAGAGCTCTGAGTCATAGCTGCTTCTACCTCCAAGGTCCCTTTTAGTCATGAAAACACCATTCATGCTGGAAATACTGAATTCAGCACTTTAGAGTTTAAACTGTGTTGTTAGGCTTCTTTTGAAGTGCAGGCATAAATGTAACTGCACATTGGCAAAAGCATGTGTACTACAAGTAAATACATTTTAGAATGTACTGCACAGTTAAATGCAAATCCACAGCTTTTGTTTTAATTTGAACACTCTTTTTTTGGAACAGTTATTGCGAATTAGCAGAATCTGTAAATGCTGACTCGTGGCATTAAATAGTAGTTTAGTAGTTTTCAAGTTTCTGACCCACATGAGAGAGATAGGAGACGTACTGAACAAAGAAGAGATGTTGATTGTTATGGGGGAAGGAAACACTGGAGCAGGAATCAGTGGAGAGTCAGAGGGGTCCGGTTGCCTCCGATTTAAGCCTGTTTGCTGTTATCATTAAACTCTTTCACACGAAATGCTCGGGAGAGGCTAGAGAGTTACCATGTGAGGGTAACAATCCGTCGAGGAATGACTGGCGTCTGCTCATTTAAATGCAGGCCCACCAGCACAACACAGACACACAGACCCTGATAGTTGCAGTAGAGCTTGATGTAAAGGCATCTCTTTAATAAAGGCAATTAAATAACACACCTATTAGAAGATAAATCAGTGTAATTGTCAATAATCTGGAATTGGTGGTCTGTGGTCATTCAGTGTGGCAGTCACACAGAGGGTTGATTCAACTATCTCACAACAAAAGACAACCTATCATAGATTTGTAGCAGTGGCAGAAATATTTTAAAATGTCATGCAGTGTAGCTGTGGCTGCAATTAATGTCTTCTTTTCCAACTATGAGCTCATTCACAGATGTCTCTTTTTCCTCATTCTCCTGGACCCTTTTAAATTGCAAATGGACTGTACTTAAATAGAGCCTTTCCAGCCAACCAGGCTACTTAAAGTGCTACAGCACAATTTTTGCCCTCGTTTACACATTTACACAGCACTCTACAATAGCTTAACAAAGTTAATCTGGATAAATTATTCTAATCAATGTCCATTGATGTTTGATGCCCTTCAGAAGGAGCTGGAAAGTGTTAATGGGTTTCCTCTTGGATCTGATCCTTCATGATCCAACCTCAAATAAATAGAAAAAAAATGTATGTTTGTTCTGTATGGATACTCTTCATCATATTGTGTTTTTGTTTGCGGATCTATCACATATCTTCTGTAGTTCACCCCACACATGCATGCCCCCGCGCCCCCCTGTCTGTATGAGTCATGAAACAACACCACTGAACATGAGACGTCCTCTCAAAATCCTCTCCCACCTCCATTCCCCAGCCTCACATGGATCTGAGGGACGGATGAGTCAGCAGCAAAGCACTCTGGCCTGAACCGAGTGATCAGTTGCCTCTCATCTCCCGTCCCTAATTTCAGCCGCTGTCCATCACTGCCTGCGACGCTGTGGCTCAAAAGGCTGTGATTCACAGACAAATCACCACTGGATGCTTAAAAATAAGTCCTGCCATGCTGGACCTCGTCCCCCTGCTGTCCTGCAAAATCAACACAGAGGCAACGTAGCAGAGTCCGACTGTGATTCTCTCACACACAATGGGAGATCTGGGGAGCTCGGTTCGGTGCACAGTGTTGCCTCTTTTGCAGTCAGGATTTCTCTGACACCGTATATTTCTGTAAAAAGCTTTGATATTGTTTATGTGTAAGTACAGAAGACGGGAGATTGGCTTCAGATAGATAATGCCACACAAATGTTCTCTTATTGTTTACATAAAAATAGCAAAATGTCCTGAAGCATTCTCAATAATCCAGGTAGAAATTGAACAAGGTTGAGTCAGGTCCTCTGAAGAACCTGTCCAGATAATCTGACTCAACCTTGTTAGGTAAATGTAGTAACTTTTCCCTTAATTAAAATATCTAATATGTACAGCCAACCTATGATGAAAGTTAAATAGTTTGAATATTAGATGCTCAAAACTGTCATCTCATTGTTGTAAATGCCAAAAGGATTATCAGTAATGTGTATTACAGTTTTTCAGCTCTAAAGTTTCTCATTCTGTGCTCTACTCCATCTCATATTGATATTTTATTTTATCAGAAAGGTCTTAAGTGCTCTTGCACACTTGGATCAATGCTAACATGTTTGCTTTACACAATGCCCCATCATCAGTACTATCTGGCTGCATCTATGTCTCTGCTTATATTAAGGGATATTGAAGAGTTTGTGATGCTGTACACAGTGATTTTTATGTGATGCTTTTTTTAATGTGATGCTTTAAATTAATGAGGCTAAAAAGTGTTAATAGAGCAGGTAATGATTTTCCCCGTTGGCTCAGGAAAGAAATATATTTATTGTGGACTATATTTATGCTGGAATAAGAAAATATCAGCAATACATGTTTTCTGCAAGGAGTCAGCAGTTGAAGCCTTCCTCTATTTCCTGCTTCTTGCAGGACGTCCGTTGATCTTACCAAAACAAGCCAGAAAAATCCAGTTGGCAACATGTAAATATTCTACAGTAGTTGCCATGCATGAGGCCTTTCGAGTCCGGAGACCTTTCCAAGTACACGTGAGCATCAAAGAAACCTGAGACAGGGTACACAAAAGCATTAAGGCAGTGTTTTAAATCAGCCACAGGCATTTGAGATATTGCAGGAGAAATAGAGCAGAAAATGCTGTATCTGTGTTAGGATCAGGGTACTTTTTACTTGGCTAATCAAAGCATTTTTATCACTTGCTTACATCTCATTCAGATTTTCAGATAGTATCTAATATTTAGGGTATTAATAGCTGAGAGTCATCCCTATTACATACTCTGAGCATTTACAGCTTGCTTGAGATCTCACAATATTACTTCAAGCATATTCGAGCAATTCAAGCATGACATTATTTTTAAGGTTTGACAAAAACTGCAAAATCGTCATTTGTCAATACAATATGACATACTTTTTATTGAGATCAAATAATCAAAACCACTGAACACATTCATTTTTTTATATAAATATTTATTGCAGAGGAGGTATCTTTTATGTACATGCTATCACAATATAACACAATATAAATCTACCAAATATTCCCATATATTGATGCTATAAGCTTGTCATAGAGCAATAGTCATAACAAGCACAGAATACAGTGGGTTAGAGACAGTATCACTCACTATACAACTTGCAACAGTCCATAAAATATAACTTTGTATTTTTTTTTAAACTTTGTTCTATCAAGGGCAGTGAAACATCGGTCCTACTAATTTCTTGAATTCATGCAGAAGCCACAAGAGCAACTTTTACAACGTTACAGCATTGAATAGTAGTAGTAGTAGCATTAGTAGTAGCTGTATTTGCCATAGGGTGACTTTGTCCGGCACAAAAAAAAGAGTCTGGTTTAAATGAAGCAGCTAGCCAACATAAATGCACTATGGGTAAAGATCAGTGGACAACAAGCTACAAGACACTGCATCATCTATGTCAAGATGGCACAAGAATAATGATCTGGATTTGCACACCCAGGCTGGGGTTCAAACTTGCACAGATTCATTGATGTTGAGGATAAATTACAGTGATCATTTCCAGAGAAATCGACACTAACAGACACCAGTTATGTATTACACAGTTTATTACACAGACTTCTATGAACTGACTGGGGTAATAACTCATACAGCAAGCTGACGATCAGAAATTATGCCAACTAAACAACAAAGTGGATTCACTGTAATGCAGAAATGTGACATAGTCTTTACTTGATGTTGGGATATTGTGCATGTGGTATTTTCTCCTAAGACAATTTAGTCTTTTTTTGTTTAGTTTTTTTTTGTTTGTTTTTTACACCAGGAAGCTTAAATGAATATAAATGAATAACATTAATATTGCTTGTTTTGGTTCGTTCTCTCGTTTTTTTATTTGTCAAAACGTATAGAGCTTAAATTTAAATGTTGGATCATTTAAAAATACAGTTACTGTTTCAGCCATAACACATATTTAACTGGAACAACTTTCTTAAAGAACTACATGGACTTGCTTCCAAGTTACCATACAAATAGTAACAACGTAGTATTAATTACACAGGGCAGTAAATACGACATGGCAGTGACTTCAAAGATTTGTTGCATTTTTTTAATGCTGCTGTTTTCACACCAAAATTGTCAGGATCCTACTTATTAGAGCATCTTGCCGGTGATAATTGACACCTACCATTCTCTTTGTAAAAACAAATCTCATAGATTAGTCAGTCCGTGCACAACGCTCACAAAACGGTGATGAAAACTTTCACACCAGAGGTAAAAAAAATATAACAAAATTTCTGACAAATCATTGACAGAGGTCTTTTCTTTATGTGTGTGGCTGCCTGGTAGTGATGATTTTTAAATAATTGTCACTGGACTGGTTTGATTTGTTAAGAAGAAATGAAAATCTCACACAGTTTTTAATCACACTTTGTACCAAAAATTGGACATCTTGCCTTTGAATGCAATATAAAAACAATTAGTGACAACACTGAGAAAACTTCAGAATGGAAGACTGTAAACATTGTTACAGTATGTAATCAACAACAATTTTAAATACAACTGGGAATGTTTTTGTTTTTTTTTTACCCTGAAGTTAAATAGAAGATTACTGAGACATTTTGATGCAAATCATGGAACAGCAAAAAATATTGCTGTTCAATCAAATTCTCAATTTTTTGTGAAAAGGTTAGGAACAATTATTATCTTACCTGTTTTAGATAGCTTTTGAGCAACATCAGTGTAAAAAATAGAGGTTAATTCTGACTGGATCGACAAGCTAACTGCTATTATGAGCAAACAGAACTAAATTGTTGTAATTTTAAAACTCTAATCTCCAAAAGTCTCGAAGCAATTTATGTGAATGTTTAGTAAACATTTACTTACATGCAGTTATTTACATCAAACTCCAAGGTTATTTGTTAGTGCATAAAGCAGCAGTAACAGCTAGTTTTAGCACTTCTGTGCACCCTGGGGCACATCTTACAGGATTAATATACAATTTATGTTGGAATAATTGTGTAATGTACAACTGATAACTGCATTAATGTTTATAAAACAGTGTTTGTGCAAATTCCTAGGAAATTTTGTAGATTGGAGTTGTATACAAAAGACAGCAATCCATTTTGATTTTTGTCCTGCTCTTAGTAGCTGTTACTCTTTGATCTATTCAGAATTGAAGTCTATTAAACTGAGGTCTTTCAAAGGGGTACAATGTTATTGTTCACAGCTTTTCTACAAAACTCTGAAAAATCTGATTTAAGGCAATGAAAGTGAAAACAGAAGGGCAGGACTTGATTCTATATAGGTTTTATCATTTATATATCTAGATCTTGAATTATGTATTTCCTGTGAATTCATGATATTGCACCCACAGACAAACACTTTGCAAAAAAATATATAAAGAAATCATGCTGGATTCATAAACAAAGTTGGTGCACATTCCTCTCTCTGGGTAAGGTACTTTCTTCTCCACTGTTTACATGCATAAAGATACACACCATTAAGACACACCTTTGGATCCAACCTGCTCTCCTACTTTTTTGTCCTTTAGATTTATGTAATATAAAATTGTAAGTCTCTAATGCTGATTATAAGTTAGCTAAAATCTCAGATCCGTGAAGAAACAAGTCCTACTCAATGCCTGTATGTTGTGTATATAAATCACTGTCACTAAATCCTGAAGATAGAGGCACAACCCCCACCCTTTAAACAGATACAAGACAATGCTAGTTAATTAGGCACATACAGTACATCTATGCAGAACCGGAAGCATTTTAATCTGTAGAGAACTACAATTTAATGAATTCTAAATAAAAACATGTATGAAATGGGTTGATGGAGGATGTTCTATGAGATATGTCAAAAATTTGAAAATAAAAAACAAAACGTGCAAAAGGACAGAATCTAACTTGCTAAAGTGCTATAGACGGAATTGCTTGCTTCTGCAATTAAAACAAACTTATTCATTATATTTCCAAGCTGAAATTAGACACCACACTTTGCAACTGTTACCTTATTCTTTGGCTCTCGTGCTTGCAGTTTTATACTTCAACTTTGATTTCATAGTTTTAATCATAAATATCCTCTACATCTTACAGTCTAGTCATTTTTTAATCCAAAGGCATATGAGACAAAAATAACTGTTGAGACGATTGCTCATGAAGTGAAAAAGTTGATTGAAAAGTTGCATAATTGGTCTACAATTTGTACTCAGAGTTTTCCTGTCATAATCTGGAATGCTTATCTTGACTTTTTAAATTCTTGTATATATTCCAAAATATGTAAAACAGGAACATAATCTCAGAAAGGAAGGCAACTTGTGGATCAACTTTGCTTCCAAGTTACCATACAAATAGTAAAAGGTAACAATTAACAATTTCTAAGTGGAAAAAGATAAATTCACTAATAACTGTATTTTCACTGGTCCATTTAGGTTGAGTATCATGCTTTCTTGTTTGATGTGTTTTCCTGAAAGTCCCAGGGGCAAATGTCTGCCTTTTTAGCAGAACCTGCAACTCCACCTTTAGAGTTTGGATTGCTTTGCTTTTCTACAGGAGAGCTTTTATCTGTCCCTTTTCTACTTGACGTATCCTCAAATTCCCATGGACAAACCTCTGCCTGCTTCGTTTTGGCTGCTCCAACATTAATACTTTTTCTTTTTTCGACCAAAGGCGCCTCCTGTGGACTCTCTATATCCCATGGGCAGACTTCAGCCATCTTGTGTTGGCTCATGTGTTTCTCAGAAAATTGACTCTTGTCCTGAACTTTTGTTCTGCTTTTTTCATCATCCGAATATTTTGGTTTATCTTTCTCAACTGTCCTTGAGATTGGCGTGCCTTTCTTTTTTGAAGGGGATTCTTTAGTCTTAGATGTTTGGGCAGGACTAGGTGTCCTCTCCAGTGATGGAGAAACTGCAGTGCTGTCGTAGTCCCAAGGACATATGTCAACTTTTGATATTGGTGGATATTGGAGTAATGCTTCTGATTTTGCTGGATCTGATTTGGTGTTTGTTCCTCTTCCATCCATGGGTGAGGTGCTCTTTTTCTGCTTTGCTGAATCTGGTGATCGAGCTAATTCTGTTGTCTTCTGCAGTTCATCGAAGTCCCATGGACAAACCTCTGCCCTGTAAGTTGTGGAGCTTTCTAATGCAGAATGAGGTTGCTTATGCTTTGATTGACTCTGTATTGGTTGCCTTGATCCTTCTGTCGGACTGGCTTGTATCTCACCTGCTTCCTCCCATGAACACACCTCAGCTTGAGCAGCCATTGTCCTCTGACTCTCCTTTGAGTGCTTACCACTCGACGGCGACTGATCAGAACTTTTCTGCTTCTGAGATTTGCTTCCTTTAGTGCTTCCTCCGTGAATCGTCGTGGTCTCCTTTGGTGCAATTGACACATGCTTCTGAATCTTGTTCTCAGAAGGAGTTGGAAGATCTTCCAGTTCCCAGGGACACACTTCTGAGACATCATAGAGGTCTTTTGCTTTGACTGGATCAGAGCAGGGCTGTGTGCCACTCACTGGCTGCTTCATGATCGTGCCTTTAGTGGAGCTCTGTTTGTACTCAACCGACTGGCTGATTATCATCTTGGACTCTGACTCACTCTCTGATTCTGCATTTACTTTAGTGTCTTTGCTTTTTGGTTGACTCTTCTTATAGCTGTCCTCTGTGCTTTGGGTCTTTCCAGTCAAGCCTAGAGTCTTCTCTTTTGCACTGGCAATGACACTAAGGGACTTCTGCAGCATGGAGGCTCGATGTTGAATAGGTTTCTTGTCAGCAGTGAGGTTATGGGCACTGGCTGACTTACAAACTAAAGGAACAGATTCTGTAGATTCACTTGAGACATTAACCATGTCGCTGGACTTCTTCTTGACCAGCTTTTTGCTCATGAGTGTGTCCAGGAGGGAGCCTTCAGCTGGAGTCACCTCCATTTTGTCTGTCACAGAGTTACTGGCGTCTTCATTCTGGTCACGAACATGGTCGTAGCTGCTGTGGGACTTCTTCAAGGAGAAAACCTTGTTCTTTAAAGACTCATCTTTCACAGGTTTTACTTGGTGACTTGGATCTAAGGGGTTCTTCTTCAACATGCAGATGCTGTTACGATTGCTCCCATGCTCTCCTGCTTCCTTGTCTTCACGACTGCACTGCCGGTGCACAGACTCGGGAATCTCTGTGATGCGCCTCATCAGCGAGCGGCCCAGCCCTTTCTTCGAGCTTCGTTTCTTCTGCAGGTGGGGGTTATTTGCAAGCATCTTCTTCCTCTTGTAAATCTCCAGTTGGGAGTACAGTTTCTTTAACTCCTCCTAAAAATGTATAAAACAAAAAGGCAATGTACTGAGTCTTAACTGCCTTTAATGTGACATTTATAACCACAATAATACACTTCTACAAATAAGTGGTCAATCTACTTCACAGAGAACATGCATGTCACTTCATGACAGACAACTACAAACTGTCGTTAAAGACGAACTACTGAATGTCACATGCTTGCTGAAAATAAAAAGAAAGACAAGACTATTTTGAACAGCATCCAATAAGGAAACAATATGTTTTAGTGTTAGGTCTGAAACAGCCTCTAATCTTGGATCCTGAATTAGTTCGGTCTGTATCTTCATCCAAGACAATAGATGCTTGCAAGCACCTGGATATAATAACAAAACCTTTTCCCCCAGGAAAAAAAAAAGAAAAAAGAAACAGGCTCAATGCGCCCAAAACCTTTTGGTAGAGAGACTTCTTCAGCTCTAACAGACAGACAGATATCACTGCTCACGTTAGTACGTTTTTCCCAAAGGCTGTCGCAAGACCTTACGCCACAGCCATTAATAGAACTGAGATGGCCCATTTCTTCTGGTGTCTGCAATAAAAAACTGCCATGGCTCAGTAATTGTAAAAGGGTTTAAAAATAACGCCAGGTTATACAAATGGAAAGGAAGGGCATGTGGAAACAATGCTTACCCGAATGTCCTCAGGGTCCAGACTGTGCTCACTCCACGCTGATGTTATGCTGCTGTTGAGGTACGACCCGGAGCGGCCCATGTCCAACTCATCCTCATAGGCCTCAGAGGCTATGTCATCTCTCACGTGGGTGCCGGCAAACAGGAACTGACGGAGTTAAGAACTGGTCAAAACTGTTTGACAATACAGCACAATTCCATCAGACTATTATTTGGACTGATTAAGTCACAACATGGGGACATGTTCCAAGGTTCTGGCTTGACGATACCAGTCCATAAACCAATTGGTGCCATCATCATAGCTTCATTTCCCTTTTATAAATACAGTTTATGATAACACACACATCTAAATGCTTACCTTGGGAATAAGTAGCAGACCTAAAGTGACTGTGACTGTCAAGTGGGTGTGGGTGAAGAACAGCAACAGCATCCAGTCTGGATGAAGCTCAGTGGCAAGTGTGAACCTGTGAGGTAGTGAAGGCAAGAAAACTCAGCATACAAAAAGAGAAAAATGGAAAACAAACCCTACAGATAAAAAAAAAACCCATTGATAACGAGAGACACACTGTAAAGATGCTGTCTTTTGACATGAAAGTTAGGCTTATACAGAGAAAATATTTGTCACATCAACTCATTTTTTGTACACTCAGGCACTGCAGTGAAGTTTAACTAAACTGGGACTTCATATATAATGCTGTGTCTGCTCTAAAACTCTTTTAAGAGAAGCTGCCAGAGTCAACTGTCCACTTGTCAGTTCCACTGCCTCACATTATGTTCCACTTGGGTGAATCTTTGCCAGCAAGGACATATTATTTTTTTATTCTTTCACAAGGATTTGCAAAGAAAAGAGAGAGAGAGAGAGAAGAGGTGTGACCTTGATCTGGTCAAAAATTTTGGTTTATTTATATATCAGACGGTAAAGACAGTTGCCGGTGGCACAGCAGTTGGTTGGAACGAGATAATCAGTGGCAGAAACAACAGTGGTGCAAGGAGTCACTCTATCATTTTATTTAAAGCAAAAAGCAAAAAACTTTCAGCACCATGTGCACTCTGGATGTAAAGGTTTGCCCTGTCTGAAGCTAATTTAAGCACCGAAGAGCCTCTGTGCAGGAAAATGTCATACAGCGGTCTCGTTGCGTTGTTGAAGTCTGCACATGGCTAATTAATGTAGAGTTACTTTGGTAATAGCTTAGAAGCATGAATGAAGGTAAAAGTCCAGCACTGAAATGACTCAGGGCTTTAAAGTATTTCCTTTTGTTTGGTGAGGAAATTCTGAGTTCATTAAGATTAAATAACTGTAATCTCTCATTGAATTACCATCTTTCACGCAATTATTTTGTTTTGTAACTACTTTGCACCTGACTAAAATCTGATGACCATCACAAACACACAAAACACTTAACAGGAGTTTACATGAAGATATACAGATCTGGGCTGAGTCTAATTTTTTTAATATTTTATTTTGGTGATTATTATTGTTTGTCATCTGAGTAGTCTTTAGACCTAGACAGTCAGATCTGTAGCCTCAGATTTTCTGTCACAATGAGAGTTCTTGTAGAAGTGTCAAAATGCTGCTCCAATGCTCTACAATTTTCGGAAATAAATTGAGAACTGTACATATATTTTGAGGCTGCATTGCCTTAAACTAGCTCAAATAAACCATTCCTCAAGGGACCTTTAAAATCATATAAAATAAATGCTCTGAAGAAGTCAAATGACTGGGAGTAGATGGGATTACCTGATCACGTGAAAAATGGCTGAGAGGACCAACTCGTTGTGAACAGCGATGGCCATGTATCGAGGCTCGTGGAAAGCTGATGGTACAGTCCTGACTGCGTAACAAAGGTACACGGACCACAGAAGGAAGAGGAACTCAGCTGCAAAGGGAAAGGAAGAAAAAAGAAATGTTAAACAAACAAAAAACAGGTTTCTTTGCACAACCATGCCCCCAAAAATGTGCACCAGTCAACATGCTAGTTTCACAATTCAACATACTCAGGTCATTATTGGAAATGTAGCTCAGGTATACAGGAAAATACTCTTCTCAACAAGCTGTATGGAACAGCTGTGGCTGTATTCTCATAGCAATAAATGAGTCCCCATGCACCTTTATGACAACTCCAGTTAATGTTTCTATGGTATCCAACTATACGGAGGTAAACAACCTGCTGGAACCACACACTTTGGAACAGCAGTCACTGATTGCAAAACTTCATTAGGCTGTTTGTTTGTTTTTAAAATAAAATTTTTTTAGAACTACGCGGAAAAATCATTGCAAAATGGGGAGGGTATCACAATATAATTTACAAAAGCCTTTTTTGATAAAGGCAAATGCAAGTGTTTTGGA
>JAVKLF010000069.1:5992387-6002693 GCA_034783495.1 Millerichthys robustus | reverse complement strand
TAAATAAAGAATTATTGTTTTGGATCCACGTCTCCTGCCTCCATCCTGGGTTCACCTCCACCACCAGTTTTGTGACAGACATCACGTTTCTATTTATTTTTATCAGTTAAACAAACAAAAATTATTGAAAAACATAGTTTTTAAATAACAAAATCTTTATACTGTATGTTTGGCACATTTTTTTTCTTGCTGAAACAAAACAATCATGACAAAAAAATAAGGTTGAGGAGCAAAAGCAAATAATTTAGAGAGCAAAAGCTGCTTCCAATGTGCCAACTAACTCAATTATTTTAATAAAGAAATAAAATGTCTGAAATACTCAGACCGAAGTAAAAACAAAATCATTATTGCATCCAAGACATGAGAATCTTGACACTGAAAATGCTCTGGGATTTCATACAAACACCTCGTCCTGTCTGCTGGTGCTATTTGTGAACAGGCACAGTGTGGTTTCCATGGCAACGCCTTCGCCGAACCATCTCTAGTGGTATCTTGGCCAAACAAGGCATAAAACAGAGGATGCTGTCAGTGTTCCTGTGTCACTTCGAGAAAGAATAGGACGCAGCGTTCGGTTTTCCTGGAATTAAAACGGTGAAGTGAATTCGGAGCTAAACCTGCTGCTGTGACAAGCCGGAAACTCAAAGTCGAAACTGTTTTGAAAGGAAAATTACAATGAGTGCTGATCTGTTTTAAGGTTGTTTAATGTTTGACTTCAGAGCTGAAAAAAAGCAAAGATTAATTTAGCTCTGAATGAAGGTTAAAAACTGGAAAAGTTTTGTTTTTACTAAAGCAGAAAACTTCTTGTTTCTTTCTTTATTGACACCTCTACAATGCTCTGAGGTTTATTCATCTTTCTTCATAGAGACTAACACATACCTTGTAAAATGTAGTTTGATGCTTTAATGGCAAGAATCTGGAGATATGAAAATGTAGACTTAACCAGAAATTTGTGCTGCAGGTGGTCAGGGGTGACACCAAGTAGGGGCCATGACCATCTCTGAAAAACTTTTGCTGGACCAATTTGGACTTTCTTCCATAAATATAATATAATATTATTTACATTAACATAAAGACTACTGGTCACTGAACGGCATGGCTTCTCCATGCCTTTGGCAATTATCATAATCAAGAAAGCAGGTTTCTTTATATTTCCATGACCTCTTTGTAGCAATTAGGTGTTGAATTAAACAGGACATTACGGAGACAAAGTCAATTAGCAGTTTTGTTGCAGTAGAAACAGAAATTCCCTTGTGTAATTAGGGTAGTTGTGAAACTGATCTAAGTTTATAATCTGAGTTCAGTGGGGATGATGACGAAGCAGGACAATTTATCAACAACTACATAGTTACATTTAGTTAAAAGCCATGGTTTAGGCAGTATCATTTAGCATTTGAATTTATTGTGTTATTTGGGGATGTGGGTGGATAATTACACCTTAATACAAATAAAACAAACATGTATGTTTAAGAATTACAACTCAGCTACAATTTTTTTTAATGCATACTTTTTTTCCCCCCTTTGGCTTGTGAGCACACACGCACACACACAAATTTCCACAAATATTGCTGCTTTGGCATGTTCTCCAGGTGCGCAGAACCCTGCTCTCAGTGGACACACTAGGCGAGTACAAGGTCCTCTTTGCTTGTATTTCTAGTATTAATAACAGCTGGTTTGGTTCTTCCTTGGGGCGAGCTGACCTCAGTGCTTTTCTCTTGCAGTGTTGGTTGTTTAGCTGAGGAATTGTTTCCAATTCTTTGTTACATAACAGGCAACATAGAGCAGAAGAACATGGCCATTTGTTTGTGATGTAGGATTCATCGGCATGTCTGTTTTTGGCTGCAGCTTAAGGATAATTGCATTTTCGTAGTTTGCTTTTTAAACCTGCAGAGTAAATAAAGAAGGAAATGGTCTGTTTTTATCCTTTCCACGCAATCACCTCCTTTCTCTTCGTTTATGCTGCCAACTCCCCTGGTGGTCTTTAGCATCCCCAGCCAAAGTAGATATATAGTGTTTAAAATAGCTTGCAAGCATCTGCTGGGCTTGACACAGAGATAATGGCTGAGAATGTGTGCAGCACAAAGGCTGGCTTGTAATATTTTGAAAGTGGCGATGAGGAGTGCGAGCAGAGGCATCGCGGTGGCCATCGAAGGGGTGCCCCCCAGGCGTATAGACAGGATTATCACAGAGAGTAGGAGATAGTGGTGCCCCAGGATACAGAGCGCTCAATCCTTTCATCCACCGTTCTTTGTGAGTTTAAAGGCCAGCCCAATGAAGTGAGCGGGGCATCCCAGTAGCAAGGGCTCTGCTCTTGCTGACATTCTGTCCTAATGTTTGTTCAAATGTTATAAAATTAACGGTAAACAGATCTGCGGAATGGTTTATGAGCTACAACAGCTTAGTGGTCAAAACAGGCTCACGCTGAAGGCTTCCATGCACCCTCTTTTTGAGTGAAACTGAATATCAAATTTATGTGCTTTGAGCTCCGTGTCATAATCAGGACCAGATAAAGGCTTCTGCACTTGAGTGTGGTTAACATTTTAAAATTGTGTTTTGAAATTATTTGAGTTTTACACACAAAAACAGTTTTAATGTAAACATGTTTGATGCTGACAGAACTGAACTTTTATTCTGTAGAAAGGCTGCAAGCAAAAGTCCAAACTGGTAACAATAAAACGAATTGTGACCCATCACATCGAACTGAGCATAATTTCAACTTTGGTCCAAATGACCTAAGCACATTTTCAGATTCCTGACTTTATAGGATACATTTTGATACCTCATTCTGATTTCATCAGCAGTTTCAGAAGTATGCTTTGCTTTCTCTTTCTAATCAGGATAACCAAATTCTATTTTTAGATTGTTCTAGTGAGGAATTTTTGATGTCATTTTAGAGAGGAAACCTCAAATGGTATTTGAATATTACAATTTACCAGCTGGAAAGAAAAAAAATCTTGGCTAGCTTGCAGGGAAAATGACAAATATATGAAGGCTTTTCTGCTCTAAATCACATTTTTTTGGAACTACTAAAGGGGTTCAAGAAAATTATTTAATGTCATATTTCAGATATTTCATTTAAACGACTTGCAGATAAAGAGCATTCCTTAAATTTTGGAAACAAAAGCAATTGCCCAAATGTTTTAATCAATGCAGTGCTGCCTATTTCTCTATTTAACACTTTGTGACTTCACCAGTTATGATGGGTCACAATTATTCTTCATCATTTCAAAGACACGGGTGATCTTGATGTACTTTGCTCAAGGATCGTAAAGGTAAGATTAGCTTTTAAAGCACAGACTTGAACGAGCTGCATGAGATATATTTAATTTGCTGAAAATACTTTGGAGCTGGCACATGCACCCCTCCAGCCCTGGGGTTGTATAGGAGCACTGTCTGTCCTCTAAGGAGGGCACCGTTTGTGCATTATGTCACGGAACGCTCACAAAGCTAGAGCCACTCAGCCTTCCCAATGAAAACGTCTCCTCCGTGATGGAAATGCATTAAGCTGACAGGATGCGCCAAAGCTAATGTGAGTCAAGCCGCTGGGCACAAAGCTGCTTGTCTACTAGCATTTTGGTGCAGCTCGGGTCATTTTATTGAGTTCTGTCGCCGAGCATCAAAAAAGATTCGGCCCCCGTGGGGGAAAAGATGGAAGGCAAGTAAAGACTGCTTCCATTTTCAGTGAGCTGGCTCTTTTTATCCCAGATTGTGCAAACTTATCTTAAGTTATCCCTCTTGTTTTAGGTTTTGCTTCAAAAGCAGTCAGTCTTTCTTGTATTTTTTTAAAGAGGTCTTAATGAATAGCTTTTTCAGGCTTTCTGAGATAATTCTCAGAAGCTCATCGAAAACCTTGGCTAATTTAGTTCTGACCATTTTTAATGATTTCCTGCTTGTTTAGCCACTTAATTGTGGCCCTTTAAGTCTTTCAGTCATTAAAAGGCTTCTAAACTCAAGTAATGAACCTGTGTTGTGTCTACAAACAACATACAACTTATAAAAAACACAGTTTTGCCTTCATTTTGCCAAAAGGTAGCTAGCTATCTGGTAGCTGGCTAGTTAGTTATTCTGGAAAACTGCTGGCAGGTTTTCAAAGCAAAAAAAAGCCTTTTTCACAGCAGCCTACTTTATATTACAAAATGAACATGATATTATTGCAAAAACCCTCAAGATTACGTCTGTAATGTCTGTATTTACAGCAGCAGAAAGCCCATGTGGTTCTATTTTCTGTACGGCTGACATTTACAGGACATCGTATTGACAGGCCACCTGACTGAGCAGAGGAGCCCCACTGACGTCAGGAGGAGCACCTCATGGAACTTTAATGCCCTGTTGGTATAAGGTTAGACTCATTATTTACAGTTTTACCATGCTTCCATCCTCAATGGTTCGAAAGAGCTCAGTGAAGTATTTCAGTGTAACCTGCAAATACTGTAGTCACTAAATAGCCTCTTGAACAACTTTTTTTTCTTTTTGCACCTACACTGTTTCAGCTCATCTTAGTATCAAACATCATATTTAGACACCAGACCTGGTGGGGTTTCTTCCTATTTGTTTCTGGACAGAGTCCATGGAAGCAGATGCTTCTGGCTCCTCCTGGAGCTCAAAGCCTCCCACTCTGCTCCCATTGAAGCCCGGCACTTTCCTCTGCCTGAACAGCAAAATTGAAGACAAAGTGGAATACCAATAACAAGAATATTTTCACGTCTGATAACAGCTTATTTGGCCTTTTGGAATAATATGCAGAAAATTGTGCAAATTTTGTTTTCACTTTGCTTTGCTTTTCAAGTTAGTTTCAATTAATTTCCCTTAATGTAGTTCTGCTCCTGCTTCTGCCTGAGCTTCACCCTCAAAGCAATTATAGCTTGAGCCGTGAAAGGTGAGTTTGAAGTGTGTTCACAGAATACATACACCACCTACAATCTTATTTTTCTGCTGTGTATCACCCCTGTGTGTGTGTTTGTGTGTTTTGCACTGCATCTAAGTTTAGAGTGATCTCCCAATTAGGATGGCTCATCCTAAGGAACGTCTGAAACTCCAACAATATCTTGCACACACAAACACCAAGGGTAAAACAGAAGGTGTGTTTGTCATGCGCTGCTGAAGAGACTGTCGGGGAAGAAAAGAAAGGAAGTGAGAAGTGTGATTTCTCACACTTTTATAGAAATAACAGGTCAATTCATCAGAAATGCATGTCTGCAAAAAGTGCACAGCACTGTGAAGACTCCTTTGAATCTCCATTCCCCTGACAACAGTTGCTAAATTATGGTCTAGCAAGTCCCATTAGTTAGCAGTTATCCCTTTTCCTTCAAAATGTGCTCCTATTTTTTGTGTGTTTCTTCTTCTTTAAAATAAATGCAATAAAGGCATGCATTACATTTTATTATTTGCTTTCCTATTTTTTTGCAGTTAGTGAAAATTAGTAGCCAGATTTCTTTGGTCATGAAATACTTTCTTGTGTTTTTTTTTTAAGATTTTAAACTTTTTTTTTTTTGCTCTTTTTTTCAGTCCACTTGATCTTTCAGATAATTTAGATGCAGATTTGTGTTTTTGTTACTGGCAGTCTGTCACAAGACAGAACATGTTGTTTCTTTAGTTCAACTTATGAAACAGTAAAAAAATAATGCAACTTAACAAATATTAAAAAGCATTTTTGCTTCTTGTATGCTTTTAACATACGCATCTCTTAGGTTCTATGTCAGATCTTTGTAGGAGTTTTTTGTAACTCAAGGTTTTACTTTTAGATACTGAGCGTCTGCTGCTGACAGAGTCCCAAAAACTTTTTTTTAAATGTTTCTGAAATGCTGAAAAACTATGGATCAAGAAGGATTACACTTTTAGCTTCCTGGAGGCAAAATGTTTTTTTGGGGGGTGGGGGTGGGGGGTGGGGGGAGATTGGGTTAAACCTTTGCATTTTCTAATGAATTAAAGTCACAAGAAGTCACCTTGTGTTCTTGCAACATCATCGCCTTGAGCAGGAACTAAACACATGGCCTTTGCAGACTCGTTGTTCTACATCATTCATTATTAATTTGTCCAAGTATTGATTGTGTATCAGAGGAAGCCATAGTCCATATAAGTCAGACTTCCCCCTCTGCTTTGGTTTCTTGTCTGCTGCATCTCAAAGATGGCTGTCAAGCAAACTGAGAAATTAGATTTGACAAAAAAGGGCACAGGAATCTGCAGCAATTCGACTCTGTGGCCTCCACTACTGAGGAAGTCTCAACGTCTTTTTTAATAGAGGCAGATTTGAATTTCAAAGTTAAGTCAATAAAACCAAGCTGGGATGGTTTTCAGTGATGTTGTAACACAGCTACAGGACTATCAACTCAAATGAATAGCAGGAAAACCATGTTATCTGTTTAATGTCATTGCAACAATTAGACCAGCCAGCCTGGACTTCAGTTCATTATGACACAATAGATTGAGGTAATCTGCATTTCTGACTTCCAAAACATCAGTGTCATTAAGTTAGGGTTTTATTCAACTAACAGGAAAGAAAACGTGTTAAATTTCTGTGCAGTTTTGTAAAAACTGGCAACATTTTTTCTTGCAAACACAGTTTCTGTCATCAGGTTATACAGTATGTTTATTGACATCTTAAAATACATTATGTAAAAATGAAACTTAAAACTCATTGCACTACTAGTTACATTATTCTTGTGGACGTTTTTTATTTCTATTTTTAGCTGTATTCTATGACTAGTTATTGGTCATGTGGTATGAATATATTATTGAAAGTATACCAATTGTATACTGAATACAGCTGATTCTAACAGACATAATCACAGTTTGGATGGAAGGAGGTGAAAGCTGAAAAAGGAAGAAACTTTCTGTGACATAATTCATTTTGTAAAATAAAAGCAAAAAAGTGTCAGAATGAACTCATCACTAGTGTTACGAGTTAATTTGCAGCCAAACGGTTTTAGTGGGAGTGTGTGTGAAGCTGCCTGAGAGGCTTTAGTTTGGGATATCACTGAATGAATAATCAGGTCTTTTGGCTCAATTTCAATCACATCTTGTTTGCAAGCTACTTGGGTGTATCAATTAAAGATTAGTTGAAGGTGATACAAACACAACAATTAAATATTCATTGGTCAGAACCCACCAGAGTCTTTATTTGGGTTCATTCCACTTGTATAAAACCCAAAACATGTGGTTATATCTTCAAGCTGCAGCCAGAAATGTAACAAACGCATATTCGTTATCCTATTGTGCTGGCTGCTTCTTTTCTGATTAAAAAAATAAGGTGGTTGAGCAGATTTAGAGGAGAAAGGAAAATACATTTCCTGCATAGGAAAGCAGACGAGTGAGTCTGAAAAATGAATTAGGGTCTGTAGCAAGAGGCTTCCACGGCAGCTACATCCAGTAACATCAGGGTTATTTTTAGCTTCTGCCGCCTTGTCAGACGAGAGGAGAGGAGAGGAAAGTAGAGGAGAGGAGAACACCCCCCCCCCCCCACACACACACACACACACACACACACACACACACCGCCCCCTCGTGTAACAGGGGGGATGTGTCGGTGAGAGGGCACCCTATGAAGGGGTGAAAGGAAGCAGGTAGCTATATAAAGGCATTTTCAGGTTTATAGTGTTGTTTAAAGCTTACCTTCAGGATGTCATCATTCCTTTTTTTAGTGAGAGCTCCAAAAGTGTGTCTTAAACTTCATATACCTGTGTGTGTGGGTTTTTTTAGAAAATGGCACGTCTTCCTGTTTGTGTTCCTACCTGAATTCAGGCGCCAAGTTGGACTTCAAGCCATAAAAAGCAGCGGATAAAGTCAAAAGCCAACGAGGAACAAAATTCCCATTTTCACACTCCAAGTAAGGGGCAGACCATTTGACGTGGGTTCTGTCTGGGATAAAACTCTCAGCTCGTTTTCTCTCCACAGACTGCAAATCTTGCTTCAGGACCCTTTTGTGGAAGCTGGTGTTCCTCCCGTCCTTCATCTCGTGGTACCACTCCGTCTCGGCGCTGCGATTGTGCAGATGGCGGTGCGCCACGCTGCCGGAGAGGTCCTGGAGCACTATCTCCCCACCGGCTCTGGTAGCTTGGAGGAGGACCGAGGGCCCCGCAAAAGATGCCCCCCCGCCAAAAGTCACCACCGCCCGGTGGATCATGGTGTCTCCCTCCAGGATGCTCCTCACCAAGGCGTGGTACCACTCGATGTCTCGCCGGAGGTTGTGCTCCCTGGACCTGTTGGCTTGCAGGATCATGTTCAGGAAGTTCGTGGCGTGCAGCACCGTGTCCAGGACGCCCCTCACGGAGTGATGCGGGGCTGCGTGCGGCAACCTTCCCCGCGCGGAGGGGAGCTCGTATTTCCGCGAGCAGTTGGCGTGTCGTAAGGTGGTCGAATCCCCCGTGTGCAGGAAAGCCGTGACCACTCGTGGGAGGTGCGCCTCGGTGATCCTTTGCGGCGGCCCCACCGCCTCCTGCGCGCGGACCTGCGCCAGCTGCCGCCGGTGAGTCTGAGCGCCCGGGATCGCCTCCTGAGCTCCGGCGCCTGACCAATCCGCGGATATGTGGCTCGATCCGAACACGAATCCTACCTGCAGCAGCAACGAGAGGCGGAAAACAGCCATCTCCCCTGCAGACAGCGTCCACAGATGTTTCTATCTTCTAGGGAAGGAAGGTCTTTCTCTTTCTGCGTCGTCTATTCCACCAAATTGCTCCCCTAAACCATCACCAGCGTCACCACTTGTAGGATTTTTTTGTGTGTGGAAACCTCGCCTCTGTTGTTGAAATCAGGAGCCAGGAATCCCTTTCCTTTCAATGGCCTCTCCAAATGCTGTCCTCTTCCTCACTGATGCAGCTTGTTGATGTTGAAGATCCGCTTGCAGCTGTTTGCCCCCCCTCCTCCTCCTGCTCCTCTTTTTACTCTAGACAATCTTGGTTTTTGCTGCACGGCGGATGTTCTACTGCGTGTGACTGAATCAAAAGGAGGAGGGAGGACGAGAGGGAGGGGTAAATGGAGAGGAGGGGTGGGGGGGGGTGCAGGCTGGGATATTTATATAAAAATATATAAATATTTTTTTAAGACCCAGGGAGCTTCTCACTTGGATGACAAACGCACTCCGCCCTCTTCCGACCGCAGCAGACACATCAGGACCCGGAGCTCCGTCTTCCCCAGGCATCGATCCGCGTTTGGTCGCTTCTCCCGTCACTCAGAGCTGTCCGAGGTCCTGAAACCAGTCGACTCGTTTATCACCATTAGGCGCCTGATTCGGATCCATTCATCAAACACGAAGAGGTGTTTAATCACGCTTTTTAGAGAAGCCTAACTGCGTCAAATTTGATTCCAGCCTGTAAGCCAACTTTTTTTTTTTTTTACGAAAATTTAATGTTTTGGATTGTGTGTGCAGTAGACCTACATATCATTTAAGAATAAAACTGTAATCAAAGGTCAGGGTTTTCTTGATGGGTATCTTCAAAGATTTAAGCTCAAAATGTTGAGAACATAAGGTCAAACCTTGAAAAGAGCTCAAAGCTGGATTCACCGGATTTAGCACTCACAGTGAATGACACTGAGTTATTACAGTCTAGGAGGTTCTGATGTGGCGGAGGTGGGCAGTTGACCCGGGAGACCCCCGCGCCTTCCCCCTACAAAATGCATGATTTCGTACATCCTAGACCTACACGGTTTCCTACAGCCCACTTGAGGGGAGTGGGTGCCCTCCGCACGGTAGCTCATCGCCGTGGGCTGAGACACGCACACACGCACACACACAGGCTGAAAGAAGGGGAAGGGAGGGGACGGAGGGGGATTCTCTCGTCTCGAGTTTGCAAAGGATTGCACAAACCAAGGTGAGGCGCAGCTGCTGCTGGATGTCTGTGTGGACATTCCTCTCAATCTCTGAACAGTAAATGTGAAAATTCAGTAATTTTGAATAAAAAATTTGAACAAATATACTATATATATATAATGTCAAAGTTGTAAGCAAAAATTTAACACATGTAGAGTTACTACCCTCTCAAATATCTCACTACCTGCAAAATTGACAAAGTTATTCCATTTTTGTGCTAGTAAAGTCAATCAGCTGTGACAACCTGTTGTAGATGCACATCCAACAATTACTTTTGGACAGTTTCACTCAAATCCATCCAGTGCTTCATGTAAGAATTTAATTTTTAAAATTCTCCAACATATTTACATGCTACTCAATAAAGCTTCTGTGTTGTAATCTAATTTACTGATAAGCTGACTGTGGACATATCCTGGTTTAAATGTTGCTCATGGTAAATGGTAAATGGCTTGTACTTATATAGTGCTTTATCAAGTCCCTACGGACTCCAAAGCGCTTTACACTACA
>JAVKLF010000069.1:5934937-5987369 GCA_034783495.1 Millerichthys robustus | reverse complement strand
TAATGTAAAGCACTTTGAAATGCCTTGCTGCTGAAATGTGCTATACAAATAAAATTTGATTGATTGATTGATTGATTATCTCAAGGTAAAGTTGGGAAAAATAAATGTCAGGAATGTCCCTGTTTCCTTTTGTGTCCAAGCAAAGAACTTGGTTCCGATCTTTATGATCCTACAAATGCTGAAATTTGACATTAGAACATCAGTTCTTTTTATATTCATTTATCAAAGAACAGTTTAACTTGTGTAATTCAGCAATAAAGGAGAAAAAACATAAAAAGAAAGATCTGATGTGATACCTACGTCAATGTGCTCTCTGTCCGACTCGTCTGAAAGAAGCATTTTAAATCCCCTTAGCCATAATTCTGAGGCTTTGCTTTCATGATTGTCCAGATAGTAGAGAAGCTTTACAGCCTGAGCACTTTGGATCGTCCCATTGCCATCTGTAAGAACTCCGCCAAGAACAGAACCCAGAAAGACTGAACTGGATCTGTGCATATGTTTTGGGTAGGTGATTCTGGTTCTGTCATTAGTGATGATTTCCAGGATGACGTTGGAGACACATCTTCCATTGACCTCAGCACATAGCTCGTTAAATCCCACCCTTCCATCGTCCACGGTGAGATTCAGAATCTTATGGTTGAGTCTAATGATATCTTCAAATGCTGGACCTTCCAGTACACTGTTGCTGTTCCTCGACACAGCAATGAGGGATGCAAAATTACCTTTGTTGTACAGCCTGTCTTCAGAAAACATGGAATCGTTATAGGGAAAGTTTTCCATTACAAAAGCTCTTGTCACCTTTGAGGGTCCTTTGTTTGGGGTGAATTGCCGCTCAAGATCATTGTCTTCTCTGTCTCTGAGAAAAAAGAAGCCTCCACCAAGTGCTAATGAAATGATGATGGGAATAATGAGAAAATATAAAGGACAGGAACCAACTGTTGATCCAAGCTTTTCAAAGAGGTTTGACAGAGGCCTTGAAAGGCAGTCTGTGCGTCTGCAGCCCATCTTCACAGTGTTGCAAGAGCTATGGCATGAACAGCGGGATTACAGCTTTTATAAAGGCTGCACGGTTTACAACATCCATACTCTCACAACACATCTAAAGGTTTATCTAGATTAACCCCCCACCCTACAAATAATCTTGCCTATGACCCAACAAGGAAACAAAAGACAGGAAATGTTGCTGTTAATACTACTGTACAGTAAAAATGATAAGTAGGTCTATTAACATGATTAGTAATGAAATATGGAGCAAGAAATCCATAAACAAAAAAGTTTTTTACAACACGTAGTAAATCACTGTCATTACATTTTATTACTTTACAACAAACACATGAACAGGTGTGCCGTCAGTAAGCAAATATATGACTTAACCTTTTTGTGAAATCGTTTCACCTTTGAAATGTGAAAGTTTTTTTTTAGTGCAATGAGTCAAATCTGACATAAAAACAAAGCAATAAAGAAATCGAGTAAATTGTTGCCTAATGTGTTTTCTGCAAAGGGCGTTAAAGTTCAACCACTCCAGCAGACTGTGTTGAAACAGTTATACAGGAAAATAAAACTTTTATTCATACCCCATGTAATATAATCTGGACATTCCTGGAAGTAGGAATTATAGGATAACTTTAATTATCATTTACAAATTTTCTCTCAAGCAGTTTGTTGCGTAACAGTTGTTCTCAGTTGACAAAGACTTTGATGACAAATTAAAAACTGGCTACCTCAAAAAGTGATCTATTCTTACTTTAGATCTTTTTGTTTTATTCCTCTTTGAATCATAGACTCTTAAGTATTTTTTTTTTTACCAAAACCTCTTTTTCAACCAAACACAAACATTTATATTAGTATAGTACAATTACATTGTTTTAATTATTTACCACTTTATTTTGTGTACACATAAGTTACTACATATAAGTAACTTTTGATCCAGTTGTAGACAGAATATAATTTTTAAGCAAATGAAACTCAGCTGTATTTTTATTTACAGCAACTTCAGTTTCTTAATGACTGTTTCCTTGACCTCAAGTTCAGATTGGTTCAAACCAAGAAGAAAGAAAAAGTTAATAATTATTAGCCCATGTATTTCAAGACTTTTGTTCCAAATCATTTAAGCTATAAACTCTCTGTGTAAACACACTGCAAAAAGCTGTAGGAAGCTTGTTGATATCTTTGACAATAACCTTGAACGAACGTGCAAACTTAACAGTTCAGTCTTGTTTTTGTAACTCCTTACACATCCCAGAGTCAACAGAGTTTACTTGAGTGACTGATGGCCCAAAACACTGAGTCCATGTACATTTTAGAATTTCCTGTAAGTTTTTTTTTTGTTTGTTTTTTTTTTTTTTTTTTTTTTTTGGGGGGGGGGGGGGGGGGGGGGGGTGATGATCTACATAATCTTAGAACAAACTACAACTTAAGATTCTCAGCTGAGGCACTTATTAACTATTCTGACATGTCAGCTAAAGACCAACTAGGGCTGTGCCTTCTTTATTAGGGTCACTTTTTTAAATTAACATTTCAAAGGAGATTAAATTGGCAGCTTTCCTTTCTTCTTTTAAATATTTATTTTATTCTATTGGATGTTTAAATGTTTATTTTATTAATTCACCTAATTGGTGTCATTGTGGTTTTATGTTCTAATTTTATTGGTGCAATGTGTCCGTAGTTAAGGTTCAGCTTTCATCTATCTTTTGGAAATGTGCCATAATAATACATTTCCTTTTTCCTGCTTCCAGATCACGTTTTGCTAATATGCAAACATGCTTTTTGCCAAAGGGATGACGCTCTATAACCACATCTAATTTAGCTCAATATCAGTAAATTTCACTGTTCTGTTGTGTAAGGTTCATTAGCTGTGGTGGCCATTTTGAATTGGGTTGACTCCAAATGTTGATGAGCATATATCTAATGATTGGTTTCTGAGAGTTTAACAAACATTTTTCAAGTAGGTCATATTGACGCCAACAGTTAAAGGTTTAAATGTCCTGTTTTTCTTAATCGTTCTCAACTGTATGATTAGTGAATTATCAGGCTGCTAAAGGGTCAGTTTCCATTAGGTTCAAGTTTGTTCAGATGGTTTTCAGAGCTGATTGAACTTGTTGTTGTAAAATACAATGGTAAAATGCTTCATGTCAATCACAATACAACAGGAACCCCAAAACAAACACAATACAACAGTATTTTTTTATGAAAAAGAGTTTGAGAGGGAAACAATTTTTAAACCACCACCCTGTTTTGGGAGTATTTTTGAGGCAGCATTACACTAAATAAATGCAAATGAAGACCTTTCTTGAAATGGTGTCATGTTTACAAGATTGTTATTCACATTAGCGTTAATGATGGTAATTGGTTTCGCCAATCAGAGGTCACTAAAATTAAAGTTGCTTTGTATCCACTGTTGCCAATGTGCTTGTTCAGAATGGGAGACTAACGATTCTGCTGGTTTCCTTCCTTAGATAGATTTTTTTCTACCGTGCCCTGCAATGAGGTTGGTTGTGACTTGGTGCTATATAAAATAAATATTATAATTTAATTTCTTGATTAAACTAATTAAAAATATATTGTTAAAAAATGAATTTTCATGTTGACAAGGCCCTGATGCCAGATATGAACAGGGTCTATCAACCAAGCCACCTTTCAGATATGACGTCACAAAGGGATAACAATGGTCCCCACCCAGGTAGCTATGCCAAATAAACATCCTTATCAAGGGCTGAAACTCCCCTCATTGCTTCATCTCATTGTTGGTGGAGGAGCTTGTATAGCTGACTTTTTCCCTGAAATCCAAACTTCAGTTCTTAGAGAGTAATCCCAGACATTTTACACAGAAAACTGGCTTCAGACAATTGAGTTTACAATCTTGTTCTGTCAATGAGTAATTCAAAGTTTAATGTCATATAGGTAAGGGCAAGTTTGTAGAATGGAGAACTTTGACTGACAGCACGTTGATTTTTGTAGGCAGGTGTTTTGAAAAAAAAAGGTTAAAAAACCAATAAATTAGAAAAGATGATCAGAAGTCACATCAGGTCAAACACGATATGCAATGTTATCTACTATGAGAAATAAAGTCATTTTTACATCAGACAACTCAGTACAATCCAGATGGCAACTTTAATTTAGTTGTTTAAAAATAAACAGCTCGTCATAAGAGTTAATTGAAATCAGAACTGTTCCACAAATCCAACAAATATGAGGGACATTTATTTGACAAATATAAATCTATAGCAATGCTACAAACAAAGCGTCAAGCGATAAGAGTTACAAAAAAGAGAACCCCCTTCTTAATGTATCAACTTTACACTTATTGTGTAGCATTGTGACCTTTTGTTATAAAGCATATTTGGAGTGAGAGTCCCAGAGGGTTGATTTTACATCTTTCAACCCTTGCTGTCATTAACCCTGTCAGTCAGCTGTCAGTCTGAGCCACACGGAGTCCTCTGAGGTGACGCTCAGATCTCATTTACCACAGATCCATTTTAAGGTCATTGATTTCTCATCTTCTGAGTAAAAAAAAGACTTTATGTTTCCTTCATCAAAGAGATGAGAGGATCTTGGCAGTCAGCTGCCTGACGCTTGATGGAGGCATCAGTTAAATGGAATCTCTTTCAGGACCTTTTAGTTATTCAGCTCACCTTAAACCGAATCAATCTCTTCTTTTTGCTGGGCTTATCAAGGACATTTACCAGTGGATGGGAACTAAAGTGTGTTGTTCAGCGGTGAGGTTGCATCAAAATGCAAATGAGTTAAATCCCTGCACCAACAGTAATCATCTTCAGGTGGCAAGCTTCTTTTGACACGTTCATTAACTCTTGTCCTCTTCTTTCTCATCTTCTTCACACTTTGCAGAGGAATCTTAGCTGAGAAGCCTTTTATAAGCAGGATGTTAAGATTTACTAGCTCATTGTTCTATTTTTGTTTGCAGAAATAAAGTACTAATTGAGAAAACAAGAATAAATGGAGTAAAAGTCTTGATAGCAGAGGTAAAATTGTACATTAATTTCTCTCAGATCTGATTCAGATTGTTTTAATGAACCCAAATCTATTTGTCAGGCTTAATCTAGGGCTTGTTTTTTAAGTGTTTCCTATTATTGCTTTATTATTCACATACAATTATTCCTTAATACTTGTTCTTCCAAAAACCAAAATATTTTGGGTAGCGATACATAATCTAGGGACAGAGGTGCAGGCGTTCGAGAAGGTGAGCCTGTGATCCAAAGATCACCAGTTCAACTCCCTAGATGGACAACAAAAAAATGTGGGTGGGTAACCTTCATTTGCCACACACTGAGATCTTGAGCAAGTCCCTCAACCCCACCCAGCTGCTCCCTGAGTACCTTAGATGGCAGCCCACTGCTCCACATGTGTGCTTACATGTGTGATAGGAAAACTGCAGAGCAATTATTTTCTCATTGGGAATTAATAGAAGACATTTACTCTTTATCCTTACTTATAATGACACCCAATACGTACCTAGTATGCCAAGTAAGTACTTGGTACTTACAGAAACATTTTAATCTGGTAGCAATACATAATGCAGCTTGGTAAATATCAGATATGTTCTGAGTATGCACCCAATGCGTACCCAAAAACAACACAAAATGTACTCAGTACATTCCTTAAGTATTGAGTACATTGGGTACGTACTGGGTACTTACCTGAAGCTGGTGCAATACAAGCAATAAAACATGAATGGGTCATGGGTTGGTTAAAAAGCAGTTCTTGGTTTCACTAAAGAGCTGGTATTGTTACACCACCTTGATGAGCAGTAAAAAAGAGGGGTGTTGTGTTGCACTCTTTCTCTTGAACCCTTTATTTTGATTTTTTTTCCTGCATTGCTTTGACAAAATCTCACCACTTATTGACTTCATTATTTATTTTATTTATTTTTTTTGCAAAAAGAGTTTTAATGGGCCAAAAACTCAAATCAGCCTCACAGGATCTCTTGTTCAAGCTTGTTTAAAGTATAAATTTCTTCCTATCTGTTTTCTACTTACTTCTTCTGTAAAAGAGCAGTTTCCACTATGCCACAAGAGCACATTAGAACGATGGGAAAAGTCTGGTACCTGCAATTATCTCTGCTCACCCAGCCGTGGGTGAGTAGGTGCTGAGCAACAGCTGGTTCGCTCTTTACTGTGACCGCTCACGCATACATACATGCTCCTGTACACTACCATCCTCCTCCTCCTCCTCCAGACTTCCTAACCACCCATTCCTCACATTCACCTGCCAAGCAGCTTGATTAATAAGGCCAATGTGAAGCAAACGGCAGGCACAGAGAGGAGAAAGGGAGAAAACAAGTGCAAAGAGCTGGTACAAAATAGCACAGTATGTGGTCATGTACAGTACAACATGCTATCATGCACAGCAGCAACGTAACTGGTCATCACTCATGGAAACAATCTTATGGTTAGGGCACAGGATCTAATTAGTTAGTTTAGTTCCTTCAAAGACTAGCAGAGACGGCTCTCCGGATTTGAGGATTCGCTAACTAAGTGAATTTCCAAATACTGCTCGGCTTTCCATTGATTTAAACAAATATATGAGCAAGCCCAGGAGATCTGTGAAGCTCATCTTCCTCTTTCATTTTTTTTCAAGACTGCTGAAGCAGTGCCTGGAGTTAAATGACTGGACTTATACTTACGTAGACAGGTTTCACTTTCAAACACTTTTGCTGAGGACGATGGGATGTTGTACTGCAAAAATGACAGTCAGACATACTCAGTTTTAGCTCAGTGGCTACCATATGTGTGTAATACTTTTCTTATTTACTGTGCTACAATGTAGTTTGTTTTTATGAAATGGGTATGATTAGTTCCTGTGGAACTAATTGACGACCAGGATGAAGCAACTTAAAGAGTGGAGGTGAAATGGTTAGTGAGCTGTTGTGCGGACAGCATTCTGTCTTTTAGTGTCAAGAGCATAAAAGGGTTAAATATGCTTTTACTAGGAAGCAAACACCCCTAGCATATGTCAGCCTCCTGAAGTGTTCTTGGGAAGACCCTGCAACGTATGGTGAGAATGGCTGAGAGAGTCATTGGGGTCTTATTCACCTCATTCGAGACGGAGAAGTGGGAGACCCTCAGTATTGTAAGAGGTCTATCTCACCCTTCCCAATAGGCTGTTCAATGTCTTACCATTTAAAACATTGTTCCATTAAACCAAAAACACCCAAAATGTGCAACAGTTTTATTCAGGCAATGAGGCCACTTGTTGCCCAGTAGCACTATTGCACATTGATTTAGAATTGATTTGTGATATAATTTATATTTTATATGCTTTATGTGTGAAGTTATTGTTTTAGCTGACTGTTAACTTCGGAGCCATGCTGTTGAATTTTATTGTTTGACTTCTTTACTGCAGTTAACATGGGAACATGTAATTTATATGATAATCTGGACTGACAATAAAGACACCGTAAACCTTGAACCTTTGCTCTAATCTGAAGTTCTAGAAAGTGTTTCCTTGGATGTTAAATTGGTTTAAACACTAACGTCAGCACAGAATAAACTATAAACACAATTGTTTTCCAGGAAATGATGTATTCTAAAAAAATTTAATGTTTCCATGAAAAGGTAAAACGTTTGCAACATGCTTTTACATATTTACATGTTTCTTGTAAAAGAATTGGAGACCAACCCTATCCCAAAAGCCCGTTCTGCTCTGATTGGACAGTTCCAAATGACCTGACCAGGTTCGCAAAATTCTAAGCAACATTTCTGTAGATCAGTCTCTGTATACACTCTTAAATGCAATGATTCATCAGTGGTTTGCCAAGAATGCTTTCAAGCAAATAATAAACTCAATGAAGCATCAATAAAAGTCCCATAAAATGGCTACAAGACAAGATAGCTACTGTTCTTTTACATAACCTGAAAACTTCCTCTGTTGCGTATCATAAATGTTGCAGAACTTTAAAGTTCTATAAAATGTCTATTGGCATCATCAACACATCTTTTTCATAAAAGGACAAACTGAAGGACCAATAAAGGTGCATTGTCAAGATTGAGTTCAATGTTTCTGTTCAGTACTGGTTAGTTTATTCAATTCAGTGTTTTCTGTTTCTGCCCCGCCCAAATGCACCTGTGCTGCCTCGGTGAACAGGTGCTTGCACTTTACCTGATGGGTTCAGACTCTTCATATACCCCAGTCTTGCTCTGTCAGGGACTGGCATTAGTTTGGTTGAGTTCCTGGTTGGTTCTTTTTCTGATTTACTTTAATCCTGGGGTTCAGTTTTCTTGATTTTTGCTGCCACTTTCTTTTTTTGTCCTGTTCAGAAATAAATTCTGAGATTAGGTCAAGATTCCTCATTTCTGGCTGCACTGGGTCTTAAAACTTTACAAGGATACAACAAATCTATACGTGCATATAACTGTTCATTACTATTTTTAATAATATTATTTTTGTGGAACACAATATAGTCATATGTTGTATATTGTTAGAAAAAAAAACAAGCTGAGCAATATGCATTATTTTATCATCACCAAGTCGACAATCCAGTGACACTGCCATACGCATTTAAAGTATCTTCTGCATATTTTGTGCAATCTACTGATTTCCACATACATTGTGCTGTAATTCATTTATGTTTTAAAACATTTAGCTGAATTGGGAATAGCAAGTCAGGACAGTTGGTGTTTCTTTATTTATAATTTTTTTATATATAAATGTAGACACTTTAAAAAAATTTTTCAGAAATACTCATATTCTATGACAATCACCCTGGTGTAACTCTTTTACAATCTTTTACACTGAAGGGGATGGATAAGTCTATCTGATGGGGCAGAACTCCAGAAAATGTTGTAAAAACAAAAAGAAAAATCAATTGTGAACTACAAGTTCCAGTTTTATAATGACATCTATGCTGTAAAAAAGTGTTGCTGCACAGAAGACCTTATTAACTCTGACTTAAAATTAAAAATCAACACATTTTGGATAGGTTTGACCAAAATCTGAAAAAGAGTATCAATCTAGATTTCAATACATGAAAAAAAAAAAAACTTTTTTTGGAAACTCTACATTTTTTTAACGTACTGAAAAATTACATGTATATAAAGCTGGACTGATTCTACATAACTTTCAAAAACGAGTCCTGTATCATGCACTCTACCTCTTCCACCAAAAGTCCGTAATCTGCGGCACAAACTGTGTGTCCGCTCCTGCCTCTCTCTCTTAGGGATCTCGCCATCTCTCTGTGCACTTCTGGACTGGATGCAGTGGTCTCCAGCTCCTCCAGCTGCTCCATGGGATCCTGGGAAATTTCTTGAATTTTCAAAGCTTTATACACTGCAGGAGCAAACTTCCCATAGTGAGCAGTGGAGCAAAGCACCACGGGACACAAGCCATCCTGCAGTTGATCGGCTACAACTTTTGCCACAGCAGTGTGTGTGTCCATTAGGTAGCCTGTCTGTGTGTGAACACTGTGAATCGCAGCCAAGCAGTCAGCCTCAGAGCACCAGCCAGCCTGCACTTCCTGTTGCATCCTGCCAAGGAGATGCTTAGGAAGCTGAAAGTGTTTCTGCATGTCTAAGCATGTGAACAAGTCATTGACAAGTCGGCTGTTTCCATCTGAGACGTGGTAAATAAACCTCTCGAGGTTGGAGGACTTGAGGATATCTATCGATGGGGAGAGGGAGGGCAGGAGAAGCTGTCCACGCAGATCATACTCACCCGTGTTAATAAAGTCAATGATGATTCGGTTGTGGTTGGATGCACAGATGACTTTTCTTATGGGGATGCCCATTTGCTTGGCATACAAGGCAGACATAGCATTGCCAAAGTTGCCAGTAGGAATGCAAACGTCAATGGGATCACCAAACTCAATGACGCCATCTCTGCACAGATCTAGATAGGCAGAGCAATGATAGACGACCTGCAGGAAGAGTTGCAAAATAAAAGTTATACCTCAGCACTGGGGTGTTGACCACAAGAAGTTTTATTGTAAATTATTTTATTCCCTGTGAGTATTAAAACTAGAATTGTTTTGTGTTTATACATATTCCTCCACACTTCCAAGCAGTAAAACTGAACGTAATAATAATGAGTATATTATGAGTTAATATGACACATCACACACACAAGTCCCAAAGAAGTTTGATTGTTCTTTTGTTATACTCAAAATTCAATTTATGGCATATCTAAAATAAAATGTATTTGTTTCATTTTCAAACCGGTTTTGTAACTCCAATTTGCATGCAGAAATACCAATGGTTCAAGTACTTTACCTCGTGGAACCCCGCATAAAATTATTAATGACTGTGAGCTTACATTTTAACATATCATTTAAAAAGTTCTAAACTGCTAGTTGAAAAACAAACACAGAAGGCATCCCCTAATAGTTTTGTGAAATATGGTTGTATTTTCTCATAAAAGGGATAATAAGACTACTGACTTCATTTTTAGATTCGAGTTTGTTTGTCCCTTTTTACACAAAAACACGTGTTTTGGTTGTGTTGCCAAGACTGTCACTAGTAAATTACAGTAATTCTCATGATATGAATTCTCATGCCTGCTATCAAATAAAAAACATGAAATGCAAGCAATTTTTTTTTTTTTCATGAAGGGCATGCCTACATTTCATGATTCAACATTTCTTCATGTTAGTAGCATAAGTAGGTAATTATTAACTGACCTGAGGCAAGAGCCGTGCCCAGTTGATAGAGTTGGCAGAGCTGAGGACGGTGCCGTACTCAACAGCAAAATGCCCAGTCAGCTCCGACTCTACAAACATCCTTTTTATAGTTTTCTGACAGAAGTCAAAGTCTGACAAGACACCGACTGCCCTGGCGTTACCTTCCCTGTAGCTTGTCATTTGCAGCTTCTGGATCTCACTCACTCCTTCCTCTGGAAAAAACACCAGCACGCCCGTCCGGTTTCTATCAGCCTCGTTCAGACGACTGAAGCCACTGAGCACTGCGCTTCCAGTGTCCCCTGAAGTGGCAACGAGGACAAGGAAGTTGCACATTGGAGGGAGGCAGTGAGCAAAGAGCTGAGGCATCAGCTGTAAGGCAAGGTCTTTGAATGAGGCGGTGGGGCCATGAAAAAGTTCTTGAACAAACAGATTGTGGATAAGATGTTTCACCGGTGCAACTTTCTCACTAGAAAAGTTGGAACTGTATGCTTTAAATATCATTGCTCTGAGGTCCAAAGCAGAAATATCCAATGGATGGATGCATTTTTCTAGTAAAATTAATGCTCGCTTTGGATATGACATAGAAACAAGTCTAAGCCACTCGTTTTTACCGATTTTTGGAAAGCCATTCTTGGGAACATAGAGGCCTCCATCAGCAGCAGGGCCTTCCACAACCACATCACTGAAGTATGATTTCTGATTGGAAAACTTTGCTCGGTCACACCTAGTAGACAAATAAGTTTCCTCATTGTGTTTCTGATATCTGTCCACAGCCAGCAGCACCTTATCCACCACATCTTCCAGAGTGTCTCCTGTGCCACAAAATACCCGCACATCGAGCCATTTCTCATAAAACTGCTTCCTGTACAGCAAAATGTTTTTCATGGGAAACCCTGCCTCGTGGCCTATTATCCTGTTTACCTTCATCCTGTGGAGCCTTTGAATGATGTCCTCAATGTCCACGTCTAGGTAAATGATGAACCCTGTCTGCGAGATATGCCGCATGGCTTCAGCGTGAAGAGGGTTGGACCCTGTCAGTGAAACAACACATCCAGAGGCAGAGAAGTTACATAAAGCCAGACCTTCTTCCTCCAAGAAGCGCTCTCCTCCCACTGATGCCAGTTTGGCAGCCACTGGCATCTTCCAGACTGTCTCCAAGATGTCGTCATCAACATCTATGACGGGCAGTCCCAGTTTATGAGCCACCATTTTTGCAATTGTTGTCTTTCCTGCTCCAGGGAGGCCCATGAGAACGAGGTTTTTGTCCTTCAGGAGACCCGTTTTGGTGGAAAGACATAATTTTGATGTTGAAAGTGGGACCAGGCAGTATCTGACAGCCCTTATTGTAAGCCGACTTGCAGTCAGTAAACCCATTCAGGAATTAAGGAAGAAGAAACAGTTTGTTCCTCCTGTGGAAAGTGAAAAAAGTCTACTCAACAATAGTGCAAATCAAAATGGTAATCAAAGTCGTTGAACGCAGACAGACGCAATACGGAAATGCACAAAATACTTACAAGGTCTATTACTCTTGAACTTTTTACCCACTTAATAGCTACCTTGCCATCATAAATCATAGACGTACAGATTAAAACAATCACGTAAATAGGTAGTTTCCCGATCTTTGACCTGGATAATAAATTGATTAGTTTAGTCTGTTTGTGTTTATATTTATTACCAAAGCACCGCTTTTCACAACAATACAGGAAGTCTTGACAGTGTATACTACGGGAAGCCTTTAGGGACAAACCTTTCGAGACAAATTTCGCGACAAGTAACATAAAACATATAAAACAGTATATTTTCTTCAAGTAAATGTTTAATCCGAATGACGTATTGTAAGTTTATGGTTTAATTTCAATACGTTTTTTTTAAAATCTTTGCGTTTTTTAGTACAATAAAGCGTGAACGATTTTGGTTGGTGCTGGTTTCAAGTGCACGTTACATGCTCGGAATTTAAATCTCTCATCGTCAAAAACTCGTTTTTTTGATTGACTTTAAAATCTGCATTTGACACAAAGTCCATAATGTCATAATGTTGTTTTAAAAAATCTAAATTTTAAGACTAAATTACATTTATGACGCGCTTTTTACCGCACAATTACTGTTGTTTTGATTATACCGAACATTTTACCACCGAAACTAAATGTTACACATTATGCTCTGGTTGCCTAGCAACTAACCAACCTTCGCGTTGTAGCACAAATTTCATTCGCCTGCTGAAGTAAAGCAGTCCTTTTTAACCTTTATTTCATCGTGTGTTACAAGTTGCTCAACATGTCTCAACCGTTTTATCCACAAGAAGTCGTCTCCTGCCATCTTATTTCAGAGGAAGATATTAAAACCCAACCAAGGTTAGTTTACTTTACTGTAGGCCTACGTTGTCTAAACTATTCATTTTAGCTGACGCTTGTCATATCAACTAAATGCTCAGAAATTGTTCAAATTATTCCTTGGTAACATATTTATGTTAACCTAATAGTAATCGTTTTTAAGAACTTTAAATATTTAGCAGGAAAACACAAACTCGCGTTTTTTGTGTAAATACGAGATATTTAAATATTTATTGTATAAAGTATTATTTAAAAAAATAATTTTGCTACAACTACTACTGGTTATTAGTATGATAGAAAGGAAAGAAACAGCTCCATATGTGACCCCATTTTTATTTCCTTTTTCTATAAACTTCACTGAAAGTTTGGATTAAAATTTATGATATGTGTTCTGTTTGTTTTTAAATGCTCCCAAAGATACGTATCTAAGTTCAAACAAGCTGTCGTTCTTGAGAGCAATTTAAATAAAGATTCGAAGAGGACAATGGGACCAGCAAAAGTGGAAGCTCCATGTCCAGACAAGTACCTTAAGAAACATTCTAAGGAGCCCAAACTGTCTGAAAGTGAGTTATTTTATGTAGATTTTATTTTATTTGAGATATGATTATGAGTTGACATTTTGTGTTTTCCTTTTTTAGAGGCAGAGTGCTCTAAACCCATCTGTAACGCTCATACTTGCACTTGCGTGAGAAAGCCACCTGTCCCAATGAGAACCGACAAATCTCCAATGGGAATTCACACCAAGAGAAATTTTGAAAAGACGACTGTATCAGTGCCCGGGAAGCCTGAACCCACAAGTGTAGACAGTTATCGAGGGCACAAACAACTACTTGAAAATTCTGGGCTTGTTCCCAAATACATCTTTAAAAAGGTATTTTCCTACAATGGTTATTTGCATAATTTCAGTACAGTCCTGTGCAAAAACTTGGATCTACTGGCTTTGAAGTTAATCAAGTGTCTTGCTTCTTTTCTGCAGGATTATGGTGAAGTTCCTGTGTACCTGCAGCAGTTCAGAAAAGAGGAGCAGAATGCTCAGGAGGAGTACAAGTGCTTTGTAGAAGAGCAGAAAAAGCAGGCAGCTATGCAACGCCTGTCGGACGAGGAAAGACAAGCTGTCCTGCAGGTACTCAAACACACAGAGGCACGGTTTCATTTCTAAAACAGCAGAGAATCATTCAGTCATTTTGAACTCCCAGAAGGGCAAAAACAAAATTTTATCTAAAGACCTAGCATTGTTTGCCATTATAATAATTCCTTTTTACCCATCTTGTCTCCAGAGTCTGAAGAAGAAGTGGGATGAAGTCCATGGTTTGTACCAGAAACTTCCTGTGATCATCAACACCTTGTTGATGAAAAACCGCAAAATTCAGCTGGAAGAGGAGTTGAGTCAGCTGGAGAAAGATATTCGCCTCTTTGAGAGGTTCACAAACATCTACATTTCCAAAAATTAGTTTTAGGTGACAGTGCATGTCTTTAACCAGCCCAAATACTGGTGGATATGTGAGGAAAAATTAAAATGTCTGCATGTTTTATGTGTTTTGTGGTCCCTGAAGCATCAGCAGAAATATCAAACTAACAATGGTGCTTATTATTTTGCTTAATGTATTTAAAGCCATCCATTTTTAACGTCCAAGATATGAGATATTGATCCATTAGAAGTTATTTAACAATGGTTTTAATGCACAGTATTCCTGTTGAAATACATGCATAAAGTGGTTTGGCAAAGTATTGCTAAAATCAACAAGTCTTTGAAACGATGGTCTATGTTGTTCTAAATCCTAAAATAATTATGGAAGAATATGTTTGCATCGTAGACTTAGCTTCCTTTTGAGGATGATCATTTCCAGAGTTGTTGTACCTCACCTCTTGGAAAACATGTTGGATCATTTGTATCAACACCAAATATTGCAAAATTCCCAAATTCACCACAATTTTACGTCAAAAGAATCTGTAGTTTTAGTTCTAAAATTGTTTAAAACACATTTTATCCAGTTAACACTTCTCTAACTTTTATGAAACTTGTTGCTGAAACAAATTATTCATGAGCATGTATCAGAAAAACAAGATTTCTCATGATTCTTCTGTTCAGTTTGTGTCAATTAAAATGTTTTATTGTCAACAAAGTTATAGTCTGCTTGTGTATGTTAGTTAAAAATGTTGCACGTAAATTGGGAAATTGTGATAAATGAGAAGAAAAACTTTTAAATGTTCACTCGCAGCTAAAAGGCACTGGTGGGCAGCAATGTTTTTGCCCTTATCCGTGTATGTGTGTTTGCGTGTCTATTACCAAAATATCTCAGGAACCACAGGATGGATCTTAATAAAACTTGTAAAAAGTAATAGATGGATGTATTTTTACAACTGATTAACAATTGGAGCCAACCCATTTGTTGTTAAGAGAGGATCAATAAGATTATTTGTGAGCACCATTTGAAATATGCTCCCTGCCTGAACACAATAATGGGATAAAATCACACACACACACACACACACACACACGCACGCACGCACGCACGCATCCTGCAGTGGTCTGTGATGGCATGTGTAGCATCACATGAAGCTGATTATACATCCCTGAGACCAAAACCCAAAACAGTGCTTTCTTTTTACCTAAATAACTCAAGCATGATCCCACAGCTCTTGTGGCCACAACTTCTCTAAGGTAAGAACTGTGCACCACATTTTCTTTTCTTCAGTTTGCAAGCATTCTCTGGAAAGAGGACGACAAAACCGTAAGTGAGGATTTTGACAGATTATAATTGTTACTGGGGGGTTCATTTTTTGTCATGTGAATTGTGATTCTGAACATTTAGCTTAAATCAAATGCAGATTTCCATCATTTCTTGTTCTAAACCTGTTCATATGGATGTTAAATCTTATTGTGTGATGTGGAGTGTATACACTAACACACTTTTGTCTTTTTCTGTTCAAGATAACAAAAACTTTAACCAGGAGGAGGAAGTTTGTGAAAATGACAGCACCACAAAAAACAGACAATGTAATAGTAAAACGAGGAATTGTGGTAGGTGAACACAATGTCAGAATGAATGTTTGTGCAGAAGTTTCAAACCAGCCTCGATTTCTTTAGATTTTTCTTTTAAACAACTACTTTCTTGAAACACTTTAGCGGTATCATCAGTAACTCTTCACATTTTGAAAGAAAGGTACATTGTGCAGTGTGTGCATAAGAAAATGAGCAACGGAGAGGGCTAACGAAGAGTCAGGCCTTATAAACATAACTATATACGGCACCTAAACAGTATCATGTCTTTAATACAGTTGATTGTCTCCTGAATAGCTGTAATAGCTATTTGGGATTTTCCTCATTAGAGCAAAAACACAATTTTATGTCTCAAACTTTGTTTTTTTTAATTAAATTTACAAATTACTTTTTGCTAAGATTTTTATAAATGCTCAAAAGACTCATAACTATAGGTCAGAATTACAAGGTATTTATGTAGTCTTGAGTCTTAAGTATGACATTTAATTTGACTATTTTCCAGAGACAAATAATATAAAAAAGAGCAAGTCTTCAAAAAAAAAAAGATAAATATCTTAAAATTACTCAATTGAGCAGGGGATTGAAACAAACAAACTGGAGTTCCCAACTGCCAGAAAACAAAATGGGAAATAATTTAGTTCACTCAGTGTTGTGGACACAGTAGGCTATATAATGTCACCAATAAAAATGTAGCAAATGTATTTGTTTAACAGGCGAGCACAGGCTGATGAAAGAAAACTTGAACCACTAAATGTCTGCATGCCCTCCATATCTAACAAATGTGTGTTTAATCCAGATTGAAGACAACTGGCCCGGCTATAGCCTGGATCTGTTCACCTACCCTGAACACTACCACGATGACATTGAGAATGTTTATATTCCACACGGGATCATAATGAACAGGTAAAAGCACACCTTTGTTTTAATCACCTTTGGTGTGATTTCATGTTGTAATTTATCCTGTAGAGTAGAGCGTCTTGCGAGCTACATCATGGAGGACATTGAAGATACTAAGCTGATGGTGCTGTGCGTCCTGAAGGGAGGTTACAAGTTTTGCTCAGATCTGGTGGAGTTCATCAAGACTCTTGGCCGCAGCTCCAACCGGTACCTGGAGACGAGGGTGGAGTTTATCCGTTTGAAAAGCTACATGGTAAAGTTAACAAACAAAAAAAAATACCATCAAATAGACCATCTCGGTCTGCAAAAAAATGTGTCTCAGAAAGTATTCAAACATTTAAAAATAATTTTTTTTTATTACGAAAAATTAGGCATATATAGAGTTTAAATGGTATCTAAACTGTGGTGCAGAGTCACATCCCTAAATGCACGTACAGAATTGTGTAGTTATTTTTGACCACCAGATGTCGCTGTTGTTCAGGCACGAATGAACACAGACGATTGGAGCAACGTCAGAGCTCAAAGCATGAAACCGAGACCCCTAATTAGTGCAGCTGGTGCTGCCAAGAAAAACAGCTCATGACAGGATCTAATAACTGGAATGTAAAATATTTGGGGATGAGGAGTCCACAGTGATGTCACTGTGCAGTTCCCATCACTGTCACCTGAATTATGTCATACTATGATGTATTTTGGCATTTTCTAACATTCTTTCATTTTTTATGTACAAAAAGCTGTTCGATACTAAACCTCAAACAAAATATCCTTAGTAAAACTCTAATTTTTCTAAGTTCTTGGAGAAAAGACAGACTTTCTTTAAAAGTCATAAATGATAATGATTAATTGTTGGAACATTGGGCTTCCCTAGATTTAAAAAGGTCAAATAGATGGTTAAAAATAAACTGCACAAGGTCACAAAAAACCAAGAAGTACTCATTTAGCTGAAGTATAAAACATTTTGGTTGGAGAACAACTGGAGGACAGTGAATCTTAGTGGTGGCACTGTCAGTCATTCTGACAAAATTTGATTTTATGTTATGTTTTGTTTTATTGGCTTGTTTGTTTATTTGGTTGGTTTGTTTAGTTTCTAATAATGCATCTGCAGCTGCGCAATTCCAAATTTCATAGAGTCTTCATAACTTTGCCATGCCTTTTTGGTTTGTCTCCTCAGAACGACCAATCAACTGAGGATCTTCACATCATTGGAAGTAGTGATCTGTCTTTTCTGCGTGGAAAGGTGAGTGTAATTCCTCAGGTGTTGTTCAGGTGTAGAATGTTTAAATGTTTCTGAGTAGAACTATCTCATCCTGAAGAGGGAGCTGTTAAACTGTATGAAGGTTCATATTTATTCCACGTGCATTCTGGCCTTGAATCAGACATCACAAGCAATGCCAGTTTGAATGCCTGCTCCATTCGTCTCAGTTGTTGGGCAAGACCCTTCACCCATTTTGCCTGCTGCTGGTGGCACTGGTGTATGGCAGCCTCGCTTCTGTCAGTCTGCTCCAGGGCATCTGTGGCTACAATGTAGCTTACCACCATCAGTGTGTGAATGAATGGGTGAGTGACTAATTGTAGTGTAAAGCGCTTTGAAGTCCTCAGACTTGATAAAGCGCTCATACTGTACCAGTGCCAGGCCATTTACCAAACAAACACACAAACATTTGCTCCATAGGTAGACTTAGTTCTTCTCCAAACCTGAAGTGATTTGTCAAGTTTTACTGAGGAGTCAGAGTGTGGCATCATGAGGAAACACACATGCGCCAGTCACAGCATTGTTGTCTGAGAAATGTTACAACATCAGCTAAATGGGAGCACAAATATCCCCAGTCCTCTGAACAGAGCTGCCAGCATGTACTTTAGCTGAGAAGCATTTTCTGATTGGGGAAAAAATGAAGCTGACATTATAATTTTGACAATATTAAATAGATTTTTCTGTATGCTGAAAGGGTGTGAAGCTTTCATTAGCGCTTTTGGAGGTTTCCTCTTAAAGGTTCTCTCTTTTCACTCAGTTTGATTTACTGTACCAGTTGTTTAGTTTTGGAAATTGGGAAATATTTTGAATGTCTGTTTCTTATAAATGCTTTCATCCCACAAGCCAATTTCAGACTCACTAAATGAATGTAAACCCAATTTACATAAAAACTCAGCTGCCAGTTCAGACAAAAATTTTGTGGAAAAACACAAGTCTAAAAGTGGAAACGCATCTGCATGTGAACAGGAGACTGAATTTGTGTGTGCTGATAATTAACACGTGACAGGTGTGTTAAGAGCTAGTGACAAATGAGAAAAAACACTGGTATAGATTTATATACAAAATTATTTTAATGAAAATAATTTACTGAAAATTATATGATTTAATTTCAGTAGACAATTTCTGCAATACCAGATCATCAGACTAACTCAATTCAATGACATAACCTAAATAGTTGGTTCTAAATCCTTACTTGAAATCAAATCAAAGCAAATAAATGTCTGGCAAACAAAATGTACTGACTCTTACTCCAACGTTGGTGTTTTGCTTTTTCTTTGTGGTTGATTTCAGCTTGAAGTAAAAACCACTGAAAACTATAACTAACTGTAATTTGCAACCCAGGGTGCTCAGCTTAGATTCAGTTCAGTTATTGATAAAATAAACAGTACAACAGTGTTAAATCACTATCCGAACCCAAGAAAAAGTAAATGAATTCTTCAACAATACGTTCCCACATAGTTCAGCTCTGTTGCAGCAATCTTTTGGTTTGGCAACTGATTCGCAACAGAATCACCTAACAGCTTGTATAAAAGCCGATAAATCAGAAACAACCTACCCTTTCACACTCAAAATAAATTTCAGCGCACATGTGTAGACCAGCTGGCAGTACAGTATGTTTATATCCTGCAGTAAAGCAGGTTGGCTGAGTTTTGTGTCTGTTTATTTGCCCTAATCAGCTCATTGTCTATGATTGTTACGTAACAGCATTCAGGTGTGAGTCGCGAACATTAGCCAAATGCTCACATTCTCTCTGATCATTCTCCCTGAACCATAGACACTCTCACAAAGGGTCCTTACAGCCAAAGGAATTTATTTGAGTCTCGACAGCAGCGAGAGAGAAAAAAGAGCAGCAGCTGAACACTCTGGTGACTTTTGCTCAAACAGATGTTTATTAGTGTGAAGAAGAGAAAGAAGTGTCTGTGTTTTTAATAAGGCGGTGAGGATGCTGCCAAAATTGTTGCCATAGATACCGTCTCTAATAAATGCAAGTAAATAGCTTTTGTCTATATTTTCACTTTGCCTTGAATGGTGTTAATATACTAAAGTATGACTTTTCTGATTTTTTATTTTTATTTTTTTACATGTAACCAAGAGTGTGCTTATTGTTGAGGTGAGTGTATGTTTACTTTAAAACCAAATGTGTTTGGGTTGTAAAGGTTACAAAAAACATTTCTATCAGGAGCATGCTCTAAATTGTTCAAAATGCAAAGTAAAAAAAAAAAAATGGAATCTATGCTTGCACTTTTTTATCATTGATAAATGTGAACTTCTGAGAACATGTAAAAGAAAACTTGTAATACTTGTAACAACTGGACATTTCCCTTGTTTATGTAACTGAAATATGAAACAATGTGTATACAAAAGACACGGGTGTAAAAGTTGTTTCCATGTAATAGAAAACTTAGGAGGAAAAAAAACCCACCAACATTGCTCTTTCTTAAATTTTTTTATCGTCTGCTATCAAATGTCCTCATTTCCTCCCTCCTCTTTGCTTCTGCTTCCTTTGCTCTTCCCTTCCCTCAGGCCATAGTTGACACAGGAAAGACCATGAAGGCCCTTCTGAAACACGTGGAGACCTTTGAGCCCAAAATTGTCAAGGTTGCGGGGTGAGTCACTTTTTCAGTCGTCTGAGTTTTTCCACTGTGAGTGAAATACTGAGTGCAAAAGACAATCTGTTGTACACAGTTGCTTGTTTCTGTGGGTTTTTCCTATTCACTCCCAAAGATCACAGAGACAAGATAAAAATCTTCCAGCACACAAGGCTCATTGTGAAAGTTTATTTCCTTTCAGGATTCATGACAGCAATGCAGATACTTTGATTTTGAGATAGTTAGTGATTGGTACTTTTTTTCTGCTACTTGTTATATAAAAATTCTTACATGAAGGGCAAAACTGAATTTACAATTAAAGTAATGAAGCTCTGTCACATAGTTGACAATGTTAAACCTGTACAGTTTTCTTATTGATCAAACAGATCTGAGGCTTTGTTAAAGCAACTAGGGTAAAAACACAAGATTGTGACTTTGTTTTGTGACAGTCATATCATCTGTTCTAAAAACAAAACAAACAACCTTGACCTGTGGAGTTTTATTAGCAGGTTGATGTATAGTTTTGTGGCAGAATAAATTCAGATTATTAAAGTTGTTCCATAGCGGTGACTATTGGGATCCCATAAACATGCCTTCTTGACCCCTGATGTTTTATCATGTCACATTTCAATGTGTATTTCATCATTGTTTTCCAATTAATATGGCAAATTTGCAAAAGAAAACACACTGCGATGATGAGACAACATAAAACCATGACATAAGACATCTATCACTGTGGGAAATCAATTATTGATTACAGGAGACCCGAAAGGCTCAGACTCATGTTCTTGGAAGGAATTCACAAGCAGACATTGCCTTGGCATTTTCATCTTTGACTCCATTTCATAGTTTGCATATTTTGTGCATTTTTTTAAAAAGGAAAAAACAGCTATTATTTTATTAAGTGTTTTAAAAATGTGCAGCACGTTCACAAAATCCCTGGACAGTTTGTATAGTTTTACAACAACAACAAAATAAACAATCTAACTAGATGCACAGTGGATTAATCTCATGACAATAATTGGGCCATAGTTTTCTTTAAAGTACATGGTTGCGTGCTCGATCCAATATTTGGATATTGGTATGTCGCATCTCTCTTCCTTTTGTAGGCCACAGATATATGTGTGTTGTAGATCTCCCGTTCAGCCCTTGTGCATGTCTTTCATGGTCTTAATTTTCATTACTCCAATGCAATGAAATCATCAAATTCACACATTTCTTGCCATACCTGTTTTATCAGATGCTGAGATACCTGAGATCTAAAAAGTTTAGAAATATCACGACACATGAACATGGATTACTGAGGAGGACTGTGAAAACTGTTTTAATTCATTTCATTTTTACAGGTATTTAGGGTAAAATGTATTTTATAGTATTTTGTGTACACTATATTTACTTTACTTTATGTTACAGTTTGCTAGTGAAGAGGGTCTGCAATACGACTGAAAGTTTAACAGACTGTAAGTATTTACTTGTTTTACAGGCACTCATTATACTCATACCATACATTCCATGATTACCAATTCGTTTTACTAAATCTTATGTGGTTCTTGGAATGTTTCTCAAACCTTAAATGACCGATTGACTATGTCATAGTAAATTTAAAAAGAATTTGTGACAATTATTCCAGTTTGAGTCTTAGTATCTTGCAATAAAGTCAGTAATTGTTTACTAGTAGTTTAAAGTCAGAATAAGACTGGCTTTTTTTTTCTCGAAGAAAAGTATGTCTGCTGTTCCCAACAGGGAGAACAGAAGTCAGGGTTAATGACTGCACTCGTGTAGCTAAACACACAACATGTGTTTTAGATGATCTGACATGTTCTGAATGTTTTGACGTAAGAACGTGATGAAAAATAGATATGTCCTAACAAAAGAAAACAACAACAGAAAATACAGATAGATTGATCCACACAGCACTTGAATTTTAACCTCATTAGATTAGGATATAATTGTTGTCAGACTTTGTTGTCATTAAATGTCAGGAAAATCTAGCCCACATAAAACTAAAGAAGTAACTTTTTTCTTGAACATAAAACCAAATTTATTTTCAAATGTCCTTTTTTCAATAGAATCTTAGGTTTTTTTTTAACTATTTTGCAGGTTGAATTGCTTAAAAAGTGCATATCAGTTTTTGGTGTACTATATGATGCCACACCTTGTATCTTTTGACATTTGTTAGAGATAATTAATTGTACCGTTTGTTGATTTTTTTAAAAATGTGAGTAGTTTTGAGACTGTGCAAAGAACAGAATAGGATCTACTTTTAAGGACCTTTACCCAGATTGTGACACCACTCACATTCACATCTGTGTTTGCTTTGACAGACATTGGATTTGAAATTCCCAACCTCTTTGTTGTTGGCTACGCCTTGGACTACAATGAATATTTCCGCGACCTGAATGTAAGTCCGGAGTTTTCTGTCACTGCTGCGCAGTGCGTGACCTTAAGAGCTTTAGAGAAAGAGATGAAAGAGGCAGAGTAAACAGTAAATCAAAGAGATGCTCTCCTTTCTGTGAAACCTAAACTCACCCAACAGGTAATCTGTTTACCCGAGGAATTTTACAGGAAGGGAAAGCAGCTGAGATGTTTTCTATGCAGGTGTTTTATTTGTGTGAATCTGTGCTAAATATGAGTTAGCACATGTTCATTTTTTTTTTACAAAGATCTGTTTAAAAGAGCTGATTCATCAGAACAACTTAAGATTGCAGTCCACCTTCTATGTGTGTTTCCTCACACACCTAGACTTGTTGAAAATCAGTAGGCACAAACTTGTGGGACCATTGCCATGTTTTTAAATATCTGCATTTCGCCTCATAAATTTACCTCTGAGTTGTGTTATACACTCCCAGAACTCACAGTGCCGTGTACAGTGTGTGCTGCTCAGTGTAAATGGAGTGAGGCTGTCATGCCTGTTTGAGATGGGGGAAGGGGGTGTGATTCATTGTGAAAGCCTGAAGGACTAGCTGGTCCACGGAATGTTTGTATCTCATTATCAGCCAGAGTTCAAGCTTCCCCTCTTATCTATTCTCATCCCACAAAAGAAATATGAGTTGAAACGCCAAGGCTCCCAAAGCTAAATTAACAAATTGTCTCATATCTTTATAGATTACGTATTTTTTGCTTTCAAATTACTCCAGGTTTTAACATTTTGTTGTGGAAATGGAGTCCAATATCCAAAACCTTTGGGCAAAGATTAAATGTTTCTATCTATAGAACTGTAGAAAATCTATCAGTTTTACATTCATGTGGATTAAGCTAATTCTTTTTCTTGGTTTCTTCTGCTTTCAGCACATCTGCATCATCAGCAAAACTGGAAAAGTGAAGTACAAGATTTGAAAATTGAAATACTCAATTACGAAATGTTTTACTATAACAAATGACCTTACGTTATTCAAAAAGGTTTGTATGTTTTGTTTTAGTTTGTGCATTTATTTATAAGTGTTTGAAATAACATTTGACAAAAATCTGTGTAAGTGTGTATTATTTTGTTTTGTGGTTTAGTTCCATGTGTGACAGAACACACACACACTGTCTGAAAATGTTTTGACACCATTCATGCTTGTTTGTTGAGGTTGAATTTGGGTACAAAACAATTATTAAAAGGAGAAGATTCTCATCATGACAGACAGGACGTTGGTGACAGATGGAGAGAGCTTATGGACCTTGGCATCCTCGTGCTTGGCTGCCACAATGAGCCATGGAAGACACACAGTGGACACATCACACACATAATTACAAAACCGTTGCTGTAGTACATATATGTATATCATATTATACACATATATGTGATATAATAACATTAAATTATATGTATATTTCAAATACATACATACATACATAGGTTTTATGTTTTCAGCTGTCAACAATAACTTAGCTAAACATTTAGATCAGCCTTAAAGCCAGTGAAATTCTACCACTTGTATCAGGTGCTAAGAAGTGATATCAAGAAATGAGAAGCTGACATCATTCAGCTGTCCATTTTTACTGCAGTCCCGACTACAAAGACACTCATTGTGCCTATATGGCTGAAATCCCACATTTCCTTATCATAAAACATCAGCTCTTGTTGTTAACTAATCCCAGCACTAAAGCCCCTCACATTGCCTTGGGAACTTGCAGGCTTTTGTCCTTCACCTTGATGCAGGGGTTGGTAAAAGCAAGAGTAGACAAAAAGCTTGGCAGGTCTCTCATGCTGTGGCTTTGTAGCGCTTCTTCAGGGGAACAGACGGTGGGGCAGACTGTGGAAAAGTGGGCTACAGGTAAACTGTGACCAACACAAAAGGAACAAAACCTGGATTGTGTGGCTGAATAGCAACACATCCCTGCATTTGACATATGAAGCCAGTGGTTACAGACTGAGAGCTGGGATTTGATTTCACCACACCAGAGAAATCCCAAATCTAATCTGTAAACCCAGTAATCGTTTTATCTGTTTGAACCTTTTTGGGGGTAGATGCTCTGCTTTTTTTAAGAGACTAGAAAAAGTTGTCTGGTATGTTTAAAATTAAAACAGTTAGCTCAGCAAAAAGACAAAAAATCAAAACAAAAACAAAAAAACAGGAGCTCAAAGTTAAAATAGGACAAAAAACATTATCATTGGTACTTCTCCTTATCTCCGTACCTAAATTTCAGTTTTTTCACCAAAGAGAACAAACTTTATAATCCATCATTCATTTGTCATTGCTCCTGTTTTTGTAACAATAAGCAGCAAAATTTGCTTTTATTTAAATCATATCATGATTTGAGTTGAAAGATGTTCGAAATTTGCTGCTCAAGTAGCTGTTGGCTGGTTTTTACTGGAGAGGCACATTGATTTATATTTTAATCCAGGTTTAAATGAATAGGTAGTGAGCCTTAATGGGTGCCAGTTGGCTGTTGTTTTTGTATTGATAATGTTTTTTCCTATCTGGGCTGATTTCCTTAAAATGATACATGATAATGATATTTTAAGTGGATTCATTAGTGTGTGTACACTTTCTAAAATGTCTGAACACTGATTTGAGCAACTATAGATGCCAAAACATTGTATTCTTCTTTCCACTACTGAATAAAAATGTCTTTACAGCTTCAATGACATGTCATGGTTCACAAAACGAACATCATCTTCAGAGTGTTTCTTGAGCTTAGTTTGTGATGAACTGGCCTGAAGGTTTTTAAAAGACTGAATGATGCTGCCGGGTTTTGTTCAATTATCTAACTCAGTGACAGATTCACTTATACAACTCAGAGTACGTAGACAACAGTCCCAATCCTCTTAAGTACATATGAGTTAAATAAAATCCTCAATAAATATTTAAATGTTTGGTGAAGGTAGTATTTACACCACAAGCATTTGTGCTTATAGAACTCATTTTTCACCCATGTAGGATGCAGTGTCATATTCACCTGCCTTGATCTAAATTCTTGCATGAATTTAAAATTAGGCTTACAACCAAACATCTTGCTGCTACAAAAACACAGCAAAAACTCCTGCTGAATGTTCAACTCATTCTCACTCTGCAACTATACATTTAGGGTAAAGGACTCAAAAAATGCTGGAAAACTTCCCTGCTATAGGGAAACAAGTGGGAGATTGTACCACTGTGGTAACTGAAGTACTCTTTGGAGGCAAACTACCGCATAGGCAGAAAGCAGTAAAACTTGTTTTATATAGTTTTGGGGAGAATTTTTATACACACATGTAATCCATAAAGATTGGGTTGGAAAACAGTTTCTAATTCTTCTCTATTACTGCTGAGTTTTGTCAGTGATTAATAAATAAACTGCCTTAAAATGAATCTGAGCCTCATAATGCATGGAGACACATTTCCATCAGTTCAAGTTTTCGCCATTGTCTGGGTGAGGGTGCACCAGCACTTTAGACAATAGCTTTTTTTCTTAAACCCGGGAAGCCTTATCCTATTGTCCTACTTTCTATTGTGCTGCTGAAGTAGCCTGCAAACAGAATACAGTCAGTCTTTGTCTTTGCATGGATCAGCTGTACAACATGGCTTTTTCATGCTCTATAGAGTCCCATGTGGCTGCCATGCCCTACATGCCACCATAATAAAGTTAAAGACACTGCTGGTACAGTTGATAATTGGAAAGGCAAATGTGTTTCACTGGTTGACAGTTGAGGCACTGAAGAGCCAAGCATATGTGCATGGGCCATTTATGTCACAACAATGACACGGTGATTCAATTTGCTGGCTTTAAAGGTGGAAAAAGTTACTGACAAAGGGGTAAGAAAGTGTTGATTAAGTATGTTTGTTTAGGGGTATTTTAATGAATGTAAAGTTGTATCTAATCTTAACAGGGGATGAGTTTGAATCATTTGTAGTGACATAAAGTATGTAAGATATAAAGATGTCAGTAATTGTGTATACCAGTATTGGTAGATGGCATAAGGATGTAAAATATGTCTTGCAATGTGTTAAATGTAGTCATTGCACCATCACAAAGAGTAATTAAAATAACCATGAAGCCAGAAACAAAGTCCTCCTTTTGTTTCATATCAATAATTAATGTGTCCTTAAAGTAAGGAAAGTAAATCTGACATTTACTACACGTTTGTTCATCAAGGAAAATAGTCAAAGTGACTGGAAACTGATCAACATTGGTAATAGCCATGGAAGAGCCTTTGGGGATTAATAAGTCTTTATTGGTGCATAATTTTGCTCAAATTTGTTCAATGAGTACTTTCTAAGAAAACTGGTTATTCATTACTTATTGATTAACCATTTCAACTAACAAATACAAAATGTGCTCTTTTTAATATGATGAATTGGATTTTTCTTTTACATGAATTAATTTTAAATATTGCATCAACTACAAACTTCTGGTTATACAGTACTACAAGTAAATAAAGACTCTGAAGGGTAACCAGAAAGAACCAGCTTCTACTCTTTATTGACGTTGTTATGCAACAACACCTCCGATTGGCCCGCTTTTATAATCCAAACTTAAAAGGACTCTCTGATTGGACAATACTCTGAAAGGGGCAATCTGAAGGGCGGAGCACCAGCCTGGTGGAGGGGAGAAGATTCGTCAGTGTACGCGCGCGCGCGCGTTCGGATTGTCGCGCCACCAAACAGGACTAAGTGGGAGTGCACGCTTCGTTTTTTTTTTTGTCTCTATTTTGAGAAATTCATCGAGTCGCGGCTTTCAAATGCATGGACATGAATGAAGACCACGGGTTCGTCTCCCTGACGGCGAAATGCAACGTGACGGGCGTTTACCGCATGTTTTTCGGCGTGTTTTTCCTAACAGGTAGTGAACGTCAGCGGTCGGTCAGGGTGCCTCTGAGAAGAGACTGAATATCCCGCTTTGTAATCTCTTGACAGCCTTTTTAACCCATCTGTGGCTCGACGGAGGCAGCTGGAAAACACGGTGCTCTCCACGGGAACATGTACAGTGTGTTTTTTAGGCCGTTTGGGGCCAGTTTTGGACGCTTATAACAGGTAGGTTTTGTTCGTAATGAACAGCAACAACCTGTCGTCCGCCTTGTCAGCCTATTTTGTCAACAAGGGATCGTAGTAACAAACACACAGGAAATATGTTGCTCAATGTTGCTGTTAAAATAAAGAAAAAATTGTAGCCCTATGTGTGCAAACAAACGTGTAGGCTCAATGTGCCTTGATTCATGATGGTTCTAGCACCTTTACATCCTCTAACTGTGCCTTATTTATGCACTCTTCCTGTAAAGTCATTAATGTTGCTTGAATTTTGATCTGCACATTACAAATGTATAACCTGATAAGTATTTCGATCTATCATAACTTCATAACACAAAATAATTATTCATCTCTATTGTACACCTGCCATCAGGCAATTTCTTTATTGCTCCTGTAGGGGTTTCTAAATAATTTTAAACTTTTCCAGATTTTGCCCTCATTAAATGACTTCAAAAGTTAGATTTTGTGGATTATAATGTACCATAGGTATTATTAAAATGATCATATATGCAATAATAAATATGTTTTCTTATCTTCAACACTACACAAACCTCTCTAAATTATTATTAAATTGTTGATAATTACATATTTTTTCATAGGTAATTGTCTAGTCTGCCAAGTTGAGTTTCTTTTAGTTCAATATGGCTATTTTCCCCCAAACTTTCTGCAGGTTTTAACTACCGGCAGATACGAAGAAGGAACACATTGTGGATTAGGATCTGATTTCCTTCATTTTTTATTTTTCTATTTTTGTGAAGTTGGGGCTTCATGATCCTCAACTCAATGTGGACTTTAAAGGACATCTCCCCTTTGCTGTGGTTTGAAATGAAATGATGGCAGCACGTTGGAGTGATTCTCCCCAGGATAATTACACTTCCTCGTGTCAGGTAGGACTAAGATTTAAAACTACTTGAAAGACATTTTATTTGTTTACCTTTTCCAGTTTATATAATGCATCATGATTTATTTAATCTTTTGGTAAGCTCAGACCTGAAGAAGCCTTTTCAATGAGAAGTGAAACATCTTCAAGAGACAAGAGAAGTCCTGTTGGTCCCTTCTATTCAACCACTTAGGATTTTAGAAGGTACTGACATGAAGTGGATTTTAGCCCTGGTTCTTGACGGATCATCTGTTTCTGACACAATGCCAGCTCTGTAATGTTACTCTGGTGTGGAAAGAGCTTGCATGTGGGTTCACTTGCTGTAGCGTGAAACCTCTATAAGAACCCTTGCTCTGCTAAAAGACTAGGTTTAAAGGTATTCTTACTTCCAGAAACCTTGCGACATGCCTCAGAAGTGCCTTGAACTGGGAGTGTGAGCTAAGTGTTGCAGCACATCTGCCAGTGTTCAGGGTGATGGGGTTCATTTTGTCCCTCTCTGACAACTGTTTAAGTGCACAAAGAGAGTTTTATACTTGCAGCGCTGATGTTACTGGGTTCTTTGTTGGTCTGCATGCCAAACTTTGGGGAAAAATGGCACATTGTCAAGCTCATCCTTTTCCTGTAGCCTCAGTGGTTACATCATAGCAATCATCAGTACAGGCCAGTGAGGCAGTGGTGACTTGTTTTGGATTAATCCATCATAACAGTACTGTGTGTATGTGTGGCTGTAATCCTCTTACTGTGTCAGAACTAGCAGAGGATGGATGCCATAAATCTATGCTAAAAGGGTAACTCAGCGTTCTGAAAGTGTCACAGTTTATGAAATGGTTGATGGAGTTGATGAGATCAATGCAAACATTATCTGCTCATGTTTTTTTTGTTGAGAAATAGATAAAAGGTCTTAAAGAGAAACAGGATTTAGTTTTTGTCAGAGGCTTGTAAATAAATCTAATTGGTGGATGCATTTATAGGTTTTTGCTCACAGTGTTTTAAGATAAATTTCAAAGACTGAAACATGATCCCTGCCCCTTTTTTTTCATTGCGCTAAGTTTTATCATGTTGAGTTTAACTTCGTATCCATATCAGCATTCTAATAACTGTTTCCCACAACAACACTTAACTCTCCCTCTTTGTGGAAAACTAAAACCACCACATCCTCGTGAACTTCCAGCTGTTAAGACTAAGCATCTAAAATGAAAACACAAACAACCAAAACACATCAGCAGGTCTATTAAACTCGATTTTATTTTATGAGAACAACTTTGAACAAGTTGAAATACACTACAGAGAGTCACTGAATAGTTTTGACAGGTGATGCACTTCAGAAAAAGTCAATTATGTATTCATGGGAGTTGTGTTAAGCCTAATTTATAGTTACTGAGAAGCCCCATTCTTGCTTTTGCTTACAAGGGTGCGTGACAAAATTTGCGCAGTGGGCTATTCTTACCACCTTCTGAGATCCTGTCTTGTGCATTGGCCCCAGTCAGAACTAGCTGTCACAGCACTGGGTGTTGAAAATTATGTGATTTGTCAGAACTTCATGAGTATGTTTAATGTGAAGTGGCCATAAATCAGCTGGACGAGGCTGTGAGAAAATACAGCCAACATTACAACTGTTTATTAAAATGATAAAGAAAGTCAAATAAAATTAATAAAGGTAGTAGGAAAACTGCTGACCGAGAGCGAGTGCGCCTCGGCGGGACAGTGTAAGGACCCATTCTCCACAAACTAAGGCCAATCTAATGTAGGTCAATCCCGTGGCTCAAGTTCAGCACATAGTATTTTGTAGATTCAGCTGAGTGCTTTGTTTACATTGTGTGTGGACCCACATTGCACAAATGCTTAACTGCACAATTTCTCATGTTTGATTTCTTCGTTTGAATTAAGTATCTTTACTAGCTTCAGTGGGTATTCTTTTAGGATCTAATGAGAGCTGGGGCCCCACACAGCTTCCCCTGCATCATTTTGGCAGCGCAAATGAGGGAAATTTTAAGGGGTGTCTTCTCTACAACCTCCCCTGGAGCAAACACAGACACACCCTACCCTGTCATTGCCAACGATTGCAAGCTACACAGTGCTAATTTAGGCCCAGCTGCTCTGATCATTAAGAGAAAAACACCCCATGTGTGCAACGCTTGATTCCCCATGTCATTCACATTTCTATCCTCACTCAACCTGCTGTCACACTCATCTGGGCAGGATGGATGTAAACAGCTGAGCCTCTTTACATCTCAGGGGGTTTGAGAGAAAAAAAGGAAGGATTTTAAGATATATATTCTATTTTGAAGACCCACTCGTTGTGTTTTTTATTTTCTTGATACAGATACTATTTTTACATTTCTTCTACTACATTTCTAACCTTTGCACTCTGAAATAACTGAAGAAGTAATAGATGTGTGCAAATGATGCAGAGTGTCAATAAAGGTAGCACTGAATCTGTCGCTGTGTAATATTGACTACATCTCTCAATCTTAGTGCAGGATGAGACCAATGGCGGTCCTCTAAACGGGAGTCTCTGCTTTGCACTAAATATAACCCCTCTTAACTCTACAAAACCCCCTGCTCTTTTTTTCCCTCTCTCCCAGTCTACACGCTTGCGTTTCACCCGTCCTCAATTCCTATGTGCTTTCAGTGATGCTATATTTAACCCATGGAAAGATGAACGGTAAAAAGGAAAAAATGGAATCACCACACTGGAATTACTGTCTCCATCACTCTGAATCCTGTTACACAAAGTGAGTTTGTGTGTGTCGGTCAGTCAGGGAATGCAACAGTGGTCAGCTTGTTCTATAGGAGTATGTTCTGTGAACTCTAAGAATAGCAGATTTTATGTTTTTCACAGGCATTTCCAGTCAGACGTAAAAAAAAAAATCTGGTTTCTTATTTAGTTCCTCATAGTTTTAACAGTCTTAATGTTTAGTTCAGCTAGATGAAATGTGGAAAATAATGTAGTTGCTTGATTCTGTGACTGTTCCTAAAATATTTCATGAACCACTGGACTGTTAGATTTTTTTTTTACTGAGTCTTAGATAGACATATAAAAAGTACTGATTGTGTCAATGTGGAAAAGTTGCTTTAAGAAAATATATTTCCTTGTTTATGGTGACATAATTCTAATGGTGGGCTAGAAGCTTATAGTCGTCCACAGCAAATACCCCAAGCTCTAACATATCTCACAATATTGCATGAGATTTTTAAAAAAGAATCGTTGAAAAAGGCAAAAAATTCAGTTGTCATCAGATGGTCATAGTTTAAACCTCTGGCATGAAAGTTGACAAGTGATGTGCATTATTTTAAGCAATGGTTATCCTTAAATTTCAAATTTTGTTTATTCAAAGAAAAAAAACCAGCATGTTTATTTGCTTTTGCAGCTATGGCAGCTCATCAGTCACAGCAGAGACACACTGAGAATAATTTGCATACATCTGAGAAGTGAGTTTGTTTTGTGCAGCTCATTAACCAAACAAGTCAACCAACCAGACTTGACTTGCCTTCTGTTTAGACGCATTTATTTGGAGAGCAACGGTCTTGATGGAATAAAATGGCAGGGCCTCTGAATTTTTTCAGCTTATGTAGCTTTACTGGTCAAACAAAAATTGTTTAACATCTTTTCTCTGAATCAAAATTCTCATTTTGTTTCCTGAATGAGACAAAATCTGTGTACAAGCTGCATCTGAATTAGACTGAAATGGGTACCGGTAGTTAACATTGTCTAAAGTTGGAATCTGTGTAAAGATTATAAAAAGATTGGAGCGAACAACTAGTGTGAGTGAGGCCTAGATGAAAGTGGATTGCTGCTGTAACAACTGTAGTGGCAAAACTCTCACTGAGGTTCAAACGAGTGCTGTTTTCTAAAACTTTGCATTGCTTAATATATATTAATCATTGTTTCAACAGAAATATTTTCTTAATTCTGATGCAAGGGATCCAAACAGCACCACAGTGCTATACCAAACTGCTGCAAAATAAACCAGTCAGATTCAAATTTAATTTCTCCAAATTACTGGTGTTAAGTGATATCTACAAGTGAAATATAAATGGTTTAAACCTTTCCACAGAACACCATTTCAAGGGATGTATTCTCAATCTTTATTTTGTGCAGAGAGAAAAGAGCAGACTGTGCTAATACAGACACGTATAACCAGCAAAAGGATGAAGGTTGTGATGTGGTCAGAAATTCAGAACAGTACTTGTCACAACTTGCCTCTTATCTGGCTCTATCTTTGGTTTTGAAACATGAGATTGGTCATCTGTGTATGTGAATATATTGCCCACGTGCTCAGTCTTCCAGCATAACATACTTCTCAAAGCATTATTCACACTTCCCCCTCCTTCATATCATACTCCACACCCTGCAGGCTTCATAAGCCACAGATTATGCAATGCTCTTTGTAGTAGCTGGCAGATAATTAGAACGTGGACTGTGGATGATGCATCATTAAAAGGTCATGCATTTTAAATAATTTAACCCACTTCTTCATAAGGAACGGTTCCCTGTATAATAATATAACATGAAGTGAAATAGCAGTGTGTGATTTTTAATTGAGCATTACATAACATGGTTTTATCAACCTATCTTAGCTTTCTGGTGTTACTGTGGGTTTTGGGCTTGGCAGGAAACCACATTATTTCCTGTAAGTATCATCAGTGGAAAAGAACAAGAGTGCTCAGAAAGGTTTAATGAATGAATGACAAGAAAAATGACAAAAGAGCTGATCCACAATATTCCTGGAGATTCAGCTGGTTGGGTGCAGAACCTGCTTGTGTTTAAGACAGAGTATGATGCAAACCCATTTTATGATACCAGATATGAAAAGATAGCTTCAAGCTGAACACGTGGCATCATCATAATCTAATTGATGTTCTCAAGTTATAGAAGAAGTAGCAGCTTCAGTTTTGTATGGGGCGTTAAGAAAGTCCAAGTCCTCCTACCTGATAAACTGTTTTTTCTTCCAAAGAGATTGGAACAAATTACAACATTACAACAAATCTGCGTTGTTTTGAACTGGAGGTTATGTCCTGACCGTGGGAGTGTGCCACAAGATCCATAAATCAGAATTGATTGGCTTCATTGTGGGTGCAGGGCCAATGCCTTTTCTTTTTACTGGACTATTCCTGGCTTGTGATGGAACGGGGTGTTTCTGCTGCTGCATGATGTCACATTGGTTTTCTCTGTAGACATTTTTTCAGACAGTCACGAGCTATTGATTTGGCAATTTTTGCTTTGAATTATTCCACATGAGATCATTTTAACGAAAAGGATAGCTGTAATAAAAAAAAAAAGAAAAAACTAAAACAAGCTGCAGCATTTTTTTCAGAAGGAAGTAGGGACTAATGAAATGTTTTTTTTCCAGAAAATGCTTTGGAAATACTTGTAGGTACAGTTTTGTGTTATGAACCAATTTAAAACAGAGTTCTTCATTTTGAGCGTGGAAGTTCAGAAAAATTGAATAGATATTTTAGAAACTGCATATATGAAACTATTTTTTTTGGCTGGTGATCAAAGTCAAAACTGCAATCATTACTTGCCCAAGTCATATGTGCATGTTTGTCTGTGTGAGCAAAATATGCCATGCACCACTTTTAAAAATATTTCTTGTGTCAAAAGATTTATAAAAAATAATACAAGAGAAAGTTGCTAACTGTTTATGTACTTCTGATGTGGGACTTTGCTCTACAGAGGTGGGGGCTGCAGTACTCCGCTTACCTCCTGCCGTAGTGAAAATGTTTTGCAGCGTAACGAGACGAAAAGAAAAAGAATCAAGCTGCATACAATCCTGCATTGCCGACAAAGTGCAGAGGTAGTCAGATTTAGAGTGTGAAGCAGATCAGTCGTCTTTAATGCAGGGTGACGTCAAACCCATTGAGGTTTGAGACAATGATGGAGACCCTCTAGGAGTCAAAGGAGAAAGAAATCATTCCGTCCAAGGCTGCGCCCTGCATTGCGTCCTGATGCGTGCTGTTTTGGAGTGATTTTCTTGGTGCCTTGAATCCCAAGCTGCCTCTGCCTGGCACTGCTGCAGAGACTAGCACAGGGAGACACTACAAGCTGAGAGGAGAGACAGAGGATCAGAGAATCTTCACTGGTTGGCAGTATATCTTGTGCAACCTAACTGGGACAGTGTCTCTATATCCATGTTGACAACCAGGTGGACTTTTTTGGATTTGTTGATGATTCTTTCCTGCTGTTCCATTTATTAAAACAAACAAACAAAAAAAGAAAACGTCAATCTGAGCTAATCTTCTGAATTTATCTGCAGCATGAATCTTTAACACACAGCTAATGAAGCGTGGCTGGGCTGATGGCCACAGCTGACAGGATACCCACTGGGCTCACAGATGGACTTGGAGGTGCGCTCTTCCTTTCGGCCGATGGTTCGGTCTTGACTCCCAGCACTTACTCCTCCCTCTGTCGAGGCAGCTTTGAGGAGCATCGCTACCAGCGGGGCACCTTCGGAAGCAGCAGCAGGGTTTGGTACACACAGCTGAGGGGCAGGTGTCCTGCCAGCTTGTATTTTTTCTTTGCAAATGTCTCATCTTCAAGTTCTGGACTGTATGATTAGGAACAACTGGAGCTTGATATGCAATCTGTATTGCGGTTGGAACAATCAGGTTAGTTTTAAATGAAATTATCAGACTGACCAGAGGCGACTGGAATTAATGTGCTGCTCCTTTTTTGGAAATTCTTGTAGGGTGCTTTTTCTATGAAGTAGGGTTTCATACATTATTTAAATGTGAAAATTTAGGTTATCTCTCCTCACTCTTCCTATGAGCCCCCCCTCATTTTCTGCCCACTGTTGTACTCGGGGAGTTCTCCAGGAAAGGCATCCCTGACATGTTGGCTATTCATAGCCAGTGTTCATTCAGAAGTGTAGTGTGTAACCGAAGACTATGGAGTGTTTGGCATGCTGACCTCTGAATGTCCATGTGCTTTCATATAACCTCTACAACAACCAATCAGGTGGTTTAAATCAGAAGTCTAAACTCTTTATATGGGAAAACTTTCATGAGGGTTCGGCTAAAAGTTGTGCATTTGCACAATAAAATGTTTGTGTAGATACAATATTCAACCAGTAAAACATTAAAACACAAAAGCACCAAGCATTTATGCATCTCACTGGTTACATTTATTGCACAATAGATGTGATGCCCAGTATGTAAGGGTCAGTGTTGGGGAAATGATTTAAGTGTAGGAGCATCTGATCACATAAACATGGGTGTTTCTCTCTTACAAAGTGTTCTTTGTCATGTTATCTAGTATGTAGCAATTTGTCTCTGTGCACAGGAGTCAAATTGGCCTCCTTACAAACATGTCATATCTCTGACATGGCTTTTTGGCTTTTCCTCTAGATCCTTGCACAGACAGCTCATTGTTTCAAGCATTTTTTTCCTATCTCTCAACTTTTTCATTTTATCCTGGAATGTCCGATCTGAGGAGTGAAGACATCTTGCCGCACTGAGCAATTTGGCATGCCCCCTTCCCCTAATTTAATTTTAGCTGTGCTGAAAATTGTTTGTGTCCTAAGCCGAACTGATAGGCCTCTGTTTCCAGAGAGCTGCTGCTGAAAACAGCCTTTGTGCGCCAGCAGTGTAGCACCATGGCCTCATGAAATATTTACAGGCCAACACTTGGTGTAAAACTGAGAAACAGCAGCCAGGAAACCAACAACACTGCCACCAATTTTTTACTTTTGCTTTCTGAGAGTTTCTTTAGAATCGATCCAGTGAAACACTAGATATTTTTCAGTTTCAGGCAGTGGTTACTTTAATACTTAATGCCAAAGTTCAACATTCACTCGTGGACATTCACCCTGAGCACAAATAGTGTTTAGAGTGAATGTTGACGAGTATCTCACCTACTACAACACTAAATTTTATCAGTGTAAGTTGATTCACTGTGTTGGTCATCATGAATCTGGTTGTCTCCATGAGATTTTTTAAAGAGGAATGGGTTCTAAAAGTCTGTAATTTGGTGTTTTTAACATAAAAAAATGATGCAGTTAGAATTATCAGCTTTTGTCTTATTTCAATGCCCCACCATTAAACTACAAATTAGGTGCTATGTGCTTATCAGTTAACATTTTTTCAATATGCTATGCTAACATGCTATTTGCTCAGGATTTTTTCCCCTCATTTTTGGTGTTAAGACTTTACACTCTTTGCTTTGGAGAGCCATAGAACATACTGGAAAATTTGCACACACACCCCACCACCACCACAAGAAAAATAAAGCCAACATAGTGGAAATTAAAATTTGAGGTATTTAATAGTTGAACTTTTGTGTCAAAGGGCACAATAACACAACCAAACACCGTCCTTAACCTCAAAGAAGAAGCAGGATTAATAATTCATAGATTAGAAAACTAATTATACAATGCATTGGTTGCAGTTGGGTGGGGGGCGGTGGGCCCCAGGGGACTCTAATTGGTCCACCTGCTCTCTCTCTCTGAGGGGTTGGTTGAGGTGAATGTCTGGGTGCATGTATGGTCTTTGTTTATATGCCTCTGGCTCAAAGCCCTTTTTTCATAGGGGGTGGAAGCAGTGAGGGTGAATTTCTTGTTGGTGCGTAGCATCTCTGATGAACCACACCCAACACGGGGGAGGGGGCTTTTTGGGGTTGGCAAAAAATGATACAAGTTAGATATATTTAGTTAAACTTTGTTACAACCATAAAATATTTATGTTAGCATATTTTCTTTGTTTTGTGTTAGTAAAAATATTGTTGTTAGCAGATTTTGGGATAATTTAACAGTTACACCATAGAAATTATCATCTTACTTTATAGAAACAATATTCTTTCTTTTTTTTCTTAATAAAATGAAATGGCTTTACCTCCTCCTATTATTTCACTGGAATTAAAATCTCCTCTTTGGCTTCTTGTGGTTTGTATGGCAAGCTTCTGGCTTTCCAGCGGTTTGAGCCTTCTGTTATGTGTCGCCCCAGTATTGTCTGTTTTTTTTTCCCTTTTCTCTGTCCTTTTCTCTCTACTCTCCTTCCATCTTCATGTGTCTTTTGTGGGGAGAAATTCCAGGCTGTTGGCCCACACAATTGCATGTTTATTAGCATATGAAAGCAGCTGAGGGGCAGTGAGATGAGGCAAGAAAAAGTGAGGGAAGCAGAATCATGAAACCTTCAAATCAATCCTTACATTGAATTTCATTAGACTTTCTGTTGTAATGCAGAACTTTTAACATATTTTTAATGCAAGAAGACAATACTCTTTTCTATTTGTTTTGCTTTTTTTCTGGAAGAATCCCATTCTTCAGACCTCAAGGAATCACAATAGTCAAACAGAAAAAAAAAATACAAGCCAACGCCTCTCATTATAAGATGTTTGATTCCCTTCAAGGGGGGAATTTGTAGGTGTGAGTCGGTTAAAAGACAACTCGCCCCACATAAAACTGAACAACACAGTTTGGGGATTTTCCTGAGCAACTGCCTTAAGTGCTCTTAAAAGAAGAACCTGTTGAGATTTTCTTGTTTTAAGGGGGAGGTACTCTCATCGTTACAGGCTGTTGACAAGCTAGCACAGGGATCAGCAAATCACACTAAACAATAAAAAGAGGTAGAAAACACCACGGGACAGAAATTACTTGTGGGATTCTTACAGGATTATGTGGAAATATAAAAACTCTTTATCCTCAGCAAGTTTGGTTGCTTTGAATTATTGTCTTGGAGTGAACAGAAAATTATTAATGACATTGTAATTGTTTTCAATCATTGTACTCATTTAAAGAAACCGGTAATGTCCAGAATATTAAGACTATTTACTGTATTTTTTGTGTACTTACTAGATGCCAAACTTTAATATTTTAATATAAATTTTTTCTTCAGGCTTCCTGTAAGTTTTTTAAGCTTTAGCTGCTTTGTGAAATGTGTGGCAGACAAAAAGGAACGGAACTGAAAATGAGCATAAAATAACTGGTTTTCAAAAGATTTACCAAATTTCGAGGTTTGGAAGATGTTCAGAAGGTCTGAGGATGTATTGCTTGAGACCACTTAAAAAAATTACAAGACGCTCTGGTTGCCTGGAAGGAAATACACCCCCCCCCCAAAAAAAAAAAAAAAAACCAACCTAGATGAATCATGACTTTTTTGTTGCACGGTGCAGTAGCTGGCTGCAGCGCTGTGGCACACGCTGTACTGTGGTCTTCAGCAGTTACAGTGAAAAGAGGCACGAACAGAATGCTGATTCACCTCATACTGCTACAGTAACCCTCCACTTCCCCTCCCCACGCAACAACTGCCGCAACATCACAGGCACATAATCCTGGTGACATATGGGCACTGAGCCGCAGTAAATACAGAGTCAAGCTGTTTCTCTTTTCAGAACAGAAACGACAATGCTTGTTTCGAGGTGCTTTATTTAGCAAGAAACATCTCGTCCTTGGTGCATAACCTTGGTAACTGAGCAAAGGATGACACATCAGAGCTTGTTTCCGCTATAATTTTCTGTTGTCTTAAGTGTAAAAAAAAAGAGAGGTGATGGAAGACGATAGTGCAGCTTGGCTGATGAAAAATGAGCTAGGAAAAGATGCAGTTCTCTTTGGTGCATTGCAGACAGGGCTGGGGACAGCATGGCCAGTGGGTGGAGCTGTATGAGCATGCATCTATGAGACTGTGATTCTTTTTCCTGTAAGATGAAGAATTTTGTTTTCCTCCATACATGATTGAAGATTGCCTCCTTTCCTTAATCTCTCTTTTTGGAAATGTTGAAGACTTCTCCAGCAAGGTTAAATAGGAGATGGTTGCTACGGCGATGCTTTAGTTTCTTATTTCATGCTTTCTGGTATTAGAATGACTGAAACTAAGAGTGGTTACGTCATGCATGACAGTAAAAGCATGGAAGGGGAGGCAGGAGCCAGGTTGAATAATCTCTGCAGAGTCCTGATCCTTAGATCACTGATGTGTGTCGGTCACCCTCTCTATCCTCTCATATGCTGCCTTCACACCTATCAGAACAGAACACCAGTCTTATTTAGCTCAGATGGATTGGTTAGTACTTCAGAAAGAGCAATTTTTCTTCAATGTAGATAAAACATTTAAAAAAAACAATGCAGACCTCACAGTTTTTCACAAAATGTAGATCCCAGAGTATGATCTTGTTTTTTGCTTGTAAAATATTGAGACTTAACAGCGATATAATGAAAATGTTGTCATCAGATGGCCTCTGTGCATCACATTCAGAACACACCCACACCCGCAATCCCTCCGACAGAGATGGGCTGTACCTTGATTTATAAATCAGGGGTAATGAATTACCACCAAAACCACACAGACGATGTCAGAGGTTATATCAACATGGAAAGACTTTGTGAAAATTGCCATTTTTGCAAAACATTCCACATCTCTGTCCACCTCTTAGCTTCACTTTGTTTTCCTGAAACAAACAACATCCATCTGTTTTTCTTTTAGCTTTTAGGTTTTTTAAAAGGGCCTTTGCATGCAAGAGCGAGTCACTCACTAGCTTACTGAGTGTTTACCGTGGCGATAGAGAATACAATGGACACGCCCTTGGTGTAGCATTGTCTGTGAATGATTATAAAGCCATCAGTTAAATTTATTATTAAAACAAAGTAAATAAAAATACCAAAGACTGAAATTCTGAGGCATGAGACTTGAATTTCAGTGATGTGCAAGGAGATAGGACAGGAGATGAAGAGAAGAGGAAGAGATGAGGACTTTATATTTTCCAGCTGGACCAGGGTGTGGTGATTTAGCAGAACCATGTGTCCTGCTTGGCGATCCCGTTTGCCAGATGGCCTCTTTGGCCTCCACATTTTTAATTCAATTTTATATACCAATACTTTTATCTCTGTGTGAAATAAATAAATTTCTGGGTTTATTTGAGAATTGTGAGCAATGAGGTGGAGCATCAAACTGCAGGACATGCTTGACAACTTAGCAAGTGAGTAATGGCTCCTGGCTGCAAGTCTAATTGGACTTTACTGTAGCCATAAGCCACTGGTGACATGCATTTATTGTCCGATGAGGGTCAGTTGAGGTTGAGCGATAAGATAAGAACTATGTCAGCACTTCCAGTCCTGTCAGGATTTTGGGAAACTATTAGAGGCCACAATCTATGGTTAAATAATACCAAAAATACAATTTCATAAGAGTGAAAAATCTGCATATGTTTTAAGTAGTAATTCCATATCATACTGTTATTGACAACAGTGCAGTCTTCATGCTGCCAGGGTTCGAATGAGAGTTAGTTAAAGATGTCAAATATCTCAAATTTTAGCTGCTTTCCATTGAATCCCTGTCAAATTCAGGATAGAATTTAAACTCTTCCTTCTAATACACAAAGTTTTCAGCAACCAAAATTCATCTTACATTAACGATCTTAGTGTTCAGTATTTTTCTAACAGATCACTTTGCTCTTAGACTGCAGGTGTACTTGTAGAGTTTCTAAAAATAGAACGGCAGGCAGAGCTTTCAGGTATCAAGCTCCTCTCTTGTGGAACCAATTTCCGATTTCTGTTTGTGAGGCGGACACTCGATTTACTTTTTAACAGCAGCTTTTCCAATCCCTGTGCTTTATAGAAGAATGGCAGTGCAATGGTCAGATTTGTTATGAATTAAGTTTTGTGAAAGATACTGAAAGTGCCGTTGACAACCATGCAGCCACAACTATGAAATCACCATTTTAATACAAACGTATGCTAGCCTCACCACACGATACTCCTCTGACAGACTTTTAGTGCAGACCTTGGTTGTGTGGTTTTCTTCCTCGTCTTTCATTTCTTCATTATTCAATTAAGCAGTAAAACACATGTTAAGGCTAACATTAACCGCGTGGAGGAGCCCCTGTTGGGAAGACAGCAGTAAAGCTCGACTTCTACTGTCATGCTCAATCAGCACAGATGAGGATCTGTCTGGTTTGCATTTGAACAGGATTATAATACACAACGGGTGCTGCTAGTAAATACTTGGTTTTGAAGGGTGTGAGTGCGGACATCCAGGCAGGATTAGGAACAGATGGGTGTACAGACAAAAGAAACATAGGAGATACGTGTTAGTTTAAGACTTTAGGTTTTATTGGTTGTGATTGTGGCAGAAGCTGATTGGTATAATTCTGAGCACCAGTTCTGTAAGTGCTGTTGTGTAGAGAGTCTAATGGGGTCAAGAAGAACAGAACTGCAATTCAGGTGCAGCGATGCTCCCATTCAGCCAACATATCAGTCCCAGAGGGGACATCTATCATCCGAGCTCAGGGCCCTTTCTACTCAGTTTTGATTGATTGCTGGTGACTGGCACTAATGGACATGTGACTGCATACTCACATGTGATCCAAGCACATCAGCGTTTTCACATATACTCACAGAAATGTTGGATCACATGCACGCTGCAGAGATTTACACTTAGACATACTTACTCTGGGTCTTTCCGCAGCTTCAACATTCCACTAGCCATATCTCACCAACTGCTTTTAATCATTTGGGTCATGAAGCGTTCCAGATGCATCTAAGCATTGGGTGGGATTGCCATGGACACAGTGTAGGGGGAGATGGGGGCTTCAGTTTGTAATAGTCAACATATTTGTGCCTCCTCTCCTCAAAATCCCCTCCTGTCCTGTATTACGTCACCCTCCTCAGAGACCTGTGCTGGACAGCATTACACTATACTGGCCTTCTTGTGTTCAGCTGAAAATATTTCCACTTTTCTAGCATTTTACTGGTGAAAAATTTCCATCATCAGACTGCATCAGAACTTGTTTTGTTTTTGAGGACTGCCCTAGCAAGAAGAAACATTAAATAAAAAATAAATAGGTATTGTATTGCAGTTTTGTATATTTTAGCCTTAAATGGACCTTGAACACAGGGCAGAAGGTCTTGATAATAAAATTGTGGGTTATGAGATATCATTTGTTTAAATTTGCTCAGAAACTCAGTGCTCTGTGGTTGCATAATTGAAAGTTCAATAGAACTCAGTGAATGTAAGATCATTAGTGGTTACCATCTTTGGAAGAAAGTTGTTTGAAAATGTTTTTCTTTTAATAAGAAAGTAGGGCACATTTAAAAAAATAAACAGCTCTATATTAAATTTTGTTGGGAAGTATTTTGTAGCATGTGTTTTATTCACATTAAACAACACAGCTTGCACAACATTGCTGAGTAATTTCATCCCATCGAGTGTTTAACAGCCAAACTAGCTTGCCTTTATCAGCCTAAAAATATGCATGCTTTTGCATTGATTTCCTTCATGTTCAGTTTTGCTATGACTGTGTTTACAATCGTTACCTGGAAACTGTAGCACTGATCTTCTTTTTCCTTCCTTCACTTCACCCCTTTTCAATGTTGAAGTTTCACATTACAAGGTCTGACAGTGTCTCATTCTCAGCTCTGGCCTCTTGGGGTGTAATACACTTGCCAGAGCACACAGCTTGAGTGAACGTGACAACACATTTGTACAACATCAAACTTCTGGGTTGGGATCAAACTTTTGCATACATGGTTGAGAGATGCTTAATGAGGACCTCCTAACAAGGTATGCATAGGAAATGTGGGGTTTGATTCTATTTTTCAAGTGCATCTTATTCAGAAATTGTTCCTAATGAAGGAAAAAAAGCCAAGTTTCAGGAAATGTTCCCAAATGGCACATTTATTCTCAAGAAATAAAAGTACTTGTAGCTGTGTATACGTTTTGTATCATGATGTGCAAACAAGGAAGTAAAATCTGGATTGTTTGACCCAGTTATTATCTCACCTTAAAACCCGTTATTAACTTCTACCATCATGACACAATATTAAAATAAACAGTTATGTATGTATCAAAAAAATAAATATTGCTGTTTGCTTCCTTGGTTGCAAAATGTATCCCCACTTTGATTTTGGTAGTGATTCAGTTCACTAAAATATTTGTGCTGCAGAGCATTACTACTGATTGGCTCCTGCCATTATTCCTGACACAATGTTGGAACATTGCTGTCAGCAGGGTTGCTCAGTTTAGCAGCTGATCTTGTATCTCCTGGAAGGATTAATGTGGTTGCACCAAAGAGGCTGAGCATCCTTAAATGACTGCCACTGTTGCTGAAACATGTTGGTGTGTGCATGATTAGCAATCTATCTGGACACAATGTTTCAATCTAACCCACCTGCATTTAAATGTGCAGAACCACTGCTTTCACCTGTCTAGACCTCTACTAAGGCAAAGAGTGTAGTCTGGTGCCTCTCACTCTTCACCTTTGACTTGTAGGTCTAAGATTAAAACTTATTTCCATTTCACATGCTTGTGAAAGTTCAGAGGGTGTGTGTGTTTGTATATTCCATCACAGTTTTAGACTAATTGTACATGAGAGACAGCTAAAGTACCCAGTAGATTTAGATAGAAATCACTCACTCAGTAGCAGATTAGTGGCAGATTTAATGCTTAATCAGGCAGTCTTGCTTAGTGCCTTCAATGTCATTGACTTCTGTTCCTATAGAGCAGACACGCACATAGATACTTGTGTCCCTCCTCCCATCTCCAGAGCAAGAGGCACTCACTCTGACCTGCTGATTCACATTTAGGCAAATTTCAATTTCTCTTTAAGAATTATTGACAGCATATTATAATGTGTTCACTGACTGAGAAAACAAGATTTTAAGTAATAAACACTATATTTGAATTGCATGGGTTTATTAACTTCACAACTTGATAACTTGAATTGAAATACATTTTAAATTTATTTGCATTGTGATTATGTTGCATGTTGCTTTGTTTTGTTCTTGATTCTTTATTGTTTTGATTGGATGGCAGAGTGTTGCAATTCATGGTATTGGCCCCAGACTAGAAATGCCAGAGGCTTTGGGGTTTCAGGTACCCCGTAGGACAAACACAAGTGGAAAACATTGCAGCAAATAATGGCTTAGTTGCTTCACACTCTGGGGAAGAAAGGTGGCAAGCCAAATAGTCTTTATTTCAGCTCATCTGGCCCATGTCCTTATTACATAACTGGGTTTTGTTAGACTGGCTTACAGAGAGCAGAATGTAACTGGTCTAAGAAAAACATGAACCGTTGTGGCTCATGTCAGTTGCTTAAAAAGATGCTGTTTGGGTAAACACTCAGCACAAGAAGAATTCTTTGATTCCATTCAGAAATTTGTTTGATAGACTCTTTTGAATGAAAGCACAGATAAGTTTTTTTTCCTCACTAATTCACATCCCCCTGGTAAAAAAGCAGACAGGCATCAAACAGCATCAGCCAGTGAGATGCTCTCAACCCAGTGACGTTAGAACTTAGCTGAAAGACAACATTCTTTTCTCCTCATCTAATACAGAACATTACTGTTCGGTCACACCTGCCCCACCCTGTATTAATCTAATTTCTGTCTGGGAGTCTGCAGCAGGACCCAAGAACTCTTTAACGGTCATAAATGAAGTCAGCTGAGTGCCTCATCTTGTAGGGCTCTTACCCACTATCCCCCTAAAATCATAGCTGTGACTTTCAAATGATGGCTTAGATCCCATTTTTCCTCCTTGTTTTCAATGACATAACTTCCCTGGAGTGATTTTTGCTTGGTGTTTTCATGAGAATTTTTACCTAAGTCTCCAAAATGGGATCATTCTGACTCCTGCCATTGCAGGTAAAATACTAACCACTCAGTACTACTTCACATAATTACACTAAAGACTAAAAACAAATACAGTTCATCTCTGCCAGCCCTCCCTTCTTCATCTTGTCACATCCTTATCCCCATCTGTGCTTTTAAACCCAGTTCTGACCTCTAGCTCCTGCAGTGACTTGAGCAAAAAGTACCAGCTGACATCAGACAGCAGCTCCGACATTATTGGAGCCGTGCTGATCCACAGATTTAGGCCTGCATCCTGTGCTGCTGAGCGAGCGGAGAAGGAATGCCTTTTCCCTGCAGCAAAACAAAAGCAGCTGACTGACATAAATCTCGTCCCACAGAAATTAACTCAATCTGAGTGATCCCATCCCAGCAGTCTTGTTGGGTTTTTCTTAGACCATGACATTTCAGTTTATCATTTGCCACATCAGAAATGTAAAGTGGTTTTCTGTCCTTTAGTTGCTAGCTTATGCACTGCACTGGATAGTAAGCATGCAATAACTGTGGTTTGCAGAGACCCTTCAGTCTAACACAACCACAATACAAATCAGTGAGATGCAACATGATGTCACTGAATGAATTTTTGGCTTTGGCCTAACTTAAAAGTCTGATGAAGTGTACTGGAGAAGTGAGGAGTTCAGAGGACACACCCATTGGCAAGGAAGAGAAGTCATGAAAATAAGTGGACAAGGAGAGTGCATTTAACAGAAACTAGACCAACATTTTACAGAACCTTTTGCTGCAGGTCAGGATGTTGCATGATGAAGATTTATTTTCAGATGGTAGGCATCCACTCTTCTATGAACTAAATGTTTTATCTGATATTCTTCTATAATATACAGCTTTTGGTCAGCCCAGGACTTTGTGTATTTAAAGGGTGTGTTCCACAGTCTTCATCAGTCTTGGCTCCAGCGCTGGATCCTTTTTGTCATAAACTCAAACCAGATTGGTCCCAAAATTCTTTACAGTCCACTAAATGTTGTAGCAGTTATGCAATAACAATTTTTTTTGTTTGTTTGTTAGTGCGTAGTTTTATGTAAGGTTAAAATCAATAAAATATAATGAAAAATGGCTTTTTTATTTGTCAGACATAGCAACCAGAGCTTTTATTTTTTTTGTCATGCAGTTGATTAGCTGATCATTATTGACAAAGCCATAAACCTTTGTTGTGTCTTTACAGTAAGGATATGTTCATACTACAAGCAAAAGTGACCTAAATCTGATGTTTATTTTTTTACTTTTGCCAACCAATATCTGAGTTTTTTTTTTATTTTTATTTCTATGTCCGATTATTTTATTTTCTGAGTCTGACTCAGGTCTTTCTCAAATGTGGTAATGCAGTCTAGTGTTTTTCAAAGCGGCTGTAGTCTGATTGGCTGTGTCGTATTTGATGTAATTTTTGTGTCTTTCAGCTCAGAGTACACATATTGATATAATTGATACCAACGTTGTGCAGTTTAAAGCTTGGAACTTTGCATGTTACAGAACAGATGTCCAGTTGCTTCAACTTTTTAAAAAAACTTTATAGATTTGCCATGTCCTGGATGTCTGAGATTTTACACCAACATATACTAATAGTGTTATACCAACATGTTTGATTGCATCAATAAGAGCATGATGAGACCGATACTTGAATTTGTTTCTACTTTCACTATGACTCTCTTGTTCCAGAAGTGCAACTCTGCTAGTCGACAGGATGCAGCAAGATCAAATGTAAACATTGAACCAAACTGTTACAGCAGATATTAATTCATTCATTCCAGTTGCACAACAACTCAAAATTAATACACGCTAACACATGTAGCAACAATGTATTTCTGTAAACACAGCATGCTCTGTGTGACGTCACATCTCTTTCTGTGCATGTCGGTCACTTCTGAGCCATGGACCGTTCTCACTGCAGTCTGATGGCAGTTGCATAACTATAATGTGAACAACCATGCAGATAAATTAGATCTGAGCAAATAATTGGAATGGAACATTACGACCTGCAGTGTGTGAACAAAGCCCAAGTACCGGTAGTACTTTTATGAATCTTTTCTGTTTTATGTTATATGTTAACATAAAGTTGCCTCAATGTTCCAATAACAAATCAAAACATAATGTTGTTACATCACAAATAGAAGCCTGTCAAGAAGAGCAACAACTTCTAATGGAGGCCGTCCTGCTTCTATTGAGCTTCATGCCAACCCTCCCATGATGAGAGCTGACTGCTAGCAGTAGTAATTACTACTGAGGGCACAGCAGCTGCTCCTCTGACGGCAGTTTTCAGCAGCGTCCTGCCGCCACTGCATGTGAGAGGTGGTTACAGGACAACTGCAGCCATAGCACAATATTAATAATAATAATAGTTATATTTTTAGAATTTAGTCACATCTCGCCAGTCTTTCAATGAATTTTGCATGATTGTTTTGAATATTTTACCAGTTGACAAAAATAGCTTCGCTGGATGCAAGTAAGGGCGTGTTTGGTATTTTCTAGGTGGATACAGTGTTGATGTATGCAGTATCTGTCCTGCCTTTGACTTTCATGTAAGTTGGATTGAATTTTATTTTTCAAGGTAGTAAGTTTTTACTACTGCAGTTTGCAAACTGTTTTGATTGCAACTGCATGCAAAACTTAGTTTTACTTTTTAAAAATGGTAACAACTAAACCTGCTGTGAATATGAAAGCTGATATGAATAAGACAGAAGTGAAAAGCTGGAACTCGTCAATAAAGAGACATGTTTGGGGTTATTATTTTTCTATTTAGCAATAATTCCTGTGGTCTAAAAAGAGGGAGCTGGGGAAAGGACTCTGTTAAACTTTTTCTCTGTTGGTTAAATACACCTTCAGACACTTTTTGGCCTGGCCTTTATTGTTCAAATTTGAAAGAGTCAGCATCTTGAGCTGAGCAACACAGTCCTGTATGTCTTTCTGCTTCATCAGTGCTCTCCCTGCACACGTGATGTCATCCTTAACAATAATTATTGATTGATTAGGTATGCATCTTGTTTGGACTATTCAACCTCTGTCTATGGCCATTTTCAGATTCCATAGGAATCCTACCTCAGACCAGATATAACAACCTAAGGATCATTTGACATCACTGTTATTTAGACTGTTTGACGCATATGTTGGCTTACAGCAGTGACAAAGCTTCTTAAGAGAGAAGGAAAGTTTGGGCTTCAAGTGTGGACAAGATGCATCTTACAAGTGATTCTTGCATTTAAAGAAGCAATAAGCAAAAATTCATCATTTTAGATAGAAAGAACTAAAAAATAGTGAGGTATCTTTTTAGATGGAATGTGGTATGACATCATACACTGTCTCTCAGTATTGTTCTCTGGTCTCTTGTTTACAATACCTATATTATTGCAATTAAGTAACTTTGTAACAAATGCTCTATTTTTGCAAAATTACATTCTAATAATGTTGCATCACAGTAATTGTTTCACTAATTACAAATTCATCATCACTATAATTATCCTTGAAGTAGTGAAACCCTGATCAAAGACATCTGTTCAGAGTATCTTTTTTTATAAGCCAAAATATTGATTTTTGAAGGCAAAGCTTATTTACTTAATTCCAGCTCTCACATATTGTTATGGGATATAGAAAGATGACTGAATAAATCTACATTATATGTGTTGCAGTTCTTTGGAAAAAAAACACTATTGCTTATGCTCTGTGTTACATGAAAGAAAGACGAGTGAGATGATGATTGTTGAGGTAGAGGGGTGTGACCTTCCCCTTTTGTTTACCTTGCATCATCCTGTCAGCCTGACAAGAGGATAAATGTGTCTTCATTAGCACTTTTTGAAGATTGTGGACTCTTTGTCATCTCCGCTCCCCTGAGCCACATGGACTTTACCCCCTGAGGGAAAATGTCTGGAGGACGTGGAGTGATGCAGCATTTAGAAATCGCCAGTTCAAGAGGTGTGAGTAGGAATGTCATTAGAAACATATTTGCTGCTTTTGTGGTGAGAGCAGCTGTGGAAGGGTGTATACGTAGCCCCCTGAATGCTTGATTGGCAGTGCCATTTATTTCAAGGTGCCTAGGGACCTCTGGAGACAATTGTCCAGATCAAGCAGTGCTCCCTCACAGGGGAATTTACAATTCCACAAAACTCATGCACTCCCCCATAATGGTCTCATTCTTTTGTCCTAGATGTTAGTATTTAGGGTGATTTTCCAACACATACTTTCTTTAGCTCCTTCTTTTTGGAAATCCCCATGTCTTTTTTATTATTCCTGGAAGTTAGAGGCTGTTGTTCCTCTTTTGTGTGCTGGTTTCCATAGCAAACTGTGAAATCTGATGGCTGTTTTTCACCAGTGGAAGAGAGGTGATATACTTCATCATAAGTATGTGGTGGGCATGATTCAGAGAGTTAAACTGGTGGCTTTTGGAGTTGTTGCATCATAATTTGTGTTTATATATGTTGGATAGATTTCAAAATGAAAAGAATGCTTGTGCCAACTTCACTCTCACAACCAAAGTATACAAGAAAAAAGGGCCATTGTCTTTGTGAATTGGACGTTAGTGGATGTCAAACTCTAACATTTAATGTAGCTTAAAATAAAATTTCAAATAAGTTCAAATTAACAATTTTTTTGGAACACAATGAGCTAATGCACAAGAGTTAAAATACAAACTTTTATTCATGGATGAATATGACTGATATCATTATTGATCATTTTATCAGTGCTACAAATCATTAGCTTTTTAGGTAATGACTTGCTTTCAGTCATTTGTAGGTAGAAGAGTAGAGAGTTTGAATTGTGGGATTATAAATAACAAGAATCGACAGAAGTTTGTTTTTAGTTCTTTTGAGTGTCTCTTTCACCATGATTTTCCTATCTCCTACAGCACCCATTGCAATTACATGCACATGGTCAATAATGTATATACAGTAAAGGGATGACTTCAATTAGTTACTTTTAGTGTCTTTTTGGACAGCTGGTAACTATGTTCCTGACTAAGGAGTTAGCAGCACTTCAGGAAAGCTCATTAACAAAACTGTGGAGTGTCATGTGTTCAGTTCACAGATTTTTAATCGGCTTACTCTGCCCAGGTCTGACCAAAAATTTTTATAATAAATCTGCAAAAAAATGGATTTCAAAAAATTGATCTTGAGATGTGTTTCCTGTATACATTTTGCATTCCATTGTTTTAGAAAACCTATGTTAAATGTAAAAGCAGCAAAAACAGTATTTTACTGCTTCAGTTTCTTCCTCTCCCTGAAAGCTCCAGCTGTATTTGTATGCTCAAAATGACTGCTCTCCACCTCAGAAGAGTGCAGAAAATTATATTATGGGCTCTTCATCCTGATCTGATTCAAGTAACTCAATCCTTGGCTCCTACATTGGGATTAAGACACTCCTAAGAAGTCAAAACTAGATCAGAACTACAGTAACTCAATCATCACTGGGAGACTGATACTTTTACACAGTTATCAGTTTTGGGGCTTGTACCCCTGTGTGTTGTATGAAAAATGGTTTCATGAGTTAAAGCAACACAATGAGGATAGTCTGTCACCTAGCCCTCATTAGCCACTTCTTTGTTACAGTAAGCAAAACCTCACAGAACCCAGATGCCTCATGTCCAGCTTAGCTCTCATACCCACCAGGAGTCCAGAAAAGCCACTTCAGAATCGAGCCTAATCCTCCTGCAAGACTTTTCCTTCATCTTCAGTGCCATACAGACAAAAAAACATCCACAGCTACAGGCACACAAAGGTGGTCGCACACAAGCACCAAATGGAGACTTCAGAGTAACTTTTTGTAGTATTTGGAGCCCTGTTGCTGCCTTCTGTCTTTAATCCCTGTCCAGAAATCCTGTCAGCTGCTTTAAGACCACAGGCTTCTTTCTCTTTGTTACACAAATCAGACATGCTGATAGCCATCTAATTAAATTCAAGACTTTTTTTAAAGGATAAAAATGAAACAAAATCCTAAAACAACTTGGCTTTCATTGTGTTGTTTCAACTTTCCACAACAAGCAATAAACTCTCTGGCCTGGATGGAATAGGATAGTTAGTTATCACAGTTTTGGCTTTAATGCCCACTGTTAGAATGCCACAGAGGTTCATAACGATGTTGGAGTTGATTTTTGTCAACTGGGTCAAACTGGTTTGGATTATTGTTTCTTTTCTTGGATGGATTGTGTTGATTAGACTACACTTTGTGTCATCTAATAAACTTCTTCAAAATATTTTTCCTGCTGGTGTTAAAGAGCTGTTTTACTGTGGGTTTGAATGTAGCCAGAATCCCATTAACTCATTACTGCTTCTCAGTTTTATACCAAAGGGAAGTGGAAACTTGGGTTTTGCACAACCAAAACAAGGTGTGTGAAAACCTGGGAAGAAAAAGAATTGTGTGTTTTATCACAAGCAGTCGAACCCAAAATCTTGTTATTGTTCAAGCAAACACTATATTGTGAATTTTTACAAATATTTTCTACAGATTTTCCCAAAGATTTTCTACAAAATAAATTATTTAAAAAAAATAATGACACCACGACTAAACTACTTTTAATCATTTATGACTTTTAAAATGTCTTGTTACAGTTATAGTAAAACATTATTGAATATTTCTGATTCATGGAGATTATCTCAATAAAAAAACAACGGGAGAAGACGAGACAGGATGGACTACTATTAGATTGATTAATATGATGGCACTTATCACATTAGCAAATGTTAACATAACTGATAGTCTTTTTCCAAGACACAATGTTTTCTGATAGGTAGACTAGCAACAATTAGACAGTTGGCTACAGGACAAAGTGGTCAGTCACTAGTGATGGGATTTTTGGCTCCTTTTCGAGATGCGGCTCTAATGGCTCTTCTTACTGTGGAGAGCCGGCTCTTTCGGCTCCCAAACGGCTCCC
>JAVKLF010000069.1:5915432-5925904 GCA_034783495.1 Millerichthys robustus | reverse complement strand
ACACACACACACACACACACACACACACACACACACACACACACACACACACACACACACACACACACACAAAGAAAGCAGATTAACTGAAAATTGTATTGCAGTGCCTCATCAGCTGTAATAACAAAGATGGATTTTAGATGATGTAAATATATAAGGCTAGTTAGGCATGAAAAATTGTTTTCAGTGGAGAAACATACAGTATATACTTTTTCTGACATACTTTCAAGTCTTTCTGTCAAATCTCTGAACTATTCTGAAGGTTCTAGGTTATTTCTTAAAGATGTGAAGTTTAGTTTTGCTCTAGATAGTTTTTAGGTCTGACTCATTTTTTTGTCCTTTTCTTGTCCACTTTCCTAATATTTTAAGCACATATAGCACAGTATGCTTACATAGTCAGGTACAAGGACAGTAATGACAATGAGAAAAAAGGCGAAAGGAAAAAGAACAGAAAGTCAAAAAACTTATTGCCTCAGTCCAGCTCTTTGAAAGTTGAAGCAACCATGATAAGGCTGATGTAAAACGTCTGTACAGTATTACAGTATAACTTAATATTTATCATAATATCTCAGACCATCTTCCTTAAAGTTTTTATCGATGTCAGCAGTTTTTGTTTTAGAGATTTAAACTTATAATTGCATTTTTTTCTTTTTTTATTCTGCTTTCAGTCCAAGCAGAAGGATGGGCACGACCAGAGCGAGGCTTCGGCCCCGGTTTCTCCTGGTGGAGAGGAGGAGCCATTCTCATGGCCTGGGCCGAAGACGCTCCATCTGCGACGGACCTCCCAGGGCTTTGGCTTCACGCTGCGACATTTCATCGTCTACCCACCCGAGTCTGCTGTTCACAATTCGATAAAGGTAACAGAAATGGACCTTTTGTTGCTCTAACTGCACTGGTGGCATGTGAAGGTTTTTAACATGTGTGGTTTTCTAAATTGAGTTAAATTTCAATTTCAATTTTTTACCTACTATTTATTTATTTATCTTGAATTTTATAGTTGTGTGCAAGCATCTTTTCAGAAAACCTTTAACTTAAAAGATAGGTTTGACTTTTTAAAAATGAGAAGCGTTGTGCAACTTTTTGGTTTTGTTGTCAGGAGAACCGGACTATATACGGTAACTTCTCAACTGTTTGCGACTTTGATTAAAAATGTGAATATTAGCTTTTAGTTTCTGCATAGAACATTAAAAAAACCTATCAGATTTCAGTGGCATATAATGAATGAACTTGCGAAGTTGAAAAAATAATCATTTTTCAGTTACCTTAGATGATGATTCATTTTTATTTGGTGTTATCAACTGCAGCTTTATGATGCCTATGATGTTTAAACTTTACAAACAAAAGAAATAGTTTTCAATCTACCAGTAGCTGTACTGTAATTATTTTCTCCATTTCTGCACATCTCTTCAGTTTCCATTGTGCAACAGATTCGATGTGAGGGGAAGCAGTTTTGTTTCCTCCTTGACTCTTTAACATAATGTAGCAAGGTGCATTTTTATGTAAAAAAAAAAAGCTCTGCAAATAAATGTTTGAATTGAAATGTGATGCAAGTGTAAAACATGTGCTGCACTTTTAGCTGTGAATGGGCAGAGACTAACCCAGGGTGCATAACAACTGGACTCCTAGAAGGGAGGAAAAAAAAAAAACGCTGGTGTATTGATCCAGCTTTCTGAAAGCTTATCAAAGCCTGCTCAGATTAGTTTTTCTAAGCGATAATTCTGGATAAGTCAGGTTTACGTTTATCTGAAGTATATTTGGTTAACCTTGTGTGTTTGCACAGAAGGTTTTCCGACAAAGTTAGCGTAGTGCGTTCAGTTTGTAGCTTTTGGCTTCGGCTCTGCATGTTGAAAGAGAAACTGAGGCTCGATGGGGTTTTCAGACATGTGTGTAATCAGAAAGATAGACATTTTCTCCCAGAGGTCTTCTTGGGTATCACAGTGTTGTTTAGGGGACCTTTCAACCCAGTCTGGGTCAGTTTTTTTTTGTGGTTTCTCAATATATTCTGTTGATGTTAGCTGACATTAAAACGGCATTGCAGCTATCAATGCAGGTATTTTTCTTATTGGCAGTTGACACCTTCTAAAAGCCAAACATTTAGCAACTCTGTGGCTGTTTGAGGATTATTTAGAGTTTGTAGCAGAGACTCAAAGATTAAGTTTGAACTTTATCAATCCCTGTTTAAACCTGCATCATTTTTGCTCATCAGCTCAACTGAATTGGAGAGGTGTGTGTGTGTGTGTGTGTGTGTGTGTGTGTGGGGGGGGGGGGGCAGATTTGTCACTACTTGTTGTAATTACTTCTAAAGTCTTCAATCAGAAGCTTTTGCTTAATCAGTATTTTAGGGCTGTGGGTTTAGCTTAAAGAGGTTCAGGCTATCTTAAGGAAATCTTTGGAAGAGCAGCAAGTCTTAAAAGGGTACAAGCGGAACACTGTCACCGAAGAGCTTGTGTATTGCACAGAGTGAATTAAAGTCTTTGCATCTGAGAGGGAAATGAAAGATTTAAAAGTTTAAGAGATTTAAAAAGACACTCAAACATACCTATAATGTGGCAATGTTTAGTAGAAATTTTTGTTATGTGTTTAGTTTGCTAACTGTGAGTTAGATTTCATAAAAGTGTTTTGTAATTTTAGAACAAAGTGGGCTTATTAGTTGTCTTTTTAAAATCAAGTGTTAAATAAGTCTAAATTACTGGCATAGGTTCATTTCTTTGGTTGTAGTGCATTCTTTTAAATCGATCTCATATTGAAACACATTGTATTGTGATTACTGCGTTTACCCCAGGACTACATACCTCTGAAATAAACTAGAAGTGATGCTTTAATATTGATAGAAAACAGGAAAACTGTGATTAACACTAGTCTTGCAGTATAAAAGGTAGAAGCTATTTTATTTTTGTGGTCATACAAGTTTGTGTTCTAAAACTCTGTAATTTAAATGAAAATAGCTCAAACATGAAGTGTGATGATGATAAGGAAAACAATCTTCTAGATCATCTGATTTTCTCTTTTTTTTTCTTCTAGGATGATGAAAATGGCAGCCGAGGTGAGTCTGGAAACACTGCATGATGTTTATTTGCTGCATGTGTTTTAGGTGTCTACTGTGAGCAGAACCTAATGTGCTGCAAAGAGAGAAATAGCTAAGACTATTTACTTTGAGCTCTTCTATTGTTGCTCTACTAAATAGTCATTATCTTAAAAATAGCAGTTCATTACTTTAATATATTCCCACTATGTGTAGACATTGTCAAATCCCTTTCTCTCAGTTTGGTCTGGGATCTAAATTAAGTTTAATTAACTCAGCATAGTACAATTTTCACCCTGTAAGGGTTTTAAACCGCTAAAAAACCATGAAGTTCCCTCAGGTTGAGAGGTGGCACTGTGGTGCACTTTTGCAGTTTAAACTCTTTGATCCCTAGCCTGGAAGCCCTGATGGCCTGTCCTGTTTGCCTGGCAGGACCACAGCATTCCTCAGAGCATCCGGCTTGTCATTCCAGGCTCTTGGTATGCAGCTCACGTCTGCAGCCCAGCGTGACTGCAGCGAGATTGCTCTGATGCTCCTCATCAAAGGCCTTCAAACAGCCCCTGCATCACATCTTTTGTCTGCATGTACATCACGTGTGCATAAGAAGCTCCGTTACATGTGCTGCCATAATCGTGTACAGACAGACATTGAACTGTGTGGTCCTACAAAAACATGTACTTGCATTTTTCTTTAGTTATCTGCTTTTTGGCATTTAATGTGCCTGAGTTTATGTAGGTTTCTGATGTTCTGTTTCCAAGTAAAATGAAAGGCCAATTATTTCTCAGAAATAATTGTGCTGAAAGGAAAAGAAAAGGGGAAAAAAACATCATTAATTTTTTGTTTGTCTTGTAATGGTCCCAAAATCCCACCAGGGGGGTTGTTTCGGTGATTATTACGTCAAAGGAGGCAGTGAAAGTGAGCAATCCAAAATGAAATGAGGGTGAGAGGAGGCTTTGTGATAAATCTGACTCCTAAATATTCTCAACGGGAAATTGAGAGATTCCTGTAAGAGTCCCTCATCATCCCTGTTGGCCTGTGGTCACATTCCTCTTTTTTTTATCCCTCCTTTCAATTTTAACTTCTCCTTGTCCTCCCTTTTCATTCACAGCCCAAAAAACGTTAAACAATGCACACATGGAACTCAGCTGTGAGAGAGAAAAGGCCTCCAGAGAATCAGTTTGTGCACATTCTTGCTTGGTAGTTTGACACAGTTTATAAAGGTGTTTCTTTTTTGTTTGATTCCATCTAAAGACAGTGACGTAAAACTTAGGCATGACTGAGTTATTATGCATTTAATGTTGCATGACGTGCATCAGAACATTTACTCCTACTCTCTGATGATAGAGAATCATAATTCCCGCCATCAAAGCCCTCCTCCTCTTGCTGCTACAGGTTGTGTCTTGGCTCATTCCCAGACTCACAAATTCTTCGCCCCTCTCAGTGGGCTCTGAGATGCAGCAGTGGTGATGATGCTGACGGGTAGCTTAGCAGGATGTCAGAAACCGATATCAGGAATTTCAAGAATTTCCCAGAAGGGCCACAGTCGTGGTTAAAATTAATCAAATATAAACATGTATTGTTGAAATGAGAGCCAAACTATAAAATGTTATTTTCTAAATATGTTGAAGAATTAGAGTTTTAATCTTTCCTTGATGATAATCAAGAAATAAATTAACTTATATGCCAATAAAAATTTACTGTTGACCATTTAGAAAGCAAATAAGTGACTGTCTTCTATGAACTTTGAAAGATTTTCTAATGCCTCGACTGTAGTACTTTTTTTATGATCACAAACTTTTTCAGCACACAAATTTTAATGGTGATGGGGTCAGAAAAAGAAAAGATAGATGTGTAAAAACAGACAAAAAGAAAAGGAACAAACAGCAGGATTGTTGTTCTGGTTTCTAGGCCACTAAGTAATACCGGCCATTTGTGAAATAGACTGCTTTATCAGCAGTGGAGCTATATGAAGAATGCAGACGTGTGTCATAACTTTAAGCATTTTGGTTTCAATCTCACTGGTTTGTACAAACTATTATAGTTGCTATGGAACAACCATTGGCGCTGCTGGCTGTAATGAAAGCAAATAGCATAAGCTCCAGAACACTCATAACATCATTGGAGAACCACGTGAAGTCACACACAGAAAATCTCTCACCAACCCAGACAGATAATGTCGGCCATGTGCTGTTCATGTCTGTGGAGTTCATCGCAGCCTCCCCAACGTGCTGCAGTGCAGTTTATTTGCTTGACTTTCAGCCCCTGTGTGTGTGATGAGGCCGTTGGTGTTTGAAGAGGAGGGGGTCGGGGTCACGTGACCGCATGTTGACTAGCTGGGTGTTGTTGCTGGATTCACTTCAAACCTTCATGAAGCGCGCACACATAAACACTCGCAAATTCACACGTTTTGATGAAGATGCACAGACAAATATTTATGTCCAGCATGTAGATACAAATTACAAATGTAAAAACAAGCTTTTTTTTAAGGTTCCATCTCAATTTTGGATGGGTTTATTTCCTTTCGCAGCCATTGTATACATACCAAGTGACTGTTATCCCAAATCTTCCTCTCTATCTCACTTCCTCTTGTCTCCCCTCCCTGATCTGTTTGTCTGTCTCAGTCCTTTTGTGTAGTTTATCTGGTTGTTAAAGGGCAAAATCCAAATCAGACATTTGGTGTAATAAATAATAAATTCTCCATCTGTTCAAATATTTGTTTTCCTTTCAACAAGAGCCTCTTCTCTGCATGGATACCGACTTTATTTCCTCTCTCTCTTTTTTTGTTTTTGGTCAGATTTCAGTGTGTTCCCATAAAACCTGCAGAGGGAATGTCATGCAGCACAAGCAAACAAAATTCCTGTTTTCTCCAGTGAGCCTTTTAAAACCCCACCTTCTTTAATAATGTTCTGTACAAAGTTTAGTTTTACTTCTTATTATCTCACTCACACTACTTTACACTCTTTTTGCTTGCTGACTTAATGTTCAAAGTGGCTTCTTACAGTTTCAAGTTTCCTCATTAAGCTTGGCATTTAACTTCACATTTCCTTTATTTTATGAGCATATTTCCAGTTCTTTTTGGGATTATGTAGAGTTTTCATTGCTTTATACATGAAATCCATGTTTACTCATGATTAGTTATAAAATTTTTAATAACTTGTTGGAAAAGGCTGGATTGCTGTCTCTGGGTTGGAGGGTGAGTTGATATTTGACGTTAAGTATCTCCGAGTTTTGCTCACGAGTGAGGGAAATATTTTTACACCATTGTCCTAGATTTGTGCAGAATATGCAAATCCTGTGTTTCAGTATCTAAGAGTAACCACAACATTGCTTTGAATCCCATCATTAATGCCTTGAGGTACATTCTTGTGATTCTTGACTACACAATTGTGTATGAAGAATATATTCTCTATGACTTCCTGTGCCATACTTGGCCCCATTATTATATAATGTGGAGGAGTGGAGCGCAGTCTGCATAGTATGTCACAAACATCCCTGTAATCTACAATTTTGCCATGTTACTGTCACAACTCACTCACAACATGATCAGTTTTTGAGTATTTTTTTGTCATTAACCAAACAGAAACTTGTGAATGACAGAACCTTTGTAAATTGTATAAGCCAAATCGATCAAAACAAGAAAGCTTTGTCAATATGCGTTTAATCCACTCTCAATTTTTAACTAAAGTGCAGCAGCCGTCAGAGCAGAGACCGAAGTAAAAACCTGTCTCTCTTACGGGGTTGAATTTTTTGGCTTCTTCCACAATAATATCCAGAACAGTTGGCTCTTGTAGTGGAACTGGACAAAGCAAGTTTTTCATTGCACCCTGGCAACTTTTACTTGTTTATTTCATCAGCTTGCCTTTTCATCCAACTTACAAACATTTCCCACTGAGTCATTCTTAATTGCCTATGTGTACGGTAAAAAAGAACAACTATAGTCGTTCAGTTTTAAATATTTTCATATGAGTTTGTTGGGAGCTTGTCTGTAGACAATAAAACAGAGGAGGTTAGAGTCTGCATTATGTTTGGTTACAATAAACTGATTTGTGGAAACCAATCAGTTTGGATGAGGACAGTGTGTTGCTTATTATCACTTTAGCAGGTGATATAGGCTATTTTAGCAACAAATTGTAAAACGAAGACTAGAATAGAACTTTAGCATAAGCCTTTTTAGCTATCTTTGGCACATAGTTTGGTTTGTTTCACAGACAGAAAAACAAACAAAACGAATGTGTATATAGTTAGTGTGATTTTGTACTTATTTTCTTTGCCTTGGAACATTTTTGTGTTTGTAGTTCTTCACTTAAAAAAAAAGTGATGGAAAGAACATCACCTTCCTATACTGGTGCAAAATCACACCAGCCGTGTTTGAATTGTTTTCATGAGTGAGTACGTTGACGGATGTTCTGTAATATTTTTGTCAGGTTTGTGTTTTTGCACCTGTGTGTTTCTCTCACCCTTGGAATTCTGAAAACTTGGCACTGAGTCCTTTTAAAATGATCCAAGTCCTGCAGGAATTCGGCTGGAATGGAAGCTTTTACATTTTTGTGGTTCGTGCAGCTTTTGTGTTTGTGAAACATTTTCACACATACTGAGTCAAAATAGTTGAGTAAAAGACTGTACTGTAATGGGAAGCACTAAGATTATGTTAGAATTAGAATTTTGAAATGAATCCTTTACGTTATAATCCCGATTTTTATCTCTCAACCATCTAAGTTCACTTTATTGTCATGGTGACACAATAATTAATTTCATCATTACGATAACCCTAAATTAGAAATGTATTCATGTTGGTGGATGGGCTTTGCACAGAGTGAAATCATTACCTGTTGATGTCTAGAAAGAATGAAATAGGCAGATCTGTTGTTTATCTTGGGTATTAAAATGTAAAAAAAAAAACATCTAGGATTTGTTGGTGTCAGCTGTAGATGGTATGATGACAGTTTCATTTTGATTGATCTGACAGAAGCCTTTAAGACTTTTTGAAATATTAAAGTGTGTGTTTTGGTTTCAGGCAAAAAAGCTGTTAGTTTACAAAATTCATTGATCAGTGGAATTCGACCTGTCTGTCTGAGGCTAGTACCAGCATGTTTCCTCACCTCCTGATGTCCAAGTGACACACTTTCTAAGAATGTTGGTTTTTAGAGTACTTGTAATGTCAGAAGTGTTTGTTTTGATAGTAGAGCTTTATTTGGATTGGTTACATGCAGAGTTTTCTATAGTAGTTGAAAGATGCACAGAACCTATTTACTACACTCTCTGTTTTTTGCTTTTCAGTCTACCTGCTTTCAGCAATTGTTTGAACAACAGTTGTGATTTTGAATGAGGGTAAAGTGCATTAATGTACTGTATGTAAAGTCGATGTGTGCTTTGACCTTCCTAGACTGTGGTGGAATTTCCTTCTTCCAGATTTACACATTTCCTATTTTGAAGCTTCTCTGCTGGAGCAGACCTTTCTTAGATAGTCATCTAAGTACTGGCATTTTTTCTCTGGGTTTGAAGTGCTTAACACATCTGTGATGGTTTTTGTAAGTTCATACATCTGTAGGTGGTTGGGATGGCTTGTAAAATGTTAAGAGTGGCACAAATGTAAAGAACAGCAAGCTGGGGAGGGAGATTTTGCACTATGTTTTATGTAGAGAGTGGGCAGCAGGCCCAGTCCTCTGTAGAATAACATTATCTAACCCAAAACAACAGGGGAGCGGATTGCCGGCCCACACAACCAGACCCAGCTGTGCAGCCAGAGATGACAGCCAAAACCAGAGCTTGTAGAGGCCAAAGAGCAACTCTGACACTCAGGCATGCCTACAAATCTATTACTGCCAAGTAAAACAGATGTTAAATATGCAATTAACAGGAGGTGAAAAACATTTTTTGTTTTGCTTGATCAAAGCCACACAAGTCGAATAGGTGAAAATACAACAAATTAAATGTACTTAGGGCATCAAGTTTAAGCTAATTTGCAGCTTTTATTAAGTCTTATAAAGAACTTCAGCTAAACAATAGTGCACATAAAACAAATTGTGTACACGTAACTTTTTTTTTCTAGCAGTTTGGGTTTTATTGAGAAATTAAGCCACAAAAATAAAACAGTCTTCGGTTTTCCGGAGTGAAGAGCCTTCAGGCAGTTCAAACAGATAAGATTGTTTCTGACTGCATAAAAACTGGTTTTAAACACCAAGAATGGGTCTGGTTGTAGACATACTCTGAGGACATCAGCTGTGTGGTCTGTAGGGACATCTAGTGGAGAAGTTGAAGATAGATTAAATAATTACAGGTTTCTCATGCGATTCTTTACTAAAGAGTCCTAGTTAATGAATTATTTAACATTCCTGCCATTAGATCGTTCTTACTACAGCACTACACACTGAAATACTATCTGATCATGGAAACAAATATGTCTCAGCTAGTCTACATCAATTCAGATTTATGACAGAATGAAATCGAAAATAAGTGGTTGATTACAGCAGGGTTTGATTGAAGGATAGTAGATCTTCTCTGCAAGGGAAAAGGACCACCTTTGTGTCATTCTTACATTAGACACACTGTTTAAACTTAGTCAACAATGTTCACATGCACACACTAATTCTTTAACCCAACCGTAAAATTGTTCTCTTTTGACAATTGTGTATTGGTTTCTTTTATAACTCAACTCATTACTTTTCGTTTATCCACAAGATAAGTCATCAGGAACCTCTCTTCAGTTCTGACTGAACTGAACTTTTAATAAATTAGAAATACTTATAATTAAATACCGAGCATTTCTTGAAGAAATGCGTATTGATCACCACATTTCATTTCAGTGTTTTAAACCTTATGATGAAAGATTACGTTCACAAGTTTTGCCTACAAAAATGTTTAATTTAAGGACACTTTAACAGCTGATATGAGCAACGTTATCAACTTTGTTCGACCAGTCTACATAACAATACTATGAAATGTAAATGAAATGTTGGTATCTATAAAAGTAAATCATTTTGTGTATGATTTGTTTCTTTCAGTTTGTATAAAATCATATTTTGTGGTTCTTATAAGCCAGGCACTTTGCTCTGAGAAGTGAGTGACTTTAGCTATCCTTTAGATGGGTAAAGTTCTGTTTCCAGCACACATCAACTTAATGTCAATAAAAACTGCAAAGTTTTAAAAGTGTGGAGCATCAGCTGTTTTTTCCTTCTTTATTACATCTGACGATTAGTCTCTGTGATTAAACTATGATCCTGTGTTTTGGAGCAGCTGAAGTCACTCGGAGGCTGGCCGGGGTTTTAAATTAATCCATGCAACAGTTTATGCTTTACTGAGTCAGCTTGGAGCGTTAAAAAGGTTCAATGCTTAAGATTTTCCACATTTAATCACGTTGAACAAGCTGCAGACATAAAAAAACCTTGAGGATCCAATCTGTGCTGCAGAGAGTTGGAGTTTAGCGAGTCTGGCACCAAGTTGGGACTGGTGT
>JAVKLF010000069.1:5905197-5915332 GCA_034783495.1 Millerichthys robustus | reverse complement strand
AAAAAAACCTTGAGGATCCAATCTGTGCTGCAGAGAGTTGGAGTTTAGCGAGTCTGGCACCAAGTTGGGACTGGTGTAGTGCGTGGTATGTGTGCTCAGAGATGGGGTGTGTTTGTGTACATTCACACAGACAGCATGTGTGATGGTTGCATCACTGCAGGTTCTCATGTTGCTCTGTGAGTTGCCAAACAGAGTCACGCTGCAGCATCTTGCAGTTCTGTCACGTAGTTTCCAGAATTGTAAGCGTCACCATTAAGACGGTGCAAAAAGGCTGTTCCTACTTTGTCTTATGACCTGTGTTTCCTATAGCTGTATCAGTAATCTTCCGATCCATCAGACTGTATTTAATTTACGTACTTGGAAGTGAACTTTATTGCACTTTCATCACCTTTCTTTGCCTGTAAATGCAAAATAGGTAAATTTGACCCTAACTTTGCAGATAGGGTCATAATTTTTACTCTTTGTGATCAAACCTGTAATTTTGAGTCTTTTTATTGTAATCTGGACTGAAGTGACAATGATTTTGTTTAGAAGTTAAATCAAAATGTGTACCATAAATAACCTAAAACTACTTAAATTACTTTTATTGTTGCAGTTCTTTTAATTTGATTTCATTATGTTGATTATCCTAAAATCAGAACACTGCATCTCATTATTAATAACTCCTGTTCAAGTCGAGCTGTTTAACACTCATTCTGAAAATGAGTAATCAATGTAGTTTATATTCATGAAAAGGTCAAATTTAGGAGGATACAGACAGAACTACATCCTTACCGCTGCAGTCTGGCTGTGCTGTTTTCACTCGCTGTGACCAATTGTCTCTGTGCTTGTGTATTCTCTCTTTCTCTCTCACTCTCTTTCTCTGTGTCTCTCTCTTTCATGTTGCCAGGGATACAGAGAAACCGTCTGGAGCCAATGGACACTATTTTCGTCAAGCAAGTGAAGGAGGGAGGCCCTGCTTATGGAGCTGGACTCTGTACAGGTGCGCAGACGCACAAACTCAGACCTGGTAACGCCCCCACTCAGTCTCAGTGGGGGGTAGATGGGCTGTTTATCATAACTTGACGATCTACTGATCAGCTCTGTGCAACATCTGACTCCAGAGAAGATCTGTCCCTGTCTTTACTGTCTGTAATATCACTCCTGTGCAAACTGCCAGGCAAAAGTGTGAAAAAAAAAAATACAGATGGCTTTATTGTGGGAGGCTGAACATGCTGTTACTCCTGTCTTTCATAAGGACTGTTTTCTCACAGTTCAGTTTTTTCCCTTAATACATGAATCATTTCTAATAATAGGCATCGTGAATATAAATAGATTTTAAAAGAAACTAACTCCTATCTGGTGAGACAACAGATCATCACCTTAGTTTTCCTGAAATGACGATGATGATTAAAGCTTTGTCCTGGCAGGTTTGTGCTCTGTTACAGTAAATCTTGCTGTAAGTGGTCTGAATAAGCCCTCAGAGCTGTTTTCTTTTATCTGCCCATCCTTTTTATTCTGCTGGGAGAGCAGTGCTCTCTCACAATTACTCAGTTTATCTCCTACACTTACGTGGCCTCTCTTCTAACATCACCATCTTCAGAAAACCTGACAGAAGTTGTGCTGTCAAATAAATGTGTAAAAAATTTTCTTTGAATTGAACAAATGTAGTGAATGTTGTTAGTGGAAGGAGTCACTCGAGAGTGTTTTTTTTACTGTTCAGGAGTTGTGAATTGTATTTTTTTCCTTCATATTTGTTCAGGGGATCGAATTGTGAAAGTAAATGGAGAAAGCATCATCGGAAAGACTTATTCACAAGTCATAGCCTTGATCCAGAACAGGTAGGATGGCTTATTTAATGGAAAAAAATAACTTGTGAAATAACCTGGCTGACTTTAGAGACCAAATACAGTATGTTTCTGCTTGTTCTTGGATCAGCAGCAGGACAAAATAAAAGGCATTATTTAGTATGTTTCATTATTCTTGGGCAAATATTTTTCCATTTCAAGCTTACGATTTTTATGTTTCCACAAATGTCTGCTATTAAAATCTTGAAACATAGAGTTGCAGTTTTTCTTTAATGTTTCATTTTAATTCGTTGGTATGACTAAAAAAGTGCTAACAGTTAAACCACAGTTGGCTTACCAAAAGTCAGCAAGAGGAAAAAAAACCTTCACTGGACAAATTGTAAAAACTGCATTTCGTTTGAGACCCTGGTAAAGACTTTCTTCCACCAAAGTTGTGTACAAGATCACGTGTGGTCCTGATCAATGTACATTTCTGTAAGCATGTGATGGATTAGGTGAACGTAAATACACTCACACACACACTTTAGTATCACCCATCATCCTTTTTTTTTTCTTTCTGCTGAGGTTTCTAAAAACATATAAACGGTTTTCATTGGTTATAAATAAAGTGCACATCCCTCAAGTCTGTTTAAGCTATCAGCTGTTTTCACTGGCTTACCAAACTCTGAAATATCAGTATGAATGCATACAAAGTGAGGGATTGTGTGATTTACTGGTGGAAATATGAGCTGAATCACAAGGCACTAAATAAAAAGGCCATTGCTTTCATGGAGACCTGAAACACATCAATTATACAAGTAAAGCTGTTTTCTTATGTGTTTTCTATTTTTCTGTCTCATTTTTACTTCCATCAGTGATGCCTCATTGGAACTCTGTGTGATGCCCAAAGATGAGGACATTTTGCAGCTGGTAAGCAGCATTCATCACTATACAGTATGTTATATAAATGTTCTTCACGTACTGTTGGTTATTGTTGTTTACAGAGAGAATTTACAGTTTTAATGTGCAAGGTTGCTTGGGTTGTTAGAACAAGTGATAATGTAATTGCCTGGATCTGCGTTTGTTTGTCTGGTGGCAAAATGTCTAATGAACCATTGGTTGAATCGTATTGATACTGAGTAAGCATTGGATGTACAACTGGGTAACCTTTGGAGTCAGTCCAGTTGAAGATGGCTGCCACAACTAATTAACCTTCGTAAACATAAAAATGAATATAGCTCAGTCAGTTTTACAGATATTTTGGTACTATTTGGTGTGGTAGTAGCTGAGAGTCGTACCTATAACTTACTTCTGTCCTAAACTTTAGCCTGCAGGGCAGCATTCATCTTTTATTAACTGTGTTCTCTCTTTGATACAATGGTTTCTTTATGAGATGGATTCTGAGCTGCTAATGCATGTACAGCGTTTCTAAGTGGTTTAAGTCATTTCATCTAAATAGAGAGTGATACTAAAGTAAAAACTATGGTAATTTAAAAATTTTACCTTTGTTGAGAAATACAAACCTCCAGCTACTAACACCATAAATTGCTAGTTATATATAATGTGCCATTGTTTTCACTTTGGCCGTGGGAGGAGGACCATTTGTTACTCAGCCATCGTGTGTGTAAACTTTGACTTTTTTTACATCAACATTACATTCACGTAACATACACGTGATTATTAGTTGATATCAATCTTATGATTTGTTCCTACATAAAAAGAAAAAAAAAACATTTTTTTAAAATTGTGTCTTTATCAGTAAGCTTGGAAATTAGTTTGCATGAATCATGCTTAGTTCATGTCATCAGATTTAGATCAAAGGTCAGCCTTGTAGACAATATTTCAAAACAGTCACTGGAGTCATAATATGCAGTCACAAGAATGAAAACAGCAGCGAGTAGGCAAAGAGCTGATCTTGACTTTATGCCAATCAGACCGGTGACGTATACTGCCAGGTTGCATTATCAGTCTGGATACAGACAATAAAGTAACATCAAGCCAACTCAAACCAGTTGCTACTTGTATTTGAGACGCGCTGAGTCCAATCGAATCAAGATGCTGTTTTTTTCACAGAGACTCCCAAGTAAATCAGAAAAATGCAGGCAGTTTCTATGGGTGTATGGAATGAGTCTGAACACTCACAAGGATTCAAACCAAGCAGTCCGTTGTCCAAGCTGAAGTGATGAAACATGTTTGTCTGCTTTGAGACACTCTCAGCTCACTCGCGACCAAAGGAACTGCAGCTGCAATCAGCTGACTCCTCTCAGCACACAGTTTACCAAATAGAGGCCAGTCCAAATCAAGCAAGCGTGCAGATATGCTCAACTAAGAGAGAACATATGATAAGCAGTATGTAAACGATGGGAGAGATGGTGGCGAGGATAAGGAACGAGGTTGGTCTACAACATAAGTGAAATGCTTGCGGAGCCAGAGAAGGCAGAGACGGTATCAGATTGCACAGGTGAGAGTGACGAAACAGAGAAATGTAGAGAATTTGGAGTGATAAGGAGCCTTTAGAATAGATGTTACTGCATGTTTTGACAACAGACTGTTGTTAGTAGTAAAATAACAGTGTAATGGAGAAGAAAAGTTATTTAGGGTGCTTAGGTTTGACAGGGACACCTAACAGGCAACAACACTGACTGATCACTTTTATCTACCTGGCTTTTCATATTCTGTTTCTTTTTCTGCGATGCAGTCCTACATCAGAATGTAGTTTTAGCAAACTTGCACTAGTTCCAGTTTTCTGGCCAATTCGGATTTTTATAACGTTTTCACCATTTCTAAGTGTACTTGATTCTTACATCTGTATTATTTTTCTGATTAATGCTTATTTTAAAATCTTGACAGTATTCTTAATAACATAGTGACAATAAAAAAGTATATAATTTTCCAAAACAGCACCAAGTCACATAAGTTTATCTCTAAACAATATCATCCTGCCTAGTTGACAAATGTATTTAAAATAAGCCCCAGCTGAAAGATACAGTATGTCATAACCATCTTTTTTTTCTTGTGAATCATGAGAGTGTTTCATGTGACAGGAGAAGCAAATGTAAACTGAAAACTGGCAACATAAAGTGCAAATTTGCCCTTTTATTTTACAAAGCAGTAAAATGAGCAGATAACCCTATTTTCTTTGAGTAGCCACTTAAAACATTTTTTTCTTCTTTCCGTTTAATTTTACACACTTTGCAGATATTATAATTAGATACATTTAAATTATTTTTCTCAGTAAAATTTTCCATTCTGAATATGTCATATTGCCAGCACAAAACAGACCAATTTATTGTAATTAAGCAACTATTTTAAATTATAATGCACTCGTGCAAAACAAGAAATCAGGTTTTTGAGTGCTTAGTGAAGTTCACAGACTGGGAAAAATATCTCTATTTGAGTCTCAAGTCGAGCTGAAAATTGGCCTATTTCAGTTTCCCTAAATTTTAGCATTTATTGACATCCAACTTCGCTGTCTTGCCTGCATCTTTGCATCTTTTACCTCTTTATGGTCACCTGTTAACTTCTTTCTTAACCCCATTTTTCTCTCTGCCTACCTTTACCTAACCTGTGGACTGCAGTTTTCCAGGGATATCACTGCTCTGGTAAGATGGGAAATCATCCAAATACCTTTTTTGACTTAATGACTCACATGTTTCGCAACATGTCTTACCACCTCTAGAGCTTTTTTATTATTTTTTTCTTTTTTGGAGATGCTGGCAATCCCCAAGTAAATTTCCCTTTTCCTTATATTTGTATTTTAGTTAAGACATATTAGTCATGTTTTTCCTTTCCTTTTGTGCATTGAAATAATCTCTCAGCAAACCACAGACATTTCTCTATGTACTTTCTGTAATCGGAAAACTGTTTTTTATTTAACTGGAGGAGGTAAGATCCAGAGGATGGTAGTCAGCAGCGCTGTGTCAACACAGCTGTAACATGACACCCCAGGTAGAGTGCTGTTGATTAAAGTCCAGCGCAATAACTCCCTCCCTTTCATTTTCTCAAGAGTGTCTGTGCTGAAAGGATGAGGAAATAGTGTTTTAAATATGCAGCCAGGAGATTTTTCTACAGCGGAGAAACGTCCCTGAAGACTGAGCAGAGTTTTTAATTGGCATTAGTTCAATGTTATTTTCAAAGTTTGAATCAAAAAAGTCACTTTATATAGAGGTAGTCTATTTGAGGAGCCATGCTGACAGAAGTGGCATTACATGCCAAAAAGAGACAGAGGAGACCCCCTTTTGTTTTTTCCTCATGCCTCAGGGCACATTCTCCGGGACCAAAGGTGGGTGCGATGCGGCCAACTTAATCCTAACTGTTTTCAATGGTTTATTCAGAGCTTTTCTTTCTACTTTTCTACTTTTTGTTTCTACTTTCCCTATCATATTCTCTCTTCTCTTGTGTGTCTGCTGCCTTTCTGTTATTACCATTTATACCTTTACATGCCATCACTTAGGGAAAGTCTATTCATAGGACTGTGTTTGAGCTACAGAAGTATTTCAACTTTTAACATACTGTTGATGTATTGTCATTGACTTGCTGAATCCATTTAGCCACTGAGCTGGCTGAAGCTGTGATTGCCCCACTGATAATCTCATCAACTCACACAAAGACTCCCGTCAATTAATGACAACCAGTCTCTCTGTAGTTTTAGAACACAGGCAGTCAGTCTGTCACAATGCAGTGCTGCAGATGAGATATTTTTAGAAATGCACTGTAACTGTAAGGGCAGAGTTAAATGAAGCTAGCAGTAAATTTGTGAAACTTGAGTTATGTTCTGAGGTTACAAGACGACCGGTTAGCAGTTGAAAACTATTTGTATTGTTGTCTACTTTTCAATGTAGATTCACCATATTTGTTTTGTTTGTTTTTTGGTCTCAAGTGTAATCAATAGCTCTCCTCTCTTTGCATATCTCTAACAAAGGGTTGATATTTCATCTCTGCTTAGGTTTTATCTCTTTGGATTTAATGTAATCTAGTTTAGCCTTTAAATGTCTCAGAAGCTAAAGTGACATCATTTTTTTAAATCTCCTACAGGCATATTCTCAAGATGCATACCTCAAAGGAAATGAGGCATACAGCGGAAATGCCCAGAACATCCCTGAGCCCCCTCCCATATGCTACCCTCGAATTGAGCTCAAAGCTGCAGGCATGACCCAGTCGTTGCAGCCTGCCACAGTTTGCGATACCCCCAAAGGGCTGGTGCAAGGACCGAGAAGACGAGGAGCTGCCACAGAGAACAGCTATCGGGTGGAAATTCCTGTTCCTCCATCTCCCCCTTCTCAGACTTTAAAGACTCAGGCGGTGGTGTGTGTCAGCGATGAGAATGTTAGAATTCTGGGTACATCTCCTGATTCAGTGGACAGAGGATCCTGGGTGGCCCGGGCTGGACCCAGCCACAGGACAGAAGAAAACCGGTACAGTTCTTCAGCAGATTGTGACTCCAATAGGTCCAGACTCATTATTCCTTCAGTCCCAGGATGTGCACAGTTGCAGTACACCTCTTCCCATCCTACAGAAACCACAAAGTACTCCCCATCAACCTCCAGACCTGGTGGGGTCTATTCTGAGACATTATCTCCACCTGTACGAGCATCTCTTACTGCTGCACCAGTAGACACTTTCTCCACAGCTATCTCACCCTCTACAAACCACTACTCTCCCTCTCCTACTGCCCCCTCCACATCTCCACACCAGAACATTGACTGGAGAAACTACACCACCTATAAAGACTACATTGATGCTAAAAGGCTGCACACGTATGGCTGCCGCACCATCCAGGAGCGCTTAGATAGTTTGCGAGCGGCTGCCAATTCTAATTCTGCCTATTCCCAGCAAAGTACTCCTCTATCATGTAATAGTCAAAAAGTGGTCTCTCAGGTTAGACGAAGGAGTACATCTAATGAGCGTGTGGGGGATACAGGAAGTCAGGGTACTGCAGTGAAATCTCAAATACGCAGCATATCCCAGGAGAGGCTTGGAGGTGCAATAGAGAGGCCTACTAGAAACTGGCCTCGCAGTGCTTCTCAGGATGCGTTGCCTTTCTCTAACACTGTCAGAGTCCTCAAACCTCGAGCACGGTCTTGCGACTACCTGGGCCAGCAAGTCAGAGATCAAGACGGGGTTGTTTCTGGAGACAGAGCAGCAGTGGAGGACAGGCTGCTCCTCTGCGATGGAGATAAAAAACAAGCAAAAAGTCAGGAAGCAAGCCAGAAAACATTACCTCATCTGAACAGGAGTCTTACAGGACAGGAAGAGGAACTTGGACAAGATGGACTAGCAAAGTCACCTGGAGCTACTCCTGATTTTACAAAGGGTACAGCAGATTCTACATTACCATCAAGGACAGATGGTCTCATAATGAGACCCTCTCGTCTTCCCGTCAAAAACTCCATCTCAGACCTTTCTCCTGCCTTATCCTCCATTAAAACCACAGATACTTTTAAAGACCAAAAAGCTATTGTCATAGGGAACTACCTTGGCTTTTCATCTCCTATGAACCTGCAGCTCAGGGGCAGGGCTGACAGTCTGAAAATGGACAACAGGTTAGAATCTGGGTTAGCAACCAGATCCTCATCTTGCTCTGGTGCCACCTCAAAACTGCCCAAGCACAAACAACTTCAAAGTGGAGTTGTCACCATTTCTTCATGTTCATCGTCTTCTACAGGAACCATAACCCAAAAGCCAAATGTCAAAGAAACCTCTTGTTCTACTAGCGCTCTTGAGAGGACAAATGGTGGTCCTTTAGAGGGAGTCGAAGGACCTGATGCAACGGTTGTGGTTCTAAGAATAAACAAAACCTCCGGACAAGCCCATGTTCGACCTCCATCTTATGTATTAGCTGTTAACGACAACCAGGGTAAAGTGACACGCAAGTCACCACTCCTGGTGAAGGCAGGGTCTGCAGATGGAGCAATGTGTTGGATGTCTAACGAGAGCTGCAGGGAGATGGGCTTTAAGAAGCTTGGTGACAAACGACAAAAATCAGGCTCCAAAAACCTGGATGACTCTCTAGATTCGATTCCTTTCATAGGTAAGATTGCACACATCTCTGCATGTTACTATTCTTTATGGTAAGAGGAGTTTTATGCAAAAAAAACATAAGAAGTAAAACAACAATTTTTGTCACACAAGGTCTGGCGTTTTAGTCTTTTTATGTCCTGGACATCATTGTTAAGCAGAAAGAATAGGAAATTCTGTATGAATGCACAATAATCATGTAATGAGTAGTGGTAGGCCAATTCCCTTGGAAACTTGTTTAAACCACTCAATCAGTACAATGAAAAGGGTATCAAATTAAAATGCTGCTTATTTGTAGCATTTTGAAATCTGATGAAACTGTCGTGTATGTAATTATGTGATAGTGTACTGTAGGGAACCATAATGTATTAAAACCGTGCTTTGGTTTTTGAGTAGGGCAGCTCAGAAACACACTTCCATTGGGTACACATGCCAAAAGCTGCCCTTCAAGCTGATACACATCCACACACATTGTGGTAAACATCTCATATTTCCCTCAGTGGTACACAGTAAGAAACCAAAGAACTTTGTCCTAATGGAGTGTGACATAGAAGAGAAATAGGAGCATTCCTGCAGAATTCTGCTTCAGTTAAATTCCATAGTACATCTCCAAACAATGAGTGAAACAACTGCTGAACATTAGCTGCCAGCCAAACATTTGGCAGCACATTTGGTGCTGCTTAATGTTACATGCAAAATGTCACGTCCCCTCTTGTTTTTTGTTTTTTTTCTTTTTACATTTTCCCTCAGATGCTGAATGTGGTATAAATCGGCTATTGAGTCACAAACAAGCCCAACTTTAACATATTTAAGAAGTTGAAATATGTCTCTCTCTCTTTTTTTTTACATCTCTGGTGACATTAGGCTGACAAGTTCAAACTCAACACAGCCTCCTCAGTTGTGTTTTCATTAGTGACTCATTAATGTTTACTGAAAGCAAGCAGCCTTTATATTTGTCCCAGACATTACAGGACTGTAATCAGTTCTTTCATCAACATTTCTTCACCCCATTCATACAAGCATGACTTTTTATCTAGATTGGATTCTAATCTTTGTGCTTACATTTCTTGCATCTGAAGTGTGTTTCTATCATATAAAAAAATCAAGAAACAATCTCTTCTTTTTGTTTAGATACTGTCTTTTACTTTCTTTTTTTTTTCTTTCTTTTTCTTTCCGGGAAATGGGTTTTTATGTCTGTTTGTAATGGTTTGTAGAGAAATCAGATTCAAGACCATCCATCCATTTTCTCCTGCTTAATCCGAGTCTGGTCGCGGTGGCAGCAGCTTGAGCAGGGAGGCCCAGACCTCTCTTTCCCCAGCCACCTCTTCCAGCTCTTCTGGGAGGATTCCAAG
>JAVKLF010000069.1:5892979-5905097 GCA_034783495.1 Millerichthys robustus | reverse complement strand
TCTGAGTCACCTCTGGATAACTGAACTTCTCACGCTATTTCTAAGGGAGAGTCTAGCCACCCTGCAAAGAAAACTCACCACCTCCCACCTCGAAGGGGTTCGACTTACTGCCGGCAATGTGAACCAAACTCACACCGCTTGTATAAGGTCTGAATGGCCCACAATAACAGACCCACAATACCATACTCGCAGAGCACCACCTAAGCTCAGTGCAAGCTACCATAATTCACAAAGACTCCTGGATACATGTCAAAACTTTTTCTAACAAGAATTGATCTAAGGTCCGGTTGCCTCCGATTCAAGCCTGTTTGCAGTAGTGAGGGATTAAACTTACCCATTTCATTTCTCTGCCTTTCTGCTTCACCAGATCCACTTGATGTAATTTATTTCCTAACACATTCTAATTTGTTTTTAGGGCCTGCCATCTTGCTGATAATTATCAGTCTTTATTACATAATCTAATAAAGAGCAATGCAATGTTTGCTGACTGCACATGTAAAAAGGAAGCTGTCTGGCAGCTTATCAGAAGAAAACAAACTACAAGCTGCTTGTGTCCTTATTGCTTCATTTTTTTATGGCTTCCTGTTCAAGTTTTTATTGATGTTGAGACAGCAGGTGTAAATTAAACCTTGTCTCTTGTATTTTAACTAACATAACTGTTTTTCACAATTTGTGAATCTGGTAAAAACGAAAATAATTCTTCATATGCCTCAAGCGAGACAGAGTGTGCATAATTTCGCTCATGGGGAGCGATCCTTCATGAGTGACTAATAAAGCGTCTTATTCTTATTCTTATTCTTAAACCTGAATGCATATTCCATTTTCTTACTAAAACAAGGCATCCAATCACCTTTTATGTACTTTTAGAATTTGTGTCAAACTATAATGGTGTTTTTTTTAATCATATTTATGCAAACAAATAGTTTCAAAGACCTTTCTCTGTGTTATAAACAGAAATCAATCGTGTTAATCCTTTGAGTAAAACGCTGATTTTTCTGAAAATTTGGGTTCTCTTTCTCAAACAAATGGATTTCTGACTGGCAGCTGGGCCTAAATATGCTATTATTGACTTAAACAGTGAGGAAAGCTGCATGCTTTAGGCAGAAGCTACACTTTGAGCTTTGATACACAAGACATCCCTCTGTCCCTTTAAGTACCACTCGTGGCTCACACTACGTTCCCAATAAAACTTAACACGGGGAGCTGCTGAGATGTGACTGCACACTTACCATTCAGGCAATAAACAAAAGATCTGTCCTTTTTAACTACTGTTTTGCATTTTTGTCCTCAGATGAACCATCCAGTCCTAGTATTGAGCAGGACAGTGTCCACATTCCTGCCTCTGTTGTTATATCTGCAGTACCCTTTGTCACCGCCATCCCACCCAGCCCGACCTCTTCATCTCATCACATTCTACGCCAGCTGTCACATGACCAAGGTATGTTTTTTTTAAGCTATTATTCTTAGACTCACCCATTATATTCAACATAGTAGTCTTTAAGTATTGTTATATAGTTGGGTGACTCTGTTTCCTTAAAAAGTCTGTTTTTCTATTATTGAATCAGAATCTGGTACCAAAACTGAGCGGTCCAGATCGTATGATGAAGGTATCAATAACTACCAGGAGGAAGGCAAAGGGTAGGTTGCACACTTAGCAGTATAGGTACATGTACAATAAGAAAATCTAATTTTAACCCCCGTGACCCTGAAAGGAAGAAGCGGGTTCAGATAATGGATGGATAGATGGATGGACGGAGCTAATTTGAATAAACAAAGTATTCGAACTACTTGTAAATTGAAATATTCTATTAATTCACTGTTTCCTTTTCTGTCCATCATTTTTATACAAACAACAAATTAAGCCTTTGCATTTTGCAAAAAAATGTTATTTAGATTTGTTAACCTAACAACATCTGTGTTACTACCTAAATATAGCTATCCTGAGGCTGCTAAATGTATCAGTCCCTCAGGAGTTGCGTAAATATTTAGACTGATGAGATGCGCTAACAGAACATCACTTTAAATATGGCCAAACTATCCACCTAAAAAGCTAAAACAATTTTATAAAAATAAAGTATGTGCATCAAAATTGAAGAAGGAAAGTGACACTGAACATTTCCTAATTGGGAGTAAAGTCATGGATGTAGAAGTAAATTACAGTTTGAAGTTGTTGACATTTTAAAGATGTTTAAGTTTGATATATTGTAGGAGGTTATGGAAAACAAACTGGCATAAAAACCCTCATGAATCAATTATAAAGCAACACTTCTCATGATGCAGTCTGTACTCAACATTACTGTTTTCTTTTTATACAGGAGGTCCTTGTTAGCTGGCCTGAAAGGTTTGCGGAAGGTAAGTTATGCAACATGAGCTCAGCTGTTCTCACCTGCTGGTTTATCAGTGTCCGCTGCTTTCAGAGTTTATCAGCCTCTTTAGCTCACACCTAGAAATTTCCATGAAGTTTGAATATATTATGGCAAACAAGGACAATTGTGTAACTATCAAGCTTAACTGGGAAATATTTTATCCTGTAAGAGTTTAATAATTGGTTTTAAACTCGTTAAATTCTTCTGTTTTGTTCCAGATGTGTTCATCACAACTTTTGTTTTTATGTTTTTTGTTTTTATGCACTATGTTTTAGGCTGTGGACAGGTCATCCGATGATTCTGAGTCCAGGAGAGATTCCTCATCAGACCTTTTCTGTGATGCCATCAAGGAGGGTTTCTTGCATTTCAAGCAGCTTCATACAGATAAGAGCAAGGTGTGCACTGCCTCTGCCTAAACTTCATTTAACTTCCACACTGGCACATAAAATACACCTACCTAAACAAAACAAACAATAAAAGGTCTGCTCTTGTTTAATAGTACCTTCTTATTTGGCTGCAGTTTAATCAGCTTAAAGATTTTCTTGAAGGAGGTTTCAAGCTGCTGATTGAAACATCATTTTGTCAAACTCTCCCCTTTCTCGTGGTTGTTTCTGCAGCGTGTGGGCGGAGGTATGAGGCAGTGGAAGCAGATGTACGCTGTCTTGAGAGGCCACTACCTCTGCTTGTATAAAGACAAAAGGGAAGGCCAAGCTCATGTCAGCTGTCAAACAGTGGAGGAGCCGCTGCAGATCAGCATCAACGCCTGTCTGATTGACATCTCCTACAGCGACACAAAGCGTAAGAATGTGCTGAGGCTGACCACGTCGGACTGCGAGTACCTGTTCCAGGCCGAGGACCGAGAGGACATGCTGGCCTGGATCAGGGTCATACAGGACAGCAGCAACCTGGATGAGGAGGTACAAAAATAAACAGGCACTTAACAATTAGCCTAAACCACTTAAAGATACAAATATATATACACACACACACGTGTGTGTGTGTGTGTTATATGTACTTATTTTATTTACTGTTATAGAAAAGCACCAAGTCAATAAAATTGAACCATACAGTCCAAACTGTAGCCTTTAGTGATTTTACCTCTGTTATCTGAAAGCACCTGGATATATAAAGATATGGTCTATAAGGTATGGTACACACATCTGTCTGACACTTTAAACATCATCAGTTGTTTTCAACATTCACTCTGTCCTTCTATTTTTTTTGGTTCTTTCTTTTTTTAGAATGCAGCATTTACAAGTCATGACCTGATCAGCAGGAGGATCAAGGAGTACAACACCTTGATGAGGTAAGGAGAAGAAGGGGAGGTCCTGTGCACATCACATCCAGCAGCCATAGACCTGTTGGAGTTCTCAGTTTGACTTTTTAATTTTTGTGTTCCATTCAGTCCAACTGGTAGCAAAACAGAGCCATCGCCCAGAGCTTCACGCCAGTCGCTGAGCATTAGACAGACACTGCTGGGGGGGAAGGGAGAGACCAAAGCTATAAGCCCACATTCACCTAAACCTGAGCAGGATAAGAAGAACATGCACAAAGGTAGTAGTCTATTTTCTTGTTTGTTTGTTTTACATCTTGGAATAAAATGTGTTCAATGAAACTATAATGAAGCTTTTTGCAGCAACTACTGTAAATTATATCTAAACACTCTGATTATCACAGCAAATTTTGTGTTTTGTGTGCAGATGACACTAGTCCACCCAAGGATAAAGGGATGTGGAGGAAAGGCATCCCAGGTTTGATGAGGAAACCTTTTGAGAAGAAGCCATCTCCTGGAGTGACATTTGGAGTGAGACTGGATGACTGTCCTCCTGCACACAACAACAAGGTCTGTGTTCATTTTCTTTTTTGGTGCTCATTATTACAGCTTGTTTTATCCCACAAATCAACCTTTATTTGTTGGATCAGTTTAAAACAGTACAAGGAAGTCTAACTGCTTGAAAGCCAAATGTATAGATAGAACTCACTGCTTTTGCTAACATCTGTACACTTATACTTTCAGTATTTTGGGTAATAGGTGAGTTTTATTTTTGATACACTTTCAAACATTTTCCTCTCTTTCCTCCAGTTTGTGCCTCTGATTGTGGAGGTTTGCTGTAAGCTGGTGGAGGAAAGGGGCTTGGAGTACACAGGCATCTACAGAGTCCCCGGAAACAATGCTGCCATCTCCAACATGCAGGATGAGCTTAATAACAAGGGCATGACTGATATTGATATCCAGGATGATGTGAGTGTCCTTTATTGATCTGGGCTATATTAATTAAACTCTCCTTAAACTTTCAAAGAACATCCCAGACATAAATGCATTCAAAGCAGCAAACGGTCTATTTAGGCCTACTATAACTTTGCCAGTAATTTAGGTAAAACAAGATACGCCAGTGCTGTACGTTGACTTTTTTAGCTCATAGCACACATGCTACAGAGGATGCTGGTTTTGTAGCATGTGTGCTACATAAAAAATTATTTACTGCACAGACAGATTTGTTTTATAGCACGTGCGACATATGTTTCTTCATCAACATTACAGCAGCTAGCTTGAATGCAGTGACACAATTCATTTTTAAAATAATTACCCTTCTGTTACAGAAATGGAGAGACCTCAATGTGATCAGCAGTTTACTGAAGTCTTTCTTTCGTAAACTTCCTGAGCCATTGTTCACTAATGGTAAGTTGATTCTGGCCTCAAAACAGTCCAACTTTCAATAACGAGGGGTGTGTGCAGTTACTATAGTGAAGGAGGATATGCAGTTAGTTAGTGACAAAAGAGTGTGAAGAATTAGGGCGAGCTGGAGACCAATGAGCCAGGAGCAGCCTAAAGAAGATGATCATTTTCTAAATTGGGAACTGGAATTCGAAAGAAATTTTGTTTAAATGTGATGTCTCCCTGCAGATCGGTACACAGATTTTATAGACGCCAACAGAATAGAGGACCCAGTGGAGAGACTCAAAGTGTTGAAAAGGCTGGTACGGACAAGTTGCTTTCATTTTTACTTGTTTCAAAATCACTCTGCTCAGAAAACTATTTGGGTTCTTCGTTGTTAATAGCACGTAATAAAGCTATTTGTAAATTCAACAAAAAATAGAAAACAGTCAGCACACAGAAATGACTCAATGTGTTGTTTTTTCACAGCTTCACGAGTTACCAGATCATCACTATGAGACACTTAAATTCCTCTCAGCTCATCTGAAAACTGTGGCTGAAAACTCTGAAAAAAATAAGGTAAGTTATTTTATTTTTTATTGTAGTTGTGTGGCCAGTTAAAGCCAATGAAATATCTATATATTTTTCTTTTTACCAGATGGAACCGAGGAACCTGGCCATTGTGTTCGGTCCCACCCTGGTGCGCACCACCGATGACAACATGACACATATGGTGACACATATGCCGGACCAGTACAAGATAGTGGAGACACTCATTCAAAATGTGAGCATCTGATTGTTCGCTGATCATCCTTTCACGTTTGTTAACAAAAACTTATCCATTGTGCTTTTTTTGCTTTTCTAGTATGATTGGTTTTTCACAGAAGATGGAAATGGAGATCCAGTGGTGAGTACTGTCTCTATGCACCTCCAGTTTCATTAAACTCAACTTAGCATGTCATTTATAAGAGAGGACAATTTAACGCTACTTAGCTGTCTTATGTTATTATCTCACTGGGTTGTGACCGTTGATGCCTAGTTGGTGACTTTAAGTTGTGAATAAATAGGTACTAGGTTCTGTTGCAGTCTCTGAGTTTGAATGGTCAGTGTGTGCATGGCTTGTAAATTGTTTTCTTGGCCACTCACATTATCTGTCGTCTATATAATTAGTTGTTATGAGGAAGACGTTAGGCAACAGCTACTTTTCAACAAATGTACCCAGTACATTTTTTATTCCACAAAAACCCTTCATTAGTACAAGTTTAATTGCATTCTTTCTCTAATTGTACAATTGAAGTCTAAAATGAGTTCAAAAATCTCATGTTATAATTTTAAACATTAGTTAATATTCTCCCGTTACCTTCAGACTGTGTCTCAAGAGGAGAGCGCCATCGAGTCTCAGCCCGTCCCAAACATCGACCACCTGCTTACCAACATCGGGCGGACGGGCACATCGCAGGGTGATGTATCAGGTAACGCGCTGCCTCTGACAGGCCGGCTCTGTGGTGGATGAACCTTCTCCTGTCCTTTCCTTGCTGTGGTCAGAGATGGACTGTTTGTGTTTAACTCAGACTTTGATGATAACGCGGCTTCTTTTCCCACTTGAGGCCAAGCTTTCCCTTCTGCTTCTTTAGCTGTTGCCCTAAAAAAATGCTTCTAATGCTTGTGTGGTTAGTGGCAGACAATTTTTCTGCATCCTTAAAAAAGATGCAACGAATTGTCAGGTTTTTTTTTTTCATTTGCTTTAAAAGTCCCTTTGTGATTTTTGTTAGTAAAGTGAACAGAATCCTTTTGACCTTTCCTTTGTTGTTAAAACTTCCCCTCTGGGCTGTGCCCCCCTCCCCCTGTCCCACCTCTCTCTATCCTGCCTACTGTTGCACTAACACGGCATGTTCTTTCCCACGTCAGATTTAGATGTTTTTACAGTAAAAGGCGAACTTCTGATTCCTCTGTCTCTAGTGAGGCTCTGTCGGGTGTCCTAACGGCTTTCCCAGCATTCACACATACTGATCTTGACACAGGCCAAGTGGGAGGAGTCTGTCACGCCATGATGTCACTGATGGACTCTATAATGTCTGTGATGGACAGCTGGAACTGTAGGGAGAAGGACGATTGTTGCCCGCAGTGTAGCTGCCTAGTCTGCAGGAACCCGCAGGTCTTTTAAAACCAAAGGGGGAAAAAAGTTTGGTTTTGACACAATGGTGGGAAAAAGACAAACAAAGGGAAAGTGAAGCGGCTACACGGTACTGTCCCATGTTGTGGGTTTTCTGTCAGAGTTTACCTAACGCAGACCGGTGCTACTGTCTGAAAGGCTCTCCGCTGTCTCTCCTCACTGTCTTTACAAGCTTGCCAACAAGAGAGATGGCATGGTATGATTTTTACGTCACTGGTCAGTGTGCTCCTGCATATTGTGCCATCATCTGTACTGTAAAGGGGTGTGTAGGGGGGCTCGGCTGTCTCACAAATTTTAGCTGGAGATGAAATAATTCTGAAATGCTAACTGGGCAGGTGAGGACTGATTCTAGGTTTTCTTACTGACACTCATCCTTCTTATGTAGCGTTCTCTCTTCACACAGCTAGCCCCTCTGTGACCCCCCTGTCACGTTTCTTTCTTTTCGGTTCATGTTTATGTCGTCATCATGTCCTGTTGTCATGGCAGCTCATGTCACTTCATGTTGTGCGTCAGTAAACTTACAAACTAATCTTCATTTCTGGGCCAAATGCTGATTTTTAATTATTATTATTAAAAGCCAAAGTGACTAAAATTATACTGTATTTAAAGTACACAAAGCGTGTGTTATTTTTTGGGGGGACGGGGGTCTGAAAATTGAATGTAAATAAATTACCATCCAGTGTGAAACATAATTTGAATGATTAGGTGCGTTCATGCAGATTGAGAAGAAGAAAGAGCTCATTGAGTTATTTGAAGAAAAAGCAGAAAAGCCTGTTTGTCTTTTTTCATTAGAAGCTGAAACTTTGTCAGTGCATAGTTTTCTCACTATTTCACAATTTTAAACCTTACATTCTGTTGAAAACAAAGATATGTTATCTGTTTTCTTATCAGTGGTTTTTGAAAATATTTAATGAATTTGATCAGTACTTAAAATAAGAGGCAGTGGCAACTCGAAACTAGAAAAGTTGTGTAACTTTTTAGGTCATTTGGCAACAATTCAGGATAAAAAAGAGCATCCATTAAAAGCTGTATCTTTGTTTGTGCAAATTTGTGCACCAAATAATTGTTTTACACTCAATAACACAACTAACTAATGTCTTTGAAAATTGGGTTTTACATTTATATTTTTAAACCTTTTTGTCAAGGTGCAGCCTCTTAAAGTAAGGTCACAGTATCAGTAGAGAAACTTAGATACATACATTCATAACATAAGTACTAACTCAGTCACTAACTTTGTTGCATGGCCCATGAGCTGCTCTGCTGCTTAACGTGTTCACTGCTGAAGCTGCACCATCAAATCTTAAACGGAAGCTGCCGGCAGCATCTTCCGTTTCCTCTATTTCTGTCTGTGTGTGGCTCCGTGTTCAGGTGTGTGTCAGAGCTGGGGGAAAAACATCACGTCGCAGGTAGACGTGGAGCTGGGTGCAACATGGACACATCTGTGTTTGTGTGCAGCATGACCTGTTGTCTGCTCATGTATTCACTCGCCTCTCATCTGTTTTGTCCTCACGTCCCATCCCGCCATTCGTCCTGTCATCATATCAACTTGTTTTTTTTTTCATTTCCTAATGTTGCACCTCCTCTTTCATGTTGTTCTTTTAATTTAAAAAGTTGTCTAATATGTCTTTTCGTTTTCTTTTGTTTCCACCACAGATTCACCAGCTAGTGACTCAGCCAAATCAAAGGTAAGTGTGTCTAGCTCATAAACCGTGTAGGTTGACAAGAGGTAGGAAGAACCATACAAACACACATAAAGATATCTGTGTTTGATATCTTGAAAGCCAGACAAATTACAAAAAAAATTGCATTATTAGTCAGAACTGATTCTCCTGATGGATTTGAGCTGTATGTAGCAATTCCTGCCAAATATCACAGTTAAGATGCTTTGCACAACTTTCTTGTCACTAAGAAAGGTTTGCTGGAAGGTTTTTTCCTCCAAAGGAAATTTGCATTTGCAATATTTCTGTATTTTATTTTCTATGAGCAACTTGTGCATGATGACAGAGTAAATTAATTGCTACAAGGTCCCTACAGCAACAACCTTATACTGCAGCATACGAGACATTGCCAAGTCAAATGTGTGCATGGAACATGGTGCGTTCACTCAACCTTTTTATTTGTATGCATCATTGTTAAATGAGGCCCCTCGAGTCTGTACAAATGTACTGTTGCCTAGTAAAACTGACCTTAAATTTGAAAAAAAAAATTACATAAAGAATCAACAATGCAAACCAACCTTTCATTCAAATGTAATGGTCTATATAGACTATAAAACCTTATCATTCAGCGTGTTTTTAGACCGCATGAACAGCTGCTTATGTCTCTTAAGTTCTTTTATGGCTTGTTCTACTCTGTCTTAATGGTGAAGCCAGTTTGCTTTTCCTCCACCTTCACGTTTAACAGTTTTTTTTGCACCCAACATGGCATTGATCATCCGGTGCCTTGTAGTCCAATCACTTCTGTATTATAAAAGTACTGTAGTTTCTAGAGGCTAACAGGCTGCTCTAACATTCACTGGGTCCACTCCTTATCCATGTGCCAACACGCGACACAGACAGCTGTTTGGTCTTTGCACTAAAAATTATTATTTTTTTATTTTTTAAGGAATCTCCATGGTGAGGACTATTCTTCCTGGGATCCACACAAAAAAAATATAACATTACAGTAAAAACCTACATTAAAACAACACACAACCCCTCCCCCACACTCCCCACAAATCCAACCAACCATCACCTTTCAGTTTTTTTATAAAGAAACGTGACTTTTAAGAAAAGCCTGTGAAAATTCAGCAGTAGAAAAATAAAAGCAGTTCTTTCTGTTTAGTGCTCTGCTGTTACTTGGCTGCATTTTTTAGCTTCATGGCAGTGCTTGTGCCTCTGCAGTTTCTGCTTCTCCTGGTTCTGCTATAAGGCTGGCATGGAATCTCTGTGTGTGTTTTGGTTGTGAAGCTGCTAATGTACCTCTTTTTGTCTCTGATCTGTGTTGCTTCACAGGAGGAGGTGGAGTAAAGATTTAAGTTTGTAGTCAGGAATGAAGGGGTTATTATTTGTCTCGTCTTTAAGTCTTCCTTTATTTCAGCTATGCTTGTTTTTGTTCTCCCCCCCCCCCCCTTCTATCCATGTTTTGCTGGATTCCTGGATCTCCGAGAAGGAAAGAGAACTCCTAGTCACCTCCATCTTTGCTGCAGCCAGCCGCAAAAGAAAGAAAAAGGAGAAGCCGCTGCCTAGCAGCTCGGATGATGATCTAGATTCTGTGTTCCTCAAAATGGAAGTCCCCAGCTTCAAATCAAACCACCACACGCCTCAGATTGAGCTGCAGGATGAGGCCAGTCCCAGCCCAAACGCAAATCCCAATGTGAAGCAGCAAGAGGAAACGAAGGAGAACGGAGGAACGGTGGAGCTCACATCTAAAGCCAAAAGAGAGCACAGAAACTCTTTACTCCTCAAAGAGAAGATTCCACTCAGACACCTTTCACCTTTGCCCTCCACATCCCCAAATATATGTTCCCACATCAGCGACCAAACAGCCTCATGTGTGAAGTCTTCCCTGTCGGATCCCCCATCCCAGCCAGAAGAAAACAACTCAGACCTCGGGACCATGAGTTCTGGAGCATCTGTTTCACGTTCAAGACCCAAAAAGTGGACTGGAGGAGTTCCCCTTGACATGCCTGTGAGCGTTGGGTTAGGAGGTGGTGCGGGGACAGCTGCCGGAGCCGAGGTGAGCTCCATCACCTCTGACTACTCCACCACCTCCTCGATCACTTTCCTGACCAACGCAGAGTCAAGTGCACTCAGCCCCGAGCTACAGGGAGGGGAGGAGGCCGATGACGAACGCAGCGAGCTCATCAGTGAGGGGCGGCACATGGAAACCGACAGTGAAAGTGAATTCCCAGTATTTGCTCCGGGAGGAGGCAACAACCAGTCCACACCCCGCCCAGAGCAGGGTCAGGAGAAAGCAGAGGTGAGAGGTGGCGAGGGTGCAGCCACAGGGAGCACTACGCCAAAACAGGGAGCACGGTGCCTTTTTCCAACGCACAGGATGATTGAATGTGACACCCTCTCCAGAAGGTGGTCCCTGAGACATAAAACGGACAGTGACTCATCAGCAGAGGGCGCTGCAGGGAGTGGGGACCGCAGTGAAGGGAAGCCTGAAGCGTCCAGTCGGTTGTCTCGAGTTCTGGAGGTAATGAAAAAAGGCAGGTCGACGAGCAGCATCAGCTCGTCTTCACGTAGCGAGTCGGAGCGTCCTGAACCAGCCTGGCACCTGAAGATCACAGAGCGACTGAAGCTCAGGGTACGATCGTCTGCTGATGACATGTTCGCCCAGAAGAGTCGCGCTTCTGACGCTCGCAGTAAGAAGAAGAACATCCGGCGGAGGCACACCATGGGCGGGCAGAGAGACTTTGCAGAGCTGGCGGTTATTAATGACTGGAGGGAGCAGGGTGGGGTGGACCAGACAGCTGAGCTGCCCACTCTGGACTACCTCAAACCAAGATGCTCCTCTCAGGACTTCTCCATCCGAGACTGGATCCCCAAGGAGCGGCGCAGAAGCTCAGAATTGAACACAGTAATCGCACCTAAAGCCACGCCGGAAGATGATCACCCTGATGCTCACAACGCCGCTCCTGAAACCCCCCCGCCTCTTTCATCTGCCGAAGCTCAGTCGGAGGAACACGTGAACGGCAGCAGGCTACAAGACAAAGGCAAAGCCTCACTCGGAACAGAAGCTCACCCACACAAACTCTCCGGAGGACACGTCGTCCGCTCACGGTTCTACCAGTATCTGTGAAACAACAAGATTGACGTGACTGCGTGAGGAAAAACCGAACCAGAGTGAATGTGTTTGCGTGTGTGTGTGTGTGTGTGTATTTTAGCACAACATTTTTTCTATGAAATATAAGTTACATGTATTCTGTAAATACTG
>JAVKLF010000069.1:5879691-5892879 GCA_034783495.1 Millerichthys robustus | reverse complement strand
GTGTGTGTGTGTGTGTGTGTATTTTAGCACAACATTTTTTCTATGAAATATAAGTTACATGTATTCTGTAAATACTGTGTATAAGCTTGTATGTTTGTTACTAAGAGATGTTTGTGTATGTAATTCCCTGCCATACTGGAACAGGCGTGGAAACAAAATATGAACTTTCTCCTGGACTGAATGACTGTTATATAAATATGTACATGAAATAAATAAGAATTGTTTTACAGCACTGTTGTAAAGGCTCAACTTGAAGAAAAGCAGAAGGAATCAAAGTTTAGTTCTTCCCTATTCAAAATGGAATGAAGACTATACTCTTTCTGGACTAAGATGCTTGTGACAAAACTGTCTTTTAAAAAATATATATATATATATATAGATATTATTTTTTTGTTTGTACTTGAAGTACGTAGAAGGCTGCTTTCTGAGCTGGGTGCTGTGGGAATAATTCATTTTTCACAGTGCATTCACAACAGCCAGATTTTAGCTAGAAGGACTGGAAGATTGTTATAGTTTTATCAAATAAAAAAAGGAAAAAAAAACAATAATGACATGCTGATACTATAGTATGTAATGCCTGGTACAGTAGATTTTATTTTCTAAACTTTGTCAAGTTATAGTCTAAGAGAGATGTTTTTACAAGTGCACATTGTTTTTATCTTATAAAGAGAAGTGCCTTTTTGTTTTCTTTAAGAAAAGTTTTGTTTTTAATAGACATTTGTCAAGAACAGAAGGATTGTGTTCCAACAGAAATTGCTATCATTCATGATTTATGTCCTATTTTTACTCAAACTCATAGCAACTTCTTGTTTAATATTTAGATGGGTTGTTTTTTTTTTCATTCTCCCGTGATTCTCAAAATAAATTTAAAAAATTACGAGTGGGTAAAACTAGGGGGGGAAGAAAAAATACCAACCGTTTGGAAGTAAATGAAACAAATCTTTTACTGAAGAGTAAAAATTTCAACTGTTTACAACAAAACAAGTTCAATACCAGCCCTTATCCCAACAAACACTGGAAATAAATAATCATTATTAAATTATTGCTTTGTCGTGGACCTATTTATCACCTGCTCCTTTTACCTGTAAGCTCATTAAAAATGCTTTGTTTGCAAAAGTGTAAACATTTTGAAATAAGAACAACCCTTTTTGAATTTCAGGCTCAAGATGGCCGCCACAATCAGCTGACCTAAGAAAACGCACAAAAACTGGCATTGAATCATTCTGTTTTACTGATATTGAGAAACAATATGGCATTCCTTCACGGGATGCTGGATCTTTGTTTTCTCATGACTCAGCTAAAAAATAAGTCAGTGGTTTTTATTTCAAAGTTTTACATAAATCTAAATGAAATAAACAGAAAATAAATGATAAAATATGCAGGACTTTACTCTGGGCTGTCATTTTTCACTCATGCTTTTGCACTTTTCTTCACCAATCTCTGACTACAAGTTACGTTATTCAATCATTACAACCAAACATTTAATGGCAAATTAAACTCTTAATCTACAAACCTCTTCTATAGGGGATTCATTGCAAAAAGAGTTTAACTTAGTAATATGGTTCTGCTAATCAGAGGCGAAACTTTAATTTATGCTTAATTTATATCAACACAAAATATGTGAAATTTTCCTGACTTATTTTTCTGAATAAGTTTTAATAAAGGTCGTTAAAGAGTGCGCTGAAGATGTATTGAAATATCTCTCGGCAGATGAACATGCCAGGACCAAGAGTCTTTTAAGTTCTTAGGAATCCTTGCAATTCTGATCGGTCGCCTTCATCCTGAAAATGTCAATTCCTTCTCTGACCAGCAGCTCTTGGGCATAACGGACCGTCTCCGGAGGCAGAAAGCGCGATCGAGAAAGAATCCAGGCGTAGTCAACGTGAAACAGGTGGAGGATGTCTGTGCAGGAGTACACAACGGCCAGGCTGGTGTAGTCGGTGGTCAGAACCCAGTATGAGCTGTAGGGAGTAACTGGGAGCAGAAGCCACAGACAGAGAAATGCTGTTTTATGAAGCTGAAATCGACAGATTTGTCTATGTGAGCCGTGGAATTACATGATTCAAGTCACAAGAACAGACTTGCATTGGAAACAAAATAAATTATTCATATATTTTTGGATTAATATAAATTCTCTTGTCTGTCATGAAAATTGTAAAAGTTATGATTTTTTTTTCCTCATAATAGCTTGTAAGAAACAATTAGCTAAACTTGCATTAGAATAGCTATATTAAATAACTTAATTGGTACCCTGAAACTATTTCTTAATGAAAATGAACATCAAACGATAACAAATTAAGATATATTTAATAAAAAAGCAGAAATCAAATGTTCTTTGAAACAAACACTTACAATATGAGTAGCTGAGTCCAAGTTTGGCCGACTCTCTCGTGTCAGGAATCACAGCAGTCCCTTCGGCTACCTTCACTTTGTCTTTACTGAAACAAACAAACAAAAACGTGACCCCTGAACACTGCATTATAAAATCACTATAACCTTAAAATATATTGAAACTGCAGATAATCACACATTACAGTTTTACACCCAATTTGTCTTTGATACACAAGACTGAATTTGTGATTTAGTGGCTAAGAAACATTCAGAAGTCAGTCATGTTTTACATCAGCAATAATAAACTACATTGATCAGAACTTATCAGTGGGCCTATTAAGCTAACCAACAGGCCACATGTGGCCCCCAGGCCACCAGTTGACTAGTGCAGTTCGACTATAGACATTTCAAACATTGAACAAATTATGTGAAAGTGATAAAGTAGAGTGTATCACCGGAGCCTAGAGTAAAGCACTCGGATGGTTCCATCTCTCCTCAGGGCATAGTTTACTTCAATACACTTCCCTCGTTGGAAGGTGGAGGGCAGCTTCGCTATCTCATACCACCTTCCCAGGTACTGTTAACAGAAATGAATCTTTACTGCTGGCTAGCTCACAGTGAACCACCTGTGCACAGATATGTGTGTCAGTGACCTGGTGAACGTTGAAGTTGGGCTGCACCTGTGGACTTGGACAAGGACCCCAGTGAAAAGTTTGCGCTGACGTCAGAGGGAGCAGCAGCAGGATGAGATAGACCGCAGACATCTTTGCTTCAGGAGACGAGAAGAATGTATAAAAGTTAGATGTCATTTTTCGATGTGTTTGTATATATATGTACTGTTTATGAGTTTTAATTAGGTGGCGCCATCTAGTGGTTACCTGCTCTATATCTATCGATAATAATAATCTATAATTTTTGTAGTAGCCTATGACTTCCTATGACCAATCTGCGTTTTAAACAGTTATTTTTAAACTCTTGTCCTCTTCAACAGCATATAAATCAGAATTAAATAGAGAAGAAAAAAAGTAAAACATACTTTCTTCTTACTACTAGCCTACATTTCAAAGTATAAAAACTCTCGCTCTTTCTGCTAGCTTTATTAATAGTTTACTATCCTGACATTTGTTTAAAATTGACAAATACTTACAATAAAAAAAACATCCTGACAAATAGCCTATTTGTGCGCAACAGAACACAAATATGTTATTTAACAGAACTGAAATCAACATCTGGCTCCATTTAAAGCCGTCTCTCTCTCTCTGCCTGAGGAACCTGTGCTTACCTGGGCTGGGTGGTGACGTCAGGTGTTGCTCCGCAGGTGTGTCTCTCTTTAATCAAACAGCCTGGACGTGTCTCGCGCTCTCAAGACGAACACCACTCTGCCTCACCACACAAGGGCAGCTGGTTAATTGCCATCATGCGGACATTCCCGCACCGTGAGACTGCTGACACGGCTAAGAGACAAACAGCTAGACTTATTCATGTCCTACAATGCGCTTCTTCACCGCCATGAATGCTTAGCGAAATGACGGAGGACTTTCTCCTGTTCCGGATTGAGAAAAGCTCCTCGGATGCAAACGTCTTTAATCTATAATCTTTTTCTTTTTTTGTTTTACTTTATTTAATAAACATTGTGATTTACAAGAATAAACATAGAACAAACATCTCACAGAACATGTATATATTATATTATATACATCATCTATAGGCCTAATCTATAAATTAAAATGTCTTTTAACGTGTTTTTAACTAACCACTAGATGGCGCCTTCTAGTGGTTCTTAGCTGGATGTTACACCTTTCTTTGTCTGTGATAATACAAACCCGGCAGTCCAAATGTACCGTGTAAATTGCACAGTGCAATGAACATATAAATTTGTAATTATCATTTTTTGAAAGTTACTTAAACGCACCTCAACAACGCCAGCTGATCCACAATGCAGCTGCCAGAAGCAATAACAAAGTATCTCAGCACAGCATTCTTCATTCACTCTATTGGTCACCAGTTTCTTATGGAATAACTTAAAAGAGAAAAAGACGTATTTTCTATAAATCATAGACTGGCTTAGCTCCACAGTTATTAACAGACCATCTTGCACACTATGAACCAATCTGACCTCTCAGAGCAGCAAGCTGTGTTAGTTCCACTAATCCAAACTAAACGTGGTGAGGTGCAGATGGGTTTAGAACTCAAACTTGAGCCTGAACTTACCACAATTGAATCTAAAGTTCTTTTTTTTTGTTTGTCATTGCATTTAACTTAAAGATTTTAAACCGTTTAGTGTGGCTTTTATTAGGTGTTCTTCAAATGAATTGAGATTTGATGTGTGTGTGCGCATGTGTGTGTGTGTGTGTGTGTAAATAAGGTCCATATTACCTTATCCTACTATGAGCCCCCACACACCATACTGACTCAGTGACCAAACTGCAGAGTCTCCTTACAGCGTAGCAGGTAAGCACCTATACGTTTACTTTCTTTATCGTTTTTAAGAGGCATGTTCTTCTGTTAAAGAACAACAATTCTGAAAATAGACAAATGTTTTTGTTCGTTTAGAAAGCTAAGATGAAGCTTCTGGTGTGTTTTGGTGTTCTTTGCCTATTTGCCTGTCATCTTGGAGGTGAGTTTTAAATTTGAACAATAAAATCAAACATTTTGTGCATGTGTATTTTTAATGATGTGTTAAAAGGTTACAAAAAAATAAGTAGGCTAATTGTAGCTTAACTGTATTTACTCACTGACTTGTTAGGGTCATATTTTGACAAAGTTTGATGCTTGCATTTGTAAAAATGCTGATTTAATCAGTTATAAATCATCTTCTGGATTAACAGAGAGATTTTTTTGTAATGAAAAAGTACCAACATCTGTCTGAGTTGCTAAATTCCAAGAGGCTTGGATAGTTTGTGTATTTGAGCCTGTGTGTGAATACTCAGCAATACTTGAGGGAGGAAGCAGATATTCCTACAGTTTTACACTCCTGAATCCCTTCTTTGTTCATGTAAAGCTGTGGAATGTTTGCAAACGTTAACTTTTTCCCCCGCTTCTCTCTTCACAGAGGCCAGAGTCATTCCAGAAGGAGGTACTGTATAAAATAAACCACTTTTTTTCTAGTAGACACTTTCAAAACAACATTTTTATTTTTTTATTGAAGAAATCATTGGAATTAAAATAATAATAGAAATCTAAGATATTTGACTGTGAGGTATAAGTAAAAAGTTTATACAAACATACACCAAAGAATAAATTTGGGGAAAATGATAACAGTTGAAAAATGGATCAGACACATTTGATTGGATTTTTGAAAGCTGACTAAAATTCACCTTTCAGAACCTATGTCATTCTTTTCTGTCATCTCATGTATCCCCATCAGTACCATATGACGAACCTGCAGCTGTTCCCTACTGGCCCTACTCCACCTCTGACTTCTGGAACTACGTTGAATACTTTAGGTCCATTGGTGCATACAACCAGATCAACGAGCTGGCTCGGGCTTTCTATGCCCACCAGCACCTGGGAAACACTCTGGGATACGAGACCAAAGAGGGGCACGAGCACTGAGATGGGAGGAGGCACAAACCAAGTGTTTAAGGAAAGGGATACAAACACAGAGCTGATCTATTTTCCCATCGGAAATGTTGCGTGTGGCATAGACTTACATCAAGACAAGTACTAGAGTTAGATAGTTGCAGAAATTTGTAAAAAATAAAATAAAAAATAGAGTGTTTTGCTTATAATGTTCCAGAATCCCATACATCCTTACATGCTCCAAATCTGCTTTATCTTGTTCCCAAACGTCCTAAAGAAGAAGACAGGTATACCCTGGACATGTTGCAAGTCCAATGAGGTGTAAAAAAAAAGTCTTTTTTTAATTTCTGAATATTCTTAAAAATAAATACAATTAAACACTTTTCTTATCTTTCCATTTGTTTATTTATTGATGGTTTTTAAGTTGTTGTTTTCAAAGCTGTGTGTATAATGAAGATGAAAAACATAAAGCTGCAAAATTTTTAAGCAGAAAAAAAATCTGATCCTTACTTTATGGTTGACAATTTCGTACTATTTTTTATATAACTTCAAGGACAATTATTATTGTTCTATTTGTTATTTTTATTATTTTTTTATTTATTCTGTTTGCTATAGAATAATAGAGAAAGGCTACAAAACTGGTTAATGTTTGGTCAACAAAATATGTATTTGATTCTCAAAATGTGTAAAAATCTAACCTCTTTAAACTGTACTATGTCGTTATATTATTTATAGAATGTACTATGTCGTTATATTATTTATAGAATGACTGTTGTCAGCTTTTGATTTAGTTGGAGCGGCGGACCGATTGTCGTGAGTCAGTAGTCTGAGCCGGACACACATTAGCGTCGCACACAGCTGTTTTGTTTCCGAAAAGCCTAGCTAACCCGCAAACATTAGTGAGCTTCGTGTAAAAGACACAACCTTCTCTGTGGAGATGAAACCTGCTGTGGACGAGATGTTTCCTGAGGGAGCTGGACCTTATGTGGATCTGGATGAGGTTCGTTAAAATACACAAAGCTAAAATAACTTTCAGCAAAACAATAATGCTAATGTGCGTATAATGTTTTCAGAAAAACGTCTACGATGTAGAAAACAGTTTAGTATGGGTCAGTGCTGTCAAAGATAAATTAAATATTGCCATTTGTGTAACTTCATCACAAAAAGTTGTTTTAATATTTTTACTGAGAGCAACGCATGTTGGACCTAAAGGCTGAAGCTGACCTGATCGATTCTCAGACATGTCAAAATATCGAAAATCATACAAAATACTAACTCAGAAGAACAACAAAAGACATGTCATCCTGTAATGGAGAATTGCTCCTTAACTTCTAAAGTGATTAAATTATACTTCCTGCTTTATTGTAAACACTGGAGAGTTTTATTATTGAGTACGTGTATTTATAATGATTATTTTAACTTAGAATGTTTGAAAAATTATCTATAAAATAACCGAGATCTGCTGTCACAGCATATCTTCATTTTAATACCGTGAAACAATAATATGGCCATACTGTTCTTGGCCATCTTGCCTGATATTTCTAAGCGTTGTAAGGAACCGTAGTTTTGTTTTGTATTTGCTGTGTGTTAACAGGCAGGGGGCAGCAGTGGACTGTTGATGGACCTGGCAGCAAATGAAAAAGCAGTGCACTCAGATTTTTTTAATGGTAAGTCCCACATGTTTATATTTCCACCTATGTGATTACCCGGTGGGGGTGTTTAGTCCTGGACTTTACTCGTTCTTTGTATGTGGCCTCATACCTCACAGACTGTTAAAGTCATTGATGGATTTTTTTTGTGTAGTTCAAACCAAAATTGTTCAACTGAATGACATCTGATAGTTGGATAAAAGTGTGAACTGTGAAAGTTACAAGTTTATTCTTTGTTTTATGTGTGGTTAGTTCAGTCATGTGAATGTTTTGATTTTTTTTTGTTACCAACTTTAACAGCTTTCTTAATGAGTGGGATTATATATACAAAATGGTTCACAAGTGAGATGATCAAAGTGGTAACAGAAAGTTAGAAAAATTATCTGTATTTAAACCTATTTCAAAGTGCAACTTTAAAAACAAATCTAAAATAAGCTATTAGCATCATTTGACCAAAAAAGAATTTTAGACACCAAAACCATGAAAATAGCTAAAGGTGTCCCAATGGTATTTTAGTGCTATGAGAAATTTTTAGGTAGTAACATAAACTCTAGGCAAACATGAGTTTTAGAGTAAACCTGTGATTTAATTGTTTCCCCTAGGCACATTGTCTTTTCACATTAATCCTCAAAAATTAATATTTCCCCCTCTAAACACCAAATAATATGAACATAACAGAGACATGGAGGAGGCCCCAAAACACCAAACTAATCTCTTTTCTGTCTTGCAGCGCTGGCTCCAAGTTGAACAGTTTTGGCTCAGCAGCACATGACCTAGAAAGAAAATAGCTGATTGTTAAAAAGAAGAGGGGGGTACAGGAGGACGGTAAAATGAGTTTATAGCTGCTTTCAGACTGAAACTCCACAGGACACCTTGCCAGTCAGCTGCTTTAAAACACATCAGAGCTCCTTTAGATCATTTAGGACCATGCTTAAAATGTTGCACTCTTAAGTAAATGACTGGTGCACTTAGAGTAATAACATAAAATTATGTGACTTATTAGCTGTAAAATAACCAGAAGATGCTGAATACAGGCTGCACATTTTAATTGCAACTTTATCAGTTTTTGCAGTCTACAACCTGAGAAAGAGATGTGGTGCAGAATGGATGAAATGCTAATCTGACACCTTTAGTGAACTGCTGTTGCCTGGAATCAGCTGATTCTCCAGAGTAGCCAGAACCACTCAGTGAACATGTTGTCTGCTGCTGGAGAGCGACGTGTTTTTGGATTCTTTACTAGCAGCAAAGAGCGGACTCATCGGAGCCGCTACAGAGTTGGTGTTAATTAGATCCTGCTGGTTAGATCTACTGCCTGCAATGTCTCGTGTTTCTAACCAGCATCAGCTGGTTGAAAATCTGATCAGTATGTTTCTGGTTTATGTTGTGAATAAAAAGAAGTGGGGGGAGATTTGTTCCACCAGATTGTAGCTAAGCTTGTTGTTGTATGTGTCCAGTTTTGTATGAATACAAAGCTTATATCTTTTCTTCTGTAAATGCCACAGTTATTTTCATTTTGAGAAACAAATTGCATCCAAACATTTGACTAGGGTAAACGGACTAATTCAAAACCGTTTTTTGTTAATGAGGACCATTTCGTTGTTATCTTGTAATTATGCAGGCAGTTAAAAAGTTCAGAGTTTTCCAACTAACCTCTCACTAGCAGCTTGACTTCATATACAGCTGAGGAAAATTATACACGTTTAAATCACTCTGTGGAAGAACTGAGTTGTAAACAAAGGCTAAGAATATTTGCTGTTTTCTCAATCAATTTTTATGAAAACCTTGGATCAGTTTGAGGTAAATGAACCCCCCTAACTATCATTTGTGATGTAAAAATTATGTTAGAAATGTATAACTTCAAATCAAAAACTTGGAAAAACTGCAGGTTTTGACAACTCTAATGACTTTAAACAAAACTAAAGACAAGAACATTCACTAACCTCAAAGATTACAATGCAAGGCTGCAACTGCTGTTTGTTATTAGACTGTTGATTTTTCTGTCTTTTGTTTTTTTTAATTTAAAAAGAAATTCTGCAAAAAATAAAATAAAAACTAGAGAAAATCCATACCAAAACCAAAATTGGTTCAGCAGAATTTGTTTTGTTTAAAGGGCCACACAGAAAACTGGGGCTATGTTTCTTTTTAAGTGTTATATTTGTGCCACAAGGCAAACCACTGCCTTGAGTTTTAGGATTATATAACTATAATAAATGTACATGGGTGGCACAGGAGTAGCTTTCACAAGATTGCCTTTTTTAAAGTGCAAACAATGTAACAAAAAAAAGAAACCCTCCTGGATAGTAGGCAGCAAGTTCTGGTGGAAGTTTGAGCTCATTTTAGCCGAGTATCTTTGTGTAATTATATGCAGCATAATTAGCTGAGAATGTAGGAGTGTTTGAAGATAACAGCTACTCATTTCAACCTTGCTGTTCTCTCCTTGTCTCCGTTTCCCTCCTGCGTGCTTCTGCTTTCCATTATGCAGACTTTGAGGACCTCTTTGACGACGATGACCTGCAGTGATCGCAGCATCCGAACATCCGTGGGATTCTAGAAACGTGTACATAAAAAGAAGTGAAGAATACAGGCTGCCTCCTCTTCCTATAATTGCTCTCTTACTTGTACAGCCTCCTCTCTCTTGCATGTGATTCAGCAACCATTTTAAAATAAAACTATTATGTTTTTACAAACGAAAAAAAAACTCAGTGAACCAGGTGTTTGTGCATTTTGAGTCTGTTACATTCCAGCTTTGGAGAAAATGATGGCTTTGGGGCTGTCGTGTTTGAATCTGCTCCTACCTGGATTGAGGGTTTGTGGACACAGGGAAACATCTGTTAGCAAACATAATTACAGACAAGATTCAATTCTACCACAATGTGTAAATATTCAGTCAAGGGACAACACGGCAGGACAAATATGAACCGAGACACTGATTTTTTGTTCTTCTTTTTTTTTGGTCTTTGTTGAAGTTTAGAAACTGACTTTACTAATATGATTCAGGTGAGTATGCATTGAAATAAAGATAGGAAAAAAATCTTCATGCTCTTTGTTAAAACTTTTGAAAAAAATGTAATCAAGGCCTGAACATTTTCTGATGTCTGAAATAAATAATAGAACATGGTTGCAGGATTATTTTCTACCATAAAGCCACGGGAGCCTGAAACAACTTTGATTCTTACGTTTACTTTTGGTCATCTATATTAAAATGTAATTCATTTCATGATAACCTTTATGATAAAAACAAATCTGAGCTTAAAAATTACAAATATAAGCAAACCATTAAATCTAACCTTCAGCACAAAACTTGTTCCATGCAACAGTATATGTACAGTATTGCATAATGCTTTTGCATGACAATATTAATCCCATTAGCTGTTATCTAAATCAGAATTCATCTAAAAATAGCATTATGGTCACATATTCTCTCTGAACTATCCTATAAAACAACATTTGAAAACTAATTTTGACTAAAACTATGCAACATATTTTAGATTGAATTACATTTGGTATAAGAAGACGTAAATTTCTCATGTGTAATTCTTTTAAAACAAATAAAACTACCTCTGAAGCTGGCCCAGATTTACAACTCATAACTTTTCTGAATATTCTAAGTGAATTACAGCTGTCTCCTGTCACATTTGGTGATATTGCAACATGAATCTCAGCTGTGGATTTATCCACTGGTTGTCTCTGTGTATGTTTCTTAGTCTGGCAAGCCTGAACACAGTAAACTGTAGATTATCAAATTCCTCATGTGTAGACCAGCTGTGCTGGTTTACTGTGTTTTCAGTGGTTTGACACTCCATGAGGTCCTTGAAAAGTGCTTATGTGGCACCTTGAATATATTTCATTATTTTCTCCTGTTTTGTCTAATCTCTCTTCTCTTATAATCTTTGTATGTTTGCTTGTTTAAAAGTTACTGTTGCACCTCAATTCATATCCAAGGTTTGAGTTTTAAAAGTAGTTTTTATTAAATGTAGCTAAAATTGAACAAAACAAACCAACAAAAGTGACTACTTTCACCAAATTTTCCACGTCTCTTTTTTTCCTGTCTTTAATTACCTTTCCTCTAAAACATCTCATTGGCCAAAACCTTGAGCCAATCATGTTGTTGAGGTATAGCCCCTAAACGCCCCCTCAGGTGGTCCATGTGTTCATTAGTGTGTGGCAGAGAAAATGGGCTTGGTTTAAAACCTTGTGTGATCTTTAAGCCTGTTCACTTTGTAAGCAGGCCCAGACAACAAGGAGTCCCAATCAGAACCAAAGCCCATAGACACCTGGAGTCTCCAGAGTCCAGATCTGTGCCCGCAGACAAACCCGTCAGTATAAATAAACACAAGGTAAGTAAAGCCTACGAAGTCTGTGTTTCATGTAGTTTTAGGTAATTTCCAGGGTTTCAAAATCAGAATAAAGTTGGTGTCAGTGAAAAACTTTCTGGTTATGATGACGAGTCAGTGGCTTCAAAAGGGCCTGGAGCCGTGACCATTTAAGGAGTTCACCTGTGAGGCCAGGTGAACCCCAGCACCAGCAGAATTGGGAAGGAAAACGTCCTAAAGGAAAAAAAATTTCAATCATTTGTACCAGACATTGTTTCAGAGTAAAAGCTTTTTTAAAAGTGTGTTTGGCTTTAACAGGAGTGGAAGAAGACGGGTCATGACAGAACGGAGTTGTTTCTGTGGTGTGATGATCACCACGCTGCTGGTCGTGATGCTGCTGCCTGGTGAGTACACACTGTAGTTATATACCAAATACTGTTATTATACCAATAGTACAACAATTTCAAGCATGAAAAAAAATCAAATAAAATGCAAAAACACAGTAAAAAAATGCCCACATTTAAGACTGTGCTCAAGTAAAATTCAAATGTCATTTAACAGCAAATTATTTTTTTATGCCATGGAAAATGTTGAGCTTTTAGTACTTAAAATAATAAAATAACAGCAAATAGCAAAAACAGCCCCAGAAGGATCCAAAACTTCCATTTTTAGGTGTTTTATTTTGTACGATTATCCACTAAACATGCAAAGACACAAATTATTCAACCTAAAAAAATGCATCAATACAGCATACCTGTAAAGCCTTTACTTGTAGGTATTGACATTTCTCACCAAAACCACCTCAAAGGCGTGTCAAACTCACATCTAACACTATTATGCTTGCTAACTTCACACAGTGAACTGAATGTCAAGGCCAGGGAAATCTGCTGGACTAAGCAGATCGCAGCAGCATTCATTGATCGTTGCAGCACCGCTTCAAAGCAAAACTTGCATGAACTGAAACCATGTGCTCTGGAAGATAAGCACATGTGGCTTAAGCACAAGTTGCACCTATTTGTTGATAAAGAAGCTGACTTCTCAGGTGAATTCACAACCTTTGCATATTGACTAAAAGCAGCTTTTGAATCAATGGCTGGCCTGTGGGCAAATAGTAGTCATTCATGCTTTTAGTGTTGCATAAAAAAACGCTGATCTGACTAAATGTTAGTCTATTTTCTAGTAAAATAGTCTTGATCTCTGGTTTTACATCAGTACAGTTTTATTTGATAAAAGATCCCATTTGAATGAAGTGAACATAATAGTGTTCAAGTAAATGCCTTGTTTTCTTCACTGCATTACCTAGATTTGGACACCAAGAAACAGTAAAATAAACACATATTCTTTATTTCTGAGCAGAGTCAACATCTTTTTTT
>JAVKLF010000069.1:5860712-5878521 GCA_034783495.1 Millerichthys robustus | reverse complement strand
CACACACACACACACACACACACACACACACACACACACACACACACACACACACACACACACACACACACACCGCTCTTTGAGAACACACCAGGAGGTTTGATGTTATAGCCGTCACCATAAAATCTACAAAGAGCTACCAGTGCAGCGCTTCAGGCACAGCCAATTACTCCTGCTCTATTTTATAAATGATATGAGCCTCTTAGTGTTTGAGGTTTAATGTCATTACTGTTGCATTACAAGCAAACTAAACCATCTGAGCAGAAAAAAGCAAATGAAGTTCACCTTATACTTCTTGGTTTAACACCTGGTTTTGCTGTTGTTTGCCTTTACAGCATTCTTGTCTGCTGGACCCATTGCACAAAAACGGAAAGGAGATGGTAAAAAAAATTTTAAATCTTTTTTTTAAACTTACTTCTGACTTAATGTAGCTGATCTCTAAAATAAAGCTTTGTTTTTGAGTATATTGTTACCTACTTTTAAACAATCACCAGAATATCTTTGAATGTGATGTTTAAGTAAGCGTTTAGATCAACAGTGACTTCTTGTCTCCATCCTGTCCTCAGTGGGGGAGAGTATCCAGGAGAAGGCAGCTGCTGCTGCCTCGCACAGGAGGCTGATCCGTAACCGCAGGAACATCAGCTGGTACAAACAGCACTCTGAATTCTGGGCCTGGTACAAGTACTTTACTGACAACAGCAACCAGGATGCAGTGAGTGAACACAAGCACACGCAGAACACTATCTGCTGGTAACAACTCCACAGAAACCTACTTCAGAAATTTTAAACTATTCCTTGAAGTAAAGGCACAATGAAATCAAAAATGTTGAAGTCTATTTCAATTAGTTTGGTGAATTCAAGCTCACTCAAAATGTTTTCTTTTACAAAAAGTTTGAACAGACCACACTATACCCAATGCTACCAACCTAACCCTAACCCTCGGCTCATCAGTGGACCCCTTTGTCTCCTCAGGTGCAGGAAATGGATCGCATCTACCTGGCTTATCTCCAAAACAAGAACCGTGCCGAGGCGCGCAACTCCTACAAGGCCTACCTGCGCCACCTGGGAGAGATATACAAATCCTGTTCTGACTCTGATGACCCCAACTGTGTGGCATCATATACATCTCGGCCCAAACCTAAAGCAGAGCTCCCTAAACCAGCACCAATAAAAACCTGCGACCCCACCAAGGACCCGCACTGCCTGTATATGGCTTTGGTCCAGGGTAAGAGCCCTTACATGCCTCTGGTGCTTCAAGCTGCCCCTGCAGCACCAGTCAAGGCCCCCGCTCCTTTGTATGTCCGTGCTGCTGCTGCTCAAGCTACAGATCCGCAGTCTGGCTATCACTACTATGCTCCATCTGCAGTGTCTGTCCTTACCAAGGTATGCTACTGTGTTTTAAATGTTGCGTTTACCATTATATTTTATGCACTGTGTGAATTAAAAAAGCATATTAGTTGAACAAGTTGAGCAGTTTTTTATAGGCATCTTTGGACCAAACTTTCTAGATATTATCAGAAAAGATTAAAATATTTTTTAATCATTTAAAAATCTACAGTGTCCTTGAATAAGAAGGTAGCAGCTTCATTCTAATTGAAAAAACTCAAGCTAAATTTGATTTCTTGTGAGTTTTTTTTATTTTTATTTTATTTCAGGAGCAGAAGGCTGAGCTGCTTCGTATCTGCTCTGCTGATGATGTGGAGTGTTTGCAGTACCATCTCAGAGCTGCCTATGGCTATCAACCCTCTGCCGGCCCTGCCCCTTCATATGCCCACCTGGGCTGTGACCCCAAGAAAGACCCCGCCTGCAAACTCAAACAGGCACAAAAGGCTCCTTCTGGTCTCTATCGACAGTACCCCAGCTGTGATCCATACCAGGATCCCTACTGCACCTATGCTTCCTCCCTTACGGTATTTATAAGAATAATTATTTTAATCACATTTTATCTACTGCCACTTTGTTCCCCGTTTTACTCTTATTATCACTACTTACTGTGATTTGTCTCTCCAGGCTCCCCGTGCTCACAGCCTCCCTGGATCCTGCAACCCTCTCTATGAAGACAACTGCAACCCTCTGACTGCCGCCAGATTTTCCTCACCCCCAGAGGAGTACCGAAATGATGAAAGAGATGAGGCTGCTGCTATCCGTGCAGCTCCTCCTGCTGCTGAGCAGAGTGACCCCTACGCCATGTTTAGGGATGCTTATGCTAATGCTAACAGAGTCCACGATCCCTATGCTATGTACCGCCAGCCTCCAACCCCAGTGTCTCCCCCGCCTACCGATCCATACAACATCCTGCGCCAGTTCATGTCCCAAGCTCAGGATAATGACCCGTATGCTCCCCGCATGGCTGCTCCCGAGTCCCATGCTAACAATCCTTTCTCTGCCACTCGTGATGCAATGAATCGCCACAGCCCTCCCACATCCAGGCAGCAGTACCCATTTTCCAGTCCAAGCTATGAAGAGCCACCTCAGGAGGAGCGACACCCTTTGGGCCCTCCTGGTAAAACCAAAGAGGGCTATGACTGCTTCATTGGTTACGACCGTGAATGCTACCCTGTGAGACCCAGCCAACCTCGCTCTGGAGCTCATCGCCGCATCCCCTACCCCGCCGAGGCCTATGAGCCCCACCTGAATGCTGATGGTACCAGGAACGGTGTCTTGGAGCCTTCTAACCCTGACTGTGACCCCGAATATGACCCTGATTGCCGCCTGCGTCGCCATGAGTCACAACCAGCCCAACCAGAGATCCAACCCGAGCTTCATGCTGAGGAAGACCACAACCAGGGTGCGGGAGAGGGTGAACAGCAGGAACAGGAGCCCTACCAGAGTGGCCAGGAAGAGCCTCATATGTCTTACCAACCTCACTCTCCGGGGATGCCCAGCCTCCAGGACATCCTCAGACTTTATGGAGACCGCTACCCTGGGCAGGATGATCACAGAGCTTACCCAGGTGACTACCGCAAAAAGTAATCATGCATGTTCATGCAGTTGGACACAAATACACACAGTCCCATGCATTTTTGTAGCCCAGTTCCAGAATGCCTTTATGCAGCAAGCAACCAAGTCAGACTGGTCAGGAAATGGGACACAGATGAAGTCGTTGGGCCTAAAGAGCAAAAACATGCACATACTTACACATATATCCTTCTGCTGAAGGAGCATGCTGAAAAAAAAACTTGTAAAGAAATGTTTGGCTTTGTACAACTTTAGTTACTTCAGACCTGCTTAGTGTGTTGCTCTTCTTCTTTAAACTATCATCCTTTTCCTAGCACTCAAATTTTGTAATGAGTTCCCAATTTCAAGATTTGATTCTATATCTTTATTTTTCACAAATTTTTTTGGTTGTTGCTTTTTCAGTAATGGATTATGGAAAGATTTGTTTCCACACTGAATGTTCTAATGATAATAATAAAAACAGAATTCCTTTGTTTGGACATTTTTCTTGTAGAATTCAATAACTTTTGTTGCCACTGGTCAGTAATGTAACAAGCTTGAAGCTGAAAATATACTTTTTTTCCACATTCCTCGAAGAAATCATAGAGTTAGACACAAAAACCTCAGACTTTAATCATCAAAAAGGCCCTTAATATCACGGTAACATAATTACTACACTGCTCCTCCTTCTAAAGTGAAATAGAGCTGATAGGGAAAGCAAAACTAAGTGCCTTCCATTATTTAGTTTGGAGACAAAGTGTTTTAAAAGGCCAAGGAACCAAGACTGTGACTGATGATCAACATGTGGGTATTTTGTGTGTATCTGCTAAATTAAAGCCTGAGTGTATAAAGCATATAACAAAATTTGACACATAGACCAAATCAAATAAATACACAGCGCTTAAAATAATTTCTCATGCAGAACTTTTGCGCAGCTGCAAAATACCACTAAAACATATTTTTTTGCTGTTTCAACAGTAAACTATTTTCTTAAACTAAATCTGCTCATTTATATTTCAGCTAAATGTAGTTGATGTCCTTTCTGAACTATCATGCCTGCAGAACAACACCTAATGCAAAGGAGTGACCATAAATCTGCTCTGACATATTTCCAATGGAAGTGAGCTTGTGACTGCATATGGATATGTCTTCTATTTGCTCTTAGAACCTTGCATTTGTTTCATCAGATGCTTTCTTTTAGAAGTCTTGTGTCTTAATGAGATCCTGTTTGATGATATCTACATAAGTACGGTTTGCCATAAAAATCTAAAGATGTGACGCCATCACTCCAACTCAAACCTCTATTGAGAAGCCATTACTACTCCACAGTAGGTAGAAACAAACAAACATCAAATGTTTTTTTGTTTTCTTTGACTTTCTGTAGCTTGATCCTGAACAAATGTCTACATCCACTTTTCAGGTGCTAGTTATCTGAGGAGAAAAAAAACAAAACTACTGAACTGGCAGCTGGATTTGACATACCATGATGAAGCATCACCAAAGCTAAAGAGGTCTGTCGCCTTGTGTTCAGATCTGATACCACGTAGGAAGACACTCTGAGAGGGGGGTTCCACTTCTGCTCACATTTTTAAATTACTGACCTTAAAGAAGAACAAAAGAGGTGGAGCTGGTGAAGAAAAAGTGGTGAGCAAAAAGGGTGATGTGTTAAAGGGCTGAGAAAACAGGGCACAGCAGGTGTGTTTAGATAAAAAGGACAAAATCACAGCAGCTTGATGTGCAGAAAGAATCTAGCACACGTCACTACGGACCATCAAGGTATGAAGGAGAAAAAGTGTCAAACTGTCTTGTCCCGTCTTTCAGAGAGGTGGACCAGCAGAAACTGCATGATGTCTGAATCTTCATGTTGAGTGTTGCAGGGAGATAAAGGTCACACATGCATTGATGCCCTTAAAAGCCGGGATAAACAAAAACTTCCTCATTAGTCTGTCATGAAAAGTAAGGTTTAGTCTGTGTTGCTTTTAGCTGCAGTACTTTGTTGTGTAAATACAGTATTATTATTACTTATTCTGAAAATTTCTGTCACTACTCACCTTATTAAAGCTTGGCTTCTCCTAAATTTATATATTTAAAAAAGTGTATTAGGCATATAGGAGGCCAGTGGGAGGAATGTTTTTAGGGGTGGCCATTTCTCCCCTTTTTGAATTAGCATATGATTTAGTTAAGTACCAGAACTTTTAGAATCATTTTACGTCTCAATAATTGTAAAACAAGCAAACCAGCAATGCTGCTAAAACCTGCTGTTTCACAAAACTTACAGTGTGTTGTAGCCGATACTGATTGTCTTGCTGTATTTGTTTGCAGGGCATTAAAGAAACATTTCTTTTTTGAGTTCAGCCATTTCCCCCCCACTCTTGAAGAAACAGAAACTGTTGTGAGAAGGACAAAAAAATAAAAAATATAAGGAAAAGTGGTGATGGGAGTCTTATCATTGTGTTGCAGGGTCGCTCAGAGACTAAAACCATCAACTCAATTTCATACCAAATTTACATGAAAATCACTATTAATTACTCTGAGATATTTTGAATGTTGAAAACAATTATTTGATCCACATGTAAACATTATTAGTAAAAATTCAATTTTTCTGATCCTCATATGTAATTGTGGTTTATGGTATTTAAAAATCAAACCAATCAACTATTTTTAAGATCTGGTAAAGTGTTTTTTCTTGCTGTTAAATAACTCTGATCGGTTGGATCCTGTATCGTTTGATGCTCAAAGGGTCACGGCTCTCAGAGTTGAGCGGTTGCCTGGTGACACGTTGTCATGTTGTCATGACAACCTTGGTGTGATAAATGTTCGTGCCTCCTGTTGTTGCCTTGGCAGTGCTCTTGTGTTTATCATGCCATCGTTCGCCTTGAGCTCACACTCATCCCTCTGCCGTTCCAAAAAACAGGCCCATCCCTCAGCCATGATTAAATATGAATCACTGTTTAAAACTCTTCTAGGCATGTCTTTTTACTGCAGATCCAGTTGCTTGTGTTTGTTTACCAAACTTGCCACCACCCACTGATCAATTAGCTGTCCTCTGAGTGGCAGCCTTTTAGCAGTTAACTGATAAAAAGGAGTGTAAAGTGGCCATGGAAGTGGAACAGCCATTTCATACATTTTATGAACATGTGCCATCTGGTGGCATGCCCATTTTGAGTAAGTCGGTTGTTGAAATTCAAAAACATGGATTCATACCTTTTAGGAGATCTAAAATTAAACAATTAATGACCATTCAGCTCTGTTATTTATCATTTAATTCAATCTGAAAGAGTCACAATCTGCTCCTGAGACACCCAACCAATCAACAAATGTCTTTAATGAGCCTAATCATGAAAAATCTGTCCATATCCTCACATTCAGAGCTCATTAAATCACCTAAACCTCAAGGTGGTGAGGTCCTTGTGAGCGAATCAATCAGAAAAAATGTCAGAGAAATGATCCAAAAGGTAAATGCAGAAAGGCGTTGTAATTAGTTAGAACTAGGTAGGCTCTTGATACAAATCAACTCCAAAATTAAGCAAAAATAAAATGTGCCTCTTACCATTAGATCACATCATTAACAAAAAGTAATTTATGTTTGTATTTTTCCTTTCTCAACTGTAACTCATATGTTAAATAATGTTAACATTGTAAAGAGTGAAAACAGTCATCAGATATTTCATCAGCATTTGATATTTTTTTAGTAATTACTTTTTCCTAGAGTTTGGTATGAACTCAACATTTACTTGTTTACATTATTCATCTGTTATTTCCTACTTGTTTAAAAGATAAAATCTTTTAATAAAAATACGACGACTGACCAATACAGAGAAGAACTGCCAGATTTAAATGTTGCACCGTCTAAAAAAAAAAAAAAAACACCCAACAAATTATTATTCCCCTGAAGCTTTCTGTCTTCTTTCTTTCTCTCTGGCTTGTTTGTCTCAGTTTCTTCAGACTCAAACCACACAACATCATTGTGTTTAAACGTTCCACCCCCAAGGATTGGACACGGGAGCAAAGGGCAAACAGTGAGAATGGCTGCACCCAGGCAGGATCTGCAGAGGTCAGGGATACTGGCAGTCTGTTGTTTTATTTATTCAGGATGAGCAGCAGCATTTGTCTTCATCGCTGTGATCAGCCACAGCTTGTAGAGAGGGACAAAGGTGAAAGATGATGGATGAAAGAGAACCGCGGAACAGTAAACATGCATCACATGACTCCAAACTCATGTTGCGCGTCCACAAGGTGCACCTTAAATCAGGTAGCGTTTTCAGGAGCAGCTGTTTGCATGTGATGAATGTCCTCATTACGCCGCATCCTTTTTGACATTTCCTTGTTCAAGTGGGAACAAAACCAAAGTTTTAATTCAAGGTTCTGGGTTTTTCACCAACAAATGCAAAAACCCTTATTTACCCTAAACAGACATTTGTTTGACATTGCATTTATATATACTGACTGTTTTGTGTTATATAGATGTACGGAACTAAAAGAAGTTAAATATGAATTGAACTAGTTTGCTTTTCTGCATGAAATGTTGAGATGACATTTTAATGTGAGATGTGGTTAAATGAAGAAAAATTGAATTGAACTAATTTGATGTAAATAAAACATACATTGACTTTATTACTTAAAAAAATAAAAATATAACAAAGCACAGCAGTATACTTTTAGATGGTTGGGTGTCACAAATTTTATACAAACCAGCTAAAAACACACTTTGTTTTCAGTTCTGAAGCATCTCCTAAATTAACACAAAACTGTACCACTGTGGTCTTCAGTTGAAAATTCAACAGACTTCTGAAATGCATATTTTCCAACTTAATCTATTTTTAATTTGTTTCATGAAAGAATTCAAATTAATTTAACCTAAATCGTTTCATTTGATTTTGTCAGTTAAACGCTTTAACTCCCCCACTCACTCTGCTTTATACAATTTGCTTTGTACTAATTTTATGATTAGACTTTTTTATGGTTATTTTTTTATTTTTAATAGTTTCATTTGTTTTTGCTGAACAGCAACAATAATCCCTCTCCTCAATTAAGAGCTAAGACACTCAAAGAAGAAAACAATTTTTTTACTGAGCCAATATGAACAGACCTTCTAACTGAGTTAGCTGCACGATGGATTTTCTTTTCACCAACTCTTAGGAAAAGTGAGATTGGTGCTCTTTTTTTTGCTAACTTTGTCTCAGGTAATGTTTTCATCAAGGTTGTTTTTTATCAACGCACAGTGATTAAAAAACTTCTGTCCTGGCTGGATACAAAGCTAATTACTTAATGATTTTGCAAGTTAAAAACTAAAAAAACACTATGAGATCTGACCATCATTAGAGCTTTGCTGCAAAGAAAAGTGCCCTAAAAAGAAGAAGGGAAATATAAAATGCTGTAAAATCATGGAAAAATCCACAAAATACTGTATTGTAGTATTGTAATACTGTAGTGTGATTTGCTGTGGTCTATTTTTCAGGTAAATGTACAAACACCAATGTCCAGAAATATCCTTCCTCCATCTGAGACCAAATATTTTGTGAAATAAAATAAAAAAAAAAGACCACCAAAATGTTTTTTTTTAAATATGGGCCAACTCTTTGTGAACCACTAGGGTCATTCCGAAAGCAAATGCATTTTTTTCTTTATTTTGACAGTAATGAGGATTCATGTAGTGATTCAGCATAAATAGTTATGCTCTTCATCAAAATGACTGTCAGTGCGTTTTGGAGTTATATAAGTCAATGATGAGTCAGTGGAGAGACAAAATTTCAGTTATGTTTCAGGATTATACTGACTAGTTAATCGGGGCTATTGTTTGGCATATTCCTTATGATAGACAATCTTGATTAAAACACACAAAAACATAGTACACTTGGGCCACCTCCCAGGTTTCATGCTAAAGCTGACTTATACGCTTTGTAAAAAAATACTCCTACAATCGTAGTCACCATTATGTTGACTTTATTGTGTAGCTCATTCACACATGTTGCAGGTTTCTTTGCCAGTTTTCCTTTCCTTGTGCCCCAGCAGCTGTGTTCCTGTAAGCCTGGATTAAATATGCATATTACACAAATTTGTTTATGCTTATTTGTTCCTCTAAGGGGAAAATTGCAACTCCATATCCATTTTGATCATCTGCTGCCAACTCTTCCCAGACTGTGAAAACAAACTATGGTGTGCATTGTGCTGTTCATGTTTGTTTTAACTACATGACCCAGAATAAAATACATGTAATACATATAATATATAAAATACATCACTCAAATTCTTCATATCCTTATTTCTAGAAAAGTAAACAGCAGATTTTACAGAAATAATTGGCTTCTGGTAATACATTTTCTGCAGAAATATCTATATTTTTTAGCTAAAACATCTATCTGGAGCAAATCGTTACTTTTTGTAGTGTATTTTAGTTAGACTGGGTGGAAAACAATATCACCCAATGTCAGAACAAATTAAGATGTTCATTTCTGAAGTGGGCGGTTTGAATGTTTCAACACAGCTCGTCGAATATTAGCCAACACACAAGCTGCTTCATGTTCCTCCTGGCAATCTGTCATGGAGCTCTAACAGTGTGGCAGCATCATCGCCTTGTTCAAATTAAATTAATAGTAATGTGTGACAAATGCAAAGACAGAGGACGAGCGAGAAGGAACATGATAGAATATTTGGAAATTAAGGATTACTCAGAGCACAGCTATTAATAAAACTATAAGAAATATAAAATTTGCATGCACAATTTTGTTAATTTTATGGATTTCTTTTAATCAGAGTAAATGTTTCTCTTGTAATTTAGAAGGCATGTGTATAATGTCCTATTTAAATAAATAAAAGAAAATGATTTTATAAATAATCTGGAAAATTAAGCCAAAGACTTCTTAGTTTGAACATTTATGATGATGTTTTGTTCTATCTTGTTGGTGAGTTATGTTTTAGCCTGTATTTGATACACATTGTTGAATTAACTTGGCCATTTCACACAGCCGACCTGTGGAATGAAAAGGTTAGTTCACTGGAGCTTTTTGGGTAAATTACTTTGAATGTTATTTTGAAAGGTCATGTGCCCATCTTCAGCTCTACATCAAATTTTAGTCTCTCTTTTACCAGTTTTACCCAGAAATAGGAAACAAACCCACAAAACGTAACTGCTATGTATTGAGTTGGCTGCTTTATGCAGTTCAGCTTTTTTAAAGCCATGTATAGGAAAGCTTTGAAAAAGATATTTTACCTATTTTAGATAGCTAATTGGACAAACAAAGTTCAGTTTTGACTATAATCTCACATCTGTGTGGATTTTGGGTTTATTTGTTTTCTGTACTTTTGGATTCTTGTATTACTTTATCCTTTCTTGTGATTTGTTATTTCAGACCTGTGTCCCCCTTTGGTTTAGAGTCTAGTAAATATATATTCTATATTAGTTCCTTGAGTTAATCCCAGTGTTCCTTGTACCTTCTTTTAGTCCTGCTCTCTATTAGCCCTTTGTTTGCATCTCACCTTCACCTGTCAATAATTACCAATCAGCCTCCAGCCCAGGTGTTGTCACTTTCCACTTTCCTTCAGTTCCTTTATATGCAGTCTCTTGTCAGCACTATCTTAGTCATTTGTTGTGTAGTTCATCCATCCGTTTCAGCTGTCGCCTCGTATCTCCCCATCTTTCTCCAGCGCTTCGTCAGTTCTATAAATTTTGCCGTCTTTTGATAATGTTGGGCAAGTGAAGCTTCATTGAAGCGCTGAAACCTGCTTTAAAGAAAAGGGTTCACTGTTTAAAGATTTCTAACGTAGTCCTCTTTGGCCCCATCTTGTGACCAAAAGTGAACCCGTTTCATCGTGACAGAGTTGACAGCTGCATGAGACAATTCTGTCTGATTTCATGTTTTTATTTTGCTGCGTTGAACAGATATTTTTGTGTGGGTAAAAAAAAATAAAGTTATGGTTGTTTATGGTTTAATATAAATAAAATTGATGCACCTGTGATTTCTTGACATTTGTATACACATTATTTTTAGAAATCACACCAGTTTAGTGTGGTGCTTGTGCTGCCAGTTCTCCGCATCCATGACTTGATGTATTCAACTAGTTTATATTTACTGTAAGATATTTTATCTTATAAACATAGTTTTTTTTCTTTTTTTAATATTATAAACTTAACTTGTAAGTCTGTCTGGTTTCATCTCTTGCCACAATTTGTTCACTGCTTTGTTATATTTTGCGCAAATTTGGCACTGATATACGCCACAAATCCACCAAATGAATCATAAATGTGACCGCTGTGTCGTGATGCTCTGTGAGATTTATGATACTGTGAGGCTATAAAGGGCTGCAGCTTCTTTGGGACAGCTGGTACTGAAAAATAACTTTGAATCTAATCGGTCTGATTATGTAATGTGCCACCACAGTAACAAGGCCACTGTTCGTTGACTTCATGGTGTTTATATTAGCATCCTACGCAGGCAGACCCAAGAACAAACACCCTGTGTACACACAGGACAGCCTTGGCCTGCTGAATCGCCTTAAAGTCACAAAACATACGGCAGAGAAAAAAAGTCTGTTTTCCTATAATTAAACTGAAGAGAAGTGAATTATGTCATTTTAACAGACGCATGAGAAAATATCAACAAAAACTATTAGCAGTAATGATAGGTCCTCTGGACGGGTTCTTTTTTGCCTTTTCTCCAAGAGATCAGAGGACCTGCTCAACTTTTTTTTCTACCTGAATTCTACTGTGATACAGCAGGTCACATCAGCAGACAAATAAAAGCTTTAAAGCAGATTTCCAAAAACATAAGTTTTGCGTTTGTATTTTGTTAGCAGGCAATTGTTTGGCTGCTTGTCAGCAAAATACCTCCTGAACCACTGGATGAATTTCATCAAAAGACTTATCATGTCACATTTACAACAAGTTATTTCTAACCTTCTAAACAGATTTTACAATCCAAGGAAACACACTTTTCTTATAACTTATTTTTAAGTGACTCAGCTTCCAGCCAACCGTACCTGAAGCCCGTTTGAATCTGTCAGACAGAGGTAATTAAAGTCAGATTTCATGGCTCTGCTGGCCTTCTTATATTTGTACCCTTCGGATAAATAGCTTAGCAAATAAAGCTTTTCATTTTAAATATCATTCCAAATGAGGTTTACATGGCAGAGAGGGAATTACTCAAATGATCTGTTTGTTGCTGAGTTTCAAAGTGAGACACATTGTGCCTCATTTTCACTAGTAAACATAACTCTTTGGGATCCAGATATAAAATACATTTAAATTTGCTAACCTGGTGTAATAATATAGAAATGTTATTTTGGGACAAAGAAGAAATCCAATCCAGAAAACCAAATACTTTAGTTTTATTTTCACAGTTTGAAAAAATATATATTCAATATTTCAATTGGTGGGGGGGGGATCAAACTCTGCTGTGCACGTTTAGTTTTATTTTGCATGTTTGCAACATTTATGACTCAATAAATTTCAATTGAATCCTTTAAAAGCTTTTAATCCACTTCCCTTTCTGTACTAACATCTGTGTTAACAATTCATGAAATAAATGAAAAAGTGTTTCCATCTGTTTATGACATGGTTTTACTTTATTACATAAAATAGACAAAAACAGATTTATGCCACCAATGTAGAAACTGCAGAAACAGAAACATCTGCACATCTAAGCAGTAAACTCTAAAACTATTACTACATAAAACACTAAGAACTTTTTATTTAATGGATTTTTGTAACAGTCCCAGCTCTGATGACAGAGGCCCTAAAACACAGCAAAAAGTGGAAAACCTTTCTTAGAGACAAACGGCATGAAATTGCTCAATAATTTTGTAAACAATCACGAAAATGGGGTCATAAAGAAACTTTAAACCCTTCTTTAAAGAAAAGAAAAATCATTCAACATGAGTTAAAACCAATACAAAAGCATCACCGATTAGTTTCTGCTGCCAAAATATTCCTCAGTTAAAATAGAAAGATATTCTGACAATGTAACAAGATACAAAATAATACTTCATGTGGATATTTAAATTTGCAAATGAAAAACCGTGGTGAGTAAAGTGCGATTGTGCTTATTTCCATGTTTGATTCTATATTTTGTTTACAGCGCTGTGTAAAAGGTTTAAAACACGTGTGATAGAAGGAGAACCAGTCATTCTTACAATCAAAATTTGTTTTGATGAAGACTTTTTTCAGACTTTTCAGGCTTTCTGAAGGTCTTTAGACTTTCCGCTGCAGTCCAAAAAAAAAAACCCAAAAAAACTCCAAAGGCATAAAACATTTACAAAGCCTTTTCTTGTATACCTTCACAAATTCATTTTACCTCTTGATGTTGAAGCTTCTTTCATGAGACTGTTTAATACTTTGTTTTACTTTTCTTGCATTAATAATTTAACTCTATTTCCTAAATTCACATTTAGAACACAAATTCATTTTGTTGTAAATTTTGAGACAAAATCAATCCCCCTGATGGGTTAAATGCCTGGGACAGGAGAGGGATGGAGGGCACAAACCCTAGAAGATAAACTTTGAAAAGCTTTAAAATAAGAAAATAAGTAGAACAACACAACTCCCATTGAGTTCTTTTTTGTGACATTAATGATGGTAATATTGTCAGAATAATAATGACCAGCTGTGCAAAGGAATCCTGCTAAACCAATAAAACCAGCAACTCATTTTGCAAAGCAGTTAGATACTAATAGTCTTTTATTTAAAATTATCTATAACTTTGTTCTTGAACGTATTAAACAAAGGTTTCTGAGGTCGACAAAACCCACTACCTGACTTCAATTGTCTCTTTTTTTAAACTCTTCAGCAAATCAGCCTCTTCCTGACTCATTGCGGCCATTGTTCTAATCTCACAGCCCTGATTTGTTTCCCCTCAAAGTAAAATTATAAATCCAACATGGACCAAACAGCTGTCTTCATCAACTAATACAGAGATTATTTGTTGTAAATGATGGATAATCCTCTCAGTGAACTTTTTTTACTTTAGGTAAAGTTAAATATGTTTTGGTGTGACGTTTGTGCTTTTGACTCACATTTGTCTAATGAGCCGTGTTTAGGCTGATGTTAACACAAAGCTTTATGTATAGCCCTAATTTTCATATATTTAATCTGATTTGAACACAAAACCCCTGAAATGCTTTTCCTCATTTTCATTTTCAGTGGAAAAACAACTGCCCCCTGCGCCTATCTCGTGTTAAAGAGTCCATCTGAGCTCACATCTCTGCAAGAGCATTTGTCCTATTTGGAGTCCTGCTCCCTTTATTCCATCTCTCATTTGTAAATGTTCAGCTCCTGTTTATTCCCTGTAGTGAGCCACCAGAATCAGTTTGGGTTTATGGTCGACAGCAGCAGGATCTTCAGAAGCAGCGTCACCCCTCTTTGTTGAAGATGGAGTCACGTGATTGGCTCCCTGCGCGGACCCATGGACGGAGTCGGACGTGGGTACAGCTGTGGACAGGGCAGGGGCGGTCATGTGGACGTCTTTCCCCTTGCGGACAGTTCGCAATGTCTTTGTCATCCGGGAAAATGTGTGTCTGGAGCCTTGCTCGGGATTGGAGCAGCAGACAAACGCCCAGAAACATCTGGAAAACTACACAACATAGACAAACAGCAGCAGTTGGAAAGGTAAGACCGGTTTATTGAAAAGTAGGACAATGTGAAGTCACCCTTTAAGTTATAAGAAGTTTTCTAAAGAAATTCTGTAGTAACTCAACAACACAAGAGCCATTAAACAATGATTTCTGGTAACAAAATAAATTATATTAACTGATGTGTAGCTGTACAAAATAAAAAAAATAAGTTTCAATCATAAAATGCAAGACACAAATAATTAGTTGGGAAAAAAACTACAAAATCTTTATAGTCAGTGATTTTAATTAGATACAAGTCAATTATTGTAATTTACATATTTTTTCCCCCTAAGAAAATGATCTGAAAACCTTTATGTTTCACAAATTTGAAACTTTTTCATTATTTCCCCTTGTCCCCCCCTCCACACCTGTAGTCCAGCAGGCTTCCCTTGAATAAACGTAGTGTACTTAGTATACTCTCCAGTGCCACACGTATACTTAAAGTCTACTACATTTATCCACAGTGCTGCAGGAAAGAACAAGTCTTCTCCCATTGTGATGTTAAAAGGTTTAAGTCATCAATCATGTGGAAAAGGTTTAACTTTCTTGCTTTGAGGCTGTTCTTTTAATTAGTTCTCAGGAAAAATATTAACAGCTGTATAATTTTTCATAAATCCACAGGTATATTTCCTTTAAATTTAAGTTTAAACGCTATATTAAAGTAATAATTCAGTTTTTTTTAACTGGTTGACAGTTTATGTCTCACCTGTTGTAACCACTGCAATCTGGTCAGACTTACATTAATTTCTCCAAACCGAGGTTGTTCAAAAACCTTTCTAACCCCACTTGAAGAGATTTGAACTGCCACTTTATTGGTCTGTAGCCCTATCATGCATTACAGATGCTCCAAAGATCTCAGAGGGGAGCACACATCTGTTCATCCATTCCTCCAATAAGCTTTCTCTCTCCTGAAGGTGTAATTTAGGAGCTGACTCATCCTTCAAGATGCCGGCTGAGAGTCAAGCAGAGCAAAAATTTAAAAAAAGAGAGAAGCAGTTCTAGCTGCTATAAGGAGGTGCTTACAGCAGTTAATTAACAGCAGCTCATATTAGAGCCATCATCAGGATCAAGCAGCGTCTCATCACAGCATCAGCTGTTCAGAGAAGACTGTGAGAATCAGATCACTGCCAGGGGAGACTGAGAGGGAGAAAAGTGCTTGGACACAAGAGGGTGAACAGATGACACCTATATGTGTGATTCTCTGCAGGAAGCAACAAGAAGGAGCTGCAATAATCTTCTGGGATTTGCTACTGACAGTGCAGGAGATGCAATTAAAAAACAAAACTGGTTTAACCCTCAGAGTGACCAGCATAGCTAACATTCAGCAGCACAATGAAGTAAAACACACCTAAAGTGCATCAGATTTCCTGCCTAATCTAATATCTAATCCAACCTCAGCCAATAAGAGCTCAGAGTGAATGAAAAATGGAAAGGAAGAAACTTTTGAAGAAGAAGAATCTGTCTCTGCTTAATATAGAGATATATAGAACTATTTACGCTCTCACTCACACCAAGGGACAATTTAGATTTTCCAGTGAAATCTAACATGCAAGTTATTGTTCTGTGGGAAGAAATAAGTTCAATTTCCACACAAGAAGACACTTAACTGGGCATCAAACCCAAGACAACAGCATTAACCAACTACACCACTCTGCAGCAATACTCTACTCAGACTTCAGGAAAAGATGGGACATATTTTTTCATCTTTGTTAAGGTTGTCATCATCATCATCTTCTTCCTCAAGATTTTCATGGACTTTTTTCCCTTTTTGTTCGTCTGACAAAGAACCAAGGTTTTCATTAATAGACCTGCGTGTTTCCCAGAAGACCTTCTACCTTCTAAACAGGCTGAAAATAGTCAACAACACAAAACAACCCAATGCTTCTAATTGCATATGGACAAATAACTGCTTATTGCTTTGAGTTTTTGTTTGGGATTGGTTTTATTTAATTATTAAATACCTAAATGTGTTACCAAAATAAAAAAGTGCTTCGGTAAAATAAAGTTTTTGTTTTTTTTTTTTCAAATCCAATTGTGCTGAGATTAAAACAGCATAAATCTGGACAAAATTATGTATATTTATATATTTTTATTGGAAATTGCCAGTTTTCATCATAAGTAATAGAAACAAACACTGTTTTATACTTTTTGGATTATAGACCATTTGCTTAAAACTGATTTAAAAAAACATCTTTATAGGTCGAGGACTTATTCTAAGTCTTAAAAAGGTCACAGACGGACAAACCAGAGGTGTAACTGAGGTCCGGCTCGTGAATCTGTGCAGCGCTTGAAGTCTTCAACTCGCCTCAACTCAGTGTTGCGATGATCACGGGCTGGGAGGAACTGAAGACTGAAAGCGCCACACAGTGCAGCCTCCCGCTCGCTCCTCTGCAGCTTCATCCCAACAGGAAGACTTCCCTTCGCTGTCACAACAAGTGAGCCATCAAACAAAGTGAAATGTCTCAGAAGCTGAAACCCTGAGCCGCAGCCTGACGGTGCAGCAGATAAAACGAAGCAGAAAGGTCATCGCTCCCTGATTGAAACATCACATGCTAATCCAAATCAAAGCTACTATGTTACCTTTGGAAGATTAAACAGAACTGCCATCCTTTACTTTCCCCTTCACACCCGTTTTTGAACTTCGTGTTTGTATTCATTTCAACGTTTTGCAATAGTTTTGTCGCTCTGTCTTTGCTGCCAGTTCCTCATTTCCATTTCTGTCCTACTTTTTTTATTTCTGCGTCACATTCTCCCCATCATCAATCCTCAGGATTTTACTTTATCTTTTGCAAACAAATGCCTGCAGAAGTTTGAATATGCAAACAAGTGTAGTTCTTTGTAAACTATAACAAGCTACTGCTGGTTTACAGAAAATACAACACTTATATGAGAGATGATTTTTAAATCGGAATTTCTTAGAGTGCACATTTCTGACTGCATCTCTGTGTTCCTGCTCATCAAATGTGTGATAATAAAGCAAAAATCTTTTGTTTTAATGTCCTGAAAGAAATTTGTCCACAAAAGCACCAAAACAACTTGTCTAAACAGTATCTTTCTTACTTTCGTTTATACTTCTAAATACAACTAGGCTAATTATCACATTGTTGAGCTTGTGTTCTTTCAATGTTTCAAATGTAGCAAAGTCAATATTTTGTCGTTCAAAACTGAACAATAAAATATCTTTGCTAATATTGTTAAGGTTTGGTGGAGGATCAGAACCCAAAAGTGGAGGCAGGAGACGTGTGCTCAAAATTAAACAACTCTTTAT
>JAVKLF010000069.1:5820524-5832772 GCA_034783495.1 Millerichthys robustus | reverse complement strand
TCTATCTATCTATCTATCTATCCATCCATCCATCCATCCATCCATCCATCCATCCATCCATCCATCCATCCATCCATATACTTCTCCCTTCTCCCATTGATACCCTGAACATAATACTTTTGCATTTGCATCCAACTTTTAAAATAAATGAAAAAAAGTGTTTTTATCAGAATTCCCATTTATTGAAAAACAGCCAAGGTCATCTTTGTATGTTCAAGCTTCTTTAAATAGTATAATGCGATCAGCATCATACGAACAGTATCAGCACAAGAGCTTACAGCTGAGCGTCAAAAGTAAAGAATGATTTTCAAAACATTTCCTGCAGCGTGGTTCTGAGATGATCTTTGTCGGTATGCCTGTTTTGGAAACGGAAGGCTGTGACAACTTGCCACTGAAACGCAGGATTTGAAGTATAAATATCTGCGTGCGCACGCACGCACGCACGCACGCACGCACACACACACACACACACACACACACACACACCAGCCGCTTGCAACAGAAAGCTTTACATCTTCAGTCTCTAATTATCAAACAGTAATAATAACAAATACTGTACTGTATAAGTTGCATTAAATACCACATTTGTAGAAATAAACAACAATACCCTGTATTTATCCATGTGAAACAGCTAAGCCAAAAACCTCATCGGTCATTGTTGCACATTTCTGCTGTTTAGAACATTTCAGTATTTTACCTCGATCGGACCTTAAATAGACTTTACGAGGCAATAATCAATGAGTGGCTGTAATGTGTCAGTAATCACAAAAAGAGATGACATACTGGTAAAATCAGACATAACAAATGAAAGATTGTTTGCAAAAAAAAAAGAAAAGAAAAGCAGGGAGCCTTTAAGACACAAATAATACATCTATAAAAACAGACGTATATAAAGACTATTTTCCCTGACCAGCAGTTCACACATTTCATCATACAGAATAAAGTATTTCTACACAGTTTTATCTGTACATTTTATGTAATAGCACAGCCTCCTACTCCTCAGGCTATAAATCACTGCATTAACAACTAGAAGGCATGGACTTTTACACATGCAAGCCTTAACACACACACATAATTATCTACTGTTCAAGTAAAAACAGGCTCGTCTATAGAGCAGCTCAGTTAGCTGATAATGAGCATGCATGTATATGAGACGGCCGGTAGCAAGTTTTTTCACAGTTTGAGAGGCTCAAACTCTGCCTCACATCGACCGCATTCCCATCGGAAAGTATCTGGAGTTCAGAGTAATGAGTCATCCAGGAAAGTTGGTGCCGTGGATTCAGATAAGATCAGGAGCTCGTCAGCGGTTGATTGGCCCTCAATGCGTCTTCCTGTTTCCACAAGAAGAGTTTCATCAGCATGTAAGTGGTCTTCTTGATGCCACTGCTTTTATAGCATCGATATTATTTTTCATTTTGAGAGTGGGCATAACTTTTATTTCAAATAAATCAATAAAAATGGTCTAGTTTAAGAAAATTGCTTAGTCAAGATGTAGTTAGTAAGACAATCAGAGCAAAAAGCTGACAAAATGTTTTACTTTCAATTATTATTTTGACAGGAACTCTTCTTTTGTGTGTAAATTTGTCCTAGAAATAGCTAAAATACATTGTGCCACTTACAAGTTTTTCTTTAGTCCTCGCAAACTGATTCTGCTTATACGAGAAACTTTTAAAAGCACAGTCGTTTGAAGTTTTGCACAACAGCCTGACAGAAAAGCAATCAGAGCAGCATATGCAGACACTTTGTTTTACATAAACACATCCACAAAGTTCTGACCAATCACAATACTGGGCGCATACCTGCAAGACAATAATTCTGGCAAGGGGCAATGCATATGGTGGCTCTCGGGGGGGGGGGACACAAGTCACAGAAGCACGACAGCGAGACACAACTCCAGCACTTTTTGTTGAGTTAGCTTTAAAGTTAAAAAGACCAGCAGAGTGACAGAATGATGACAGAAGTATAAGATTTAACCCTGTGTGTGTGTTGGAGGAACTTTAGAGGGATCGCTTGTTTTGGGCAAACAGGTGTTCGACTAGATATTCCTCCCTGTTTCTGCTCGTCATTTCAGCTGACTGTAAATTACCTGTTGAGATGAGGTCCGTATGTGTCCAACATGACTGAGCTGGCCTGCTCCAGGTTCCACTGGTAGCGCTGCAGAAGCTCCTCACACTCCGCTCTTGAACGCAGCCCCAAGCGAAACAGCTGCTCCACCTGTAATGCAGATGTTGGCAGTGGGATGTGCGTGTGCAGGGGGGAGGGGAGGTATTTAAAGCTGCTGTTCACTTCGAAACTGATGATTTATCAACAATTAGCATGTGTAAAAAGACTCGCAAACTTGATAGTACATGCAAAGCTGATTTAATAACCAGGTGTTGAAAATGTGTCTCACCTCTTCAGGGTATTTGCTTAATATAAAATTTTTAAAAATTAAGATATGTTACCTTTAAATAATTAACAGCCTGAGGGATGCTCCAGTTATGACTCAGCAAAGCAGCCTTACACTCCTCTATCGTGACACCGTGCACCCCTCCCTGGACCTGTTTCAAACATAAGTGACCATTTGTTCACACAAAGTTCAACACACTTTGAATTAGCCAAAAAGCCTTTGAGATTGTTTTCTCCATTACAGTAACTAATGAATGAAATTCCAAAGTTCATTTATTCGTAATAATCCTAAATTAATGATAAAAACACCCTTTTGAAATTATAACACATCAGCTGCTTGTTGAGCACAGAGTTAGACAATTAAAACTCTGTTAATAAAATGATTTCATTTTGATAAAAGAGGCCAATCAGAAGCTTTCAAATGTTTTTAGAATTTTATAAATTGTGCTTTCGCTGTCTGCAGCAAATGGGATAAATAAAGATAACATAATGAGATTTTAAATGAGTAACAGAATCAAATATTTTTTGCATTCACCTGTGTGATGCTCTGCTCCTGTTGCATGCTGGGAGCTGCAACTCGCCCATTGTTGTTGTTGTAGGAGGTGTTTGGTTTCGCTCCACTAGACTGCTGCTGATGCATCATGGGTTTAACTGCTGCCATGTTGGCTGCTCCATATCTGATTGGAAAACAACAACAAAAACTCATAAATAGTGATGTGAATAAAATTTTTCTTTTTACCTCATCACAATAAATACTAATATAAATATATTTATATTAATATAAAATGTTATTCAAATCCACACAACAGCTCCTAAATGAACCTTCAGTGGTGAGAGTGTTAAATGATTTTTTTAAGAATAAAAATGACAACTTTTAAATTTGTTTATAAATTATTTTAAAAATAGATTTGGCACTGTTACTACGGTATGCCTCATTTGAAATCATGATAAAAAGCAGTCGCCTTCACATACATTTAATTTCCTTTATAAAAAATTTAAGAAAATGACCCACCTCTCCAGAAAGGCTGGTCTCTCTGGCAGTGGGGCTGGAGCAGAACCTGGAGAGCTGTCAATCAGTGAGGATAAGCCAGACCCTTCCCGAAAGGTTAAAGGATCCAGTAAGGAAGTGGAGGAATAAGATGAGCCAGGAGGTGCCAACCTCGAGGAATATGATGTTGCTTGATGCGGGGTGGAGGAAGAGGATGATGGGGAGGACAGGAGGGGTCCCAGGAGTCCGGCAGAACGGCGTATGGAGACCGACAGAGGAGGAGGAGGCAGGATCACAGGTGTGGAGGAAAGAGGTGGTACCAGGGGTAGCGGGGAGGAGGAACGAGAGCCTGGCTGAGAAAAGGCATGGTCTCTGGGTGGGACCTGAGGGGGTACGTCGTCCTCCTCACCTAGTGAAATGGAGCTGGAGCGGGCCTGCTGATGGGCAGAGCGGGAGGCAAAGTTGTGTTTGGAGGGACGCAAGGGGGGCACGGGGCTGCGAGGAGGCAGCACCGGCAGATCCTCGAAGCAGGAGGTGAAAGTTGAGGAGGTGGACGAGGGGGAAGGAGGAGGCAGGCAGAACTGTCGGTGGGGGCCCAAAGGCACAAGGGGCATGGGAGTAGGAGAGGAAGGGAGGGAGCGACCTGTTGTCATGGGAACCTGAAGCTTGACCATCACCTGACAACAACAGACACAAAAATCTGTTAAATGTTTGTAAAAATTGTTTTTCAGCTGTAAACTAAAAGAAACCCTGTTTGGGCTTGTTCACCTCTCTCTGAAGCTCCTGGAAAAGGTCAGCTGACTGAGATTCACTCCTGCCTGCCATGCTGGTCCCTGGAGTGGCCACACTTTCTTCGTTTGACCCCTTATTAATAGACCGCACCTCCTGATCCTCTGACTGGTCGTCATGGTCTGCAGTAACCTCGTCATAGGCTGGCTGAGGGAGAGGCCAGTCCAGGATGGATGGAGTGTCCTGAGTTAGACAACCAGGAATATGGGGCGTTATAAGGTGAGTCACTTACAGAGACCCATTTCCAGCAACAAAGGGAAACTGACAAACTCAGAGATGTCTACGAGTGATTAGATCACCCAAAATGAGATTTAATGCGAGGGGTACACCACATTGCTGTGACTGTTATCAGTTAGAAACACAGAAACACAGACATAACCCATGTATTAGTTTCTCCTTGAACAATAAAAAGGGGTTTTACTGATGGTTTTATTTCAGAGGTCATAAAAATACAACCATTAATTTACAATGATGCTAAACGGCTAAGCTTGGTCCACAGACTGGAGTGAGACTGAAGCTGTGGGGCTGAACTCCTCTGGAACCTCTTTAATAGATTACTAAACCATGACCAATCAATGAACACCAATCACCAAAGGCTGCATCTTAAGAGAACATAGCAGCTATTTGTGAATAGAGTGCATACTCATTTTTAGAGTTAATTTGATTAGATAACTTAGTGTGTGTGGTTGTGTAAAATCGCTGATGTGGCTTTAAGACGATTTGCATTTTGTGTGTGAGTGGGTTAAAGGCTCAAATCTCCAGATTAGCCATGACAAAAAGAATAGGACATTTTCTTCTAAGTGGGTACACTGATAAAAAATATTCCGCCTCTCTACTTAAAATGATTAAGACAACTATATGCATATTTTTTTGTGTTGATCAAACAAGATTGTTTTTTGTTTAAAGTACTTTAAACACTTTAACTTTTTTTAAGTAGATATGCAGAATATTTGTATCAGTGTAGCTGGCTAGTTCCACTAGAGTTTAGAGTTTGCTCTTAATGAAGGTGCGAGTCCTTCTTTCCTCAACCCTCAGCTTAATGAAGCGTTGAGCCTTCTTTCTCACATAAATTCAGTTCTCTAAGGGAATTAAAACATCACATTTGTCCACAATGGCCTGGAGAGCCATTGCTACAAGAAGCTACAATGAAAAATTCCGACATCCTGTTTTCTTATGCTTATAATTGAAAGCTCTGTTAAGATTCAACTTCCTTGGTAACTGTAGCAGATTGAGTAAACATAGAACCAGAAATTATTATCGTCACTTGGCAGAGACTAAATGCTGCTCCTCAGTGAAATACTTTTTTACCAACCTTCACTGAACAAGACCGTAAACAACAACAGCTGAATCTGTTTATGTAAAGATGGGTGTCTTGTTTGTCAAAAGCTTTGTGTTGAATAAATTTGCTGACAGATTTTAGAAGACTGGGACAACTGGGACTGTCCTGGGGTGTTCATTTCTTTAAGTGGCTGATACAGCGAAGTCTCACTACCTTCAGAGTGTCTTCATCTGCTTGATGTGTCTCTGTTAGCGGGGAGGGTGTGGTCGAGCTGAAGCTGTCATCTGTGAAGTCAATAAGCGACACCTCACTTTTGGCCGAGCGCACACCGGCCCCCTCCCATGGTCGGAGCTTCAGACCCAGGGACACTCCCAGCTTTTTCAACCCAGATGAACTGCTGATGTCATCCTCATCCTCGTAATCATCCATCACTGAGTCATATAAGGGCTCTGGACATATAAGCAAAGAACAAAGTCTGTAAAGAGCTTCAGTCTCTATTTAAAGGCCAAACCATAGACAGCAGAAAGCACTGAACAAAGAAGGAAACTCACTCTTGAGCAGAACAGCTGGCTGAGGGGGTCGAGGAGGGGGCTTCTCTGTTTAGACGGAATTTATTAATTTTGTAAAAATTCTAACAGAAATTAGAAATCATTATTAAATGAAGTGGAAAGAAATTACTCTTTGCACGGTTGGGTAGTTTGGTTGGTCTTGCAGTACCAGAATCAAATCCCAGGACATCAGGAGGGTCCATGGGGTTCCCCAAATACAAGCTGAAAAAAGAAAAAAAGAATCAATTAAATTCCAGCAAAAGTTAAGTTGAATCAAATTTCTAAATGATGTAAGTTCCAGTCCGTTAGGTGCTTAACACGTCTCTTTTCCACTTAAACTAGAGATGTATAAAATGAAATAAAATTTGTTGTCATATAAAACCTCTGCTGCTGTAACAGCTGAGAGTAAAATTCTTGAACTGGGATTCTTCTGAACTTGAAGCTATTGTGAAACTTCCTTAAATATCAAAGGCTGAAATTAAATTAGTTGAGGGTGGTGCTCTTCTGCCCTCCAGTGGACAGTGTGAGAAAGTACAGGACCCTCGATCAGAAATTAAATTTAGTGAGGCATTCAAGTGTTGTGTCATAAAATATACCTTTAGATTATTATCATAATTGAAGAAAAATGGCTTAAACAACACTTTAGGATTAAAAATACTGTAGGCACTTTTATCCAACTGTTGTTTAATTTTATAACTTATTACACTGTGTATTATTAACCTGTCTATTCGGTCTGCATGTCCCCAGCTCCTGTGAGGGTCTGTGTCTCCATGTCCAGTGTGGATAAAGGAATGTTTTAGGGGTCGGCTGATGTCTTGGGCGGACAGACCAGCCACTGACGTCACAACATGACGAGGAAACTGACCGACACGCAGCGTCCGCCTGTTCTGACCTCGCCACCAATAATGCTCTGCCCTGCAAACACACAAATAAATACATTTGAAAGCACTTTTAAAACACATTTTGTTTTCTTCTGGGAGCCTACTAAAAGGCTTAGAGGAAATAAACAGACCATGTTGGTTTATGTGACAGAACATTTTCACAAAGGAAGTTTTGTAGTTGTCAACAAAAGGGAGTTTGTTCTTATTGCTTGTGGGAATGAATTTCATCCTTCTTTCACATGACTTTCAGCAGTTCTGTTGGAATGCTTCTTTCTGTGCCATAATTAGTTTAAAACAAATTGTAAAGTGGAACAAATTTGTGTTCTACTATGACAAACTGACCTTCCCTCTATGATAGTGATGACATCATTCATGTTGATTTGCAGCTTGTCTTCCTCCTCAAAGTCCTGCAGGGCTCTCATGTCTGTAGGCATGGTCTGCAGAACACAAGACACACTCAGTGTTATTACTGCCATCAGTAGGAACAGAGGTACTTTTGAAACAGAGTATAAGTCCCTTCCTGCACTGCAGTCTTAGCACCTGGTCAACAAAAAATCTCCTTAAATGTTTAAAATTAGCTTGTTTACCGTGTATCATTGTTTATCGGACACTAATTTACAGAATAATAGGAAGCTGGAATCTATCAGTGGCTAAAAATGTAATCAAAATGTCCTATTGTTTTACTCTTTGTATTTATTTTTAATGTCTTGGCTTGACATCCTGTCAAAATTAATTTCTACTTGACAACAAAATGCTAGAAATAAAATGAAATTATAGTTAAAAATGGAGAGCCATTTCAGAAAAAAAAAACACAAATTGTCACAGCAATATGCAGTGTAAATGTTGTGCCCACCCCCACCCCACTGAAGACAATTCAACATATTGGATTTACATCTTTGTATCATTTATATTGCTGAGATTTACAAGGTCACAAAAGTTTTAGTTAAACGGTGCCACCTCCAGCAGGAAGTCTCTGAGAGCAATGAAGGTGGGCCTGTCTTCAGGTTTGGGACTCCAACATTGCAGCATGACATTGTAGGTATCTTGAGGACAGTCATCAGGCTTACACAACCTCTCAGCCTCAACATCCACCTTGTGGAGGATCTGCAGGTATAGACGTGTAAATAATGATAAAGACATAAATATAATCACTGATGCATTCTTAATATGCTTCAGGAGTTTTTAATGGTATGGTTACTTGAATATATCAATGAATGAACATCGTTCTTTTCCAAAACACAAATTTATTCTTCTTAAGTTTTATGGTAAAATATGAAAAGGTGAACCTGGCTCCCATTGAGCCCCAGCCACGGCTCCTGTCCATGAGTGAACATTTCCCACAAAGTGACTCCGAACATCCAGGTGTCAGATGCATGAGAGAAGGTTCGAGACTTCAGTGACTCTGGAGCGCACCTGGAGACGTGAGATGATGAGGATGGGGATACAGAGGCAGTAAAACGAGGCAGTAAGAATTTACACCTGCTCTCCTCACCACGGGAAAGGGATTTTGTGGCCCTCCTCCATGATGTACTGGTCAGTGTGTGTAGGCAGCGCCCTCATTAGGCCAAAATCTCCAATCTTCACTGTTTCGTTGGCGAACAGTAGAACATTGCGGGCAGCCAGATCCCTGTGGAGGAAACGTTTTTGCTCCAGGTAAGCCATTCCACAGGCTACCTGCACAGAAACACAAAGGGATGAAACAGCTATTTTTTTTACCTTTTCAGTAAGCTCTTGAAATAAAATTCAAAATGTGTACATTTACTCTCACTCGCAAAAAAGAACTAAGCAGCATTAGTGCTTTCTTCACCACCCGCAAAAGAAAAATACTTGAAACAGATCTCTTCTTCTTGTCTTTCACTGACCTGTACAGCGTAGTTGCACAGAAGTAAGATGAGGATGTGACCCTGACGCTTTCTGAGACGATCCAACAGGGAGCCAAGAGGAGCGAGCTCGGTGACCTACACACAAACACATACCAGAAACTGAGTACATCTACAAACCAAACCAATGACAGATGTGGGAATCCATATATGCAAAAATTGTTCCAAACAGTAAACTTAACTTTTAACTTAATCACAACTTATTGTGATTAAGTTATTCTGTAACTTAATCACAATCTTAACTTGGGCCAGTGTGCACAAATTACCATCTTCATAGGCTGTGTGAGAACAATCCCATACAGACGGATGAGGTTCTGGTGACTCAGGGTGTGCATGGCGTTAACCTCTCTGATGAAATCATCCAGACCTTCTGCATCCAGAACACCTGCCTTCAGACATTTCACTGCTACGGACAGCTAAAGATTCAATCAAACAAACAAAACCTAATAAATAATAAACATACCTTAGATTTATATTCATACAGTTTCTGCACTCAACAGCACATCAAGTTTCACAAAGTATCTTCTGTCTGTCTTTATCTCACCACTCCTCCATTTGGTCCAGCCCACTCTCCTCGCCGCACCACACCAAACGTGCCGTCGCCGAGCCGCTCGAACAGCTGCAGCTCAGACTCTCTGATGAGGCAGGTGAGTGAGGCCCCCTGCTCGCTGCTGGCTGGAAGGGCAGCAGATGATGCGCCCTGGGAGACGGGCTGTTGGGGGTCGGCATCTGAGCGCTTCACTGGAAACACCTGCACACCCAGAAGCTGAAGGTAGTGACAAGCTACCTAGCTTCAGCTAATAAAGAGATCTGATTCTTTGATGGCTCTACAATGCAAAAAAGCCATATTATGAGTCATTATAAAATCTGTAAATAGGTGGTAAGGTTTTAAGATCGGAATTTGTGTAAGATCATTCATGAATGTCAGATTATGAGATCATCTCATTTTGAAATCAGTTCGGTGTTGTCTGCAGGACAAAGCTGGTACTGCACCTTACTCATCCAGGACTTGCGTTTATAGAGGGCTCTTCTTCTCTTGACGGCCTCCCAAAGCCTCCTCTGACCTGAAGCAGCACAACAAAGCTTCAGCAAGTCAATTCATTAAAAATAAACACGTAAATATGAGGGCCTTCATAAAGCTACTTTCTTTAAAATAAACATACAGCACAACAGATTAAAGCTGAACTCAGAAAATGAGTAAAATTAAGAAAATCTTCACAGTTTCTCTCATGTTTAGAAGACCCACCCGGGCGCCCCATGCCAATCTTCTCCAGATCTTCATTCTTAACGTAATCAAAGTGGGAGAGGCGCGTGACGTTGAGCTCATCGCGAATCCGCAGGAAGTACTGCTCCAACTGCACATCAGTCAGCAACTCCAGCAGCCACTCGGTGCTCTCCTCACACTGCATCTGAACACACAGGTTCACCTGTTTCATACATTGTATGCGCATATCAGGACGTAACCTGATCTTTAGATGTTTATACATTCACTTGAATCCATTTTGGAGTCTGTACTTCAATGGTTTTAATTTTCTGTTTTTAATGTGTAAATCATCCAATTTAAAGTGTCCCACAGGCCATGTGTTAAAAAAAAAAGTTTGATCAACTCTAAAATGGAGAGGTGACTTTCTTATACTAAGAAAATAGTGCACAAGAGTTTCAATTATTTTGGCCTAACCTTTAAGCAAAAAAAGACAATACATAACTGACTATCGCCCAATGTGACACAATAAAGGACGTTAAGCACCGCCACCTAGCTTCTGAGCTTAATGAGTCCGCTGTTCATACAGAGGCAGCGTTAATTAACGCTTTATAGACATGAGCAGATATTTTAAAGCACAAAAATTTGGATTTATATATCATTTGTCAGGTGATTAAGATAAAACCAGCTCATCAATAAACTGAATGGCAAACCTAGTCAAATGTTTTTCACTCAGTGGAGTTTTTTTTACTAAGTCCAATTTATCTGTTTTACAGAAAGCAAACACTTAAAACAAGTAAAAGTTAAAAAAACGTACAGCCAAAATTATAGACACTAGAGGCAATACAACTTGATAAATCAGCTTATAAATCAACCAGTTTTAAATACAAACTTATCAAATTTGTTTGAAAATCCTAATGTTCTGTTTTGTTTTTTGTTTTACAAATCAACAAGGTTCTTTAGACAACTTTGCACAGTCTTCAAACGTATGTAGAATAAGACCTATACATACAGAAAAAAATACCAAAATGAACTTAAAAGCCAAGACTTGGATGTTGCATGTTACCACTACCGATTATCAGCAACTATTACAAAATGTGGTCTTTTTTTTTCATGAATGAAACAAAAATGTGATGATTTGCTCTCATTTTTTCTTACTTTGACGTCAACATACATACAGTTAGTGGTTTCTAATTTGTGCTCAGGGCCCCCAACACTGAGTCACACGGTCATTTTGATGCTCGGCAAATCAATACTAAGATACAAAAACAAGCTTTTTGATTTGGGGCTTTGGGTAAATGTGATATAATTAAATACAAATGACTAACAACAAGTCAGTTATGAACTGAACTGCTTTCTGAACTCAAAAATGTGAGCGCAGAAATGAACATTCTGTCTTCCTAAAGCCATATCTGGCCACACCAACACGTACGCAATGCAATGACAGAAAAACTGCACATCTATCTACATCTTCAGACTTTACCATTTGTCCCTCGACTCTCCTGTTTCTCTCCTCTTCATCCTCCCCCTCCCCTTCTCCTCTGGTGTAGGGGAGTCGTTGGTACATATAGCTCTCCCCCATACTGTAACAATTCCTCTGTCCTTGTTGTCTGAAGCTCTCCTCTTCCTATGCTATTCAAAGAAGGCGTTAGCGCTGCTTTCCTCTGCTCTAACGTGTTAATCTCTTCTCAGCTCATGATCTCGTATTCAAGTGACGCGTGCCTGCGCATACACGAACAATAAGCACACCAATGGGGCATTTGACGCCGCTCTCTCCTGTCGTATCACCTAAAGCTATCTATAAACGCACCCTATCCTCCCTCCCACTGCTCTTTTCGCGCCCTGCTGACTCACGGCTCCCTGCAGCGATGGACACTTCCACGCTTTCCTTCTCTCCCGCCTGCATTTCCTCCTCTCCTCTCCATCTGCTCCTGTCTCAGCAGCCGAGCCCACTGTCTGATGTTAAATAATTCAGCAGCTCAAATCAGAGCATGAGAGGCAGATCTCTGAGGAAGGAGGAGAAAGGATGGAGATACAAATATGTGGACAGATGGATGGGGAAATGGAACATGATCAAACTTAAGAAAAAGGATGTGGAAACAATTCCCAGCATGCAACTAATAGACTGGCTTGGAAATGGAACAACAGCTTTGCCCAACTGAAAAAAAAAGCTTTTTCCGAAGCAATTAATGCATTCAATCCAGTAACAGAGCAGAAAAACTGTTTGTCTGAATGCTGAACAAAATTATACTCAAGTGTTTTTTAGTGAAAATTTGAAGCATTTGAAGAAATCT
>JAVKLF010000069.1:5809390-5819948 GCA_034783495.1 Millerichthys robustus | reverse complement strand
GAACCGCAGTGGAAACGCTGAAAACTGGTGTGGTGTGGTGTGGTGTGGGGTGGAACCGGGTCGGTGGAAAAGCGCCTCTAGTCAAAAGGTTTTATTTTGTCAAGTGAGAGATAGTCTGGATCAGTCTTTGTGTGTCATGTATAAACTGTATTTATTATGTATTGATTTTTCTGATTTGTTAAAAAGAAGACAATAAAAAGGTTGACTCAGCGAAAGGTTGTATTTTTCTCCTTTTATACTCTAAATTTGACTGCTGATTGAGGAACACAATGAAAAACTGGAAATGGTGAGACAATGGGCTGTTACTGTTAGCAACACGTGAAGGAAAATTCAGTCTAACTGGTGCATGAAATGCAGCAGGAGCGTCACTACGCGTCCATTATGAGCCTGAGTGCTTTGTGTGCGAGTGCTTGTCTGTGGCCAAAAAAGAGCACAAAACTGGAGCTTTCGTCACTATGCTGCACGTGTTTTATCGAGGGCGATGTTCTAAAAATACCTAAGCTAATTTTAGCTTTCATTCACTGGCCTGGATGTGGTGTGAACACACTACTTTAGCTTCTCTCATGCTAGCATCAGATAGTAGCAAGTCAGTCCAGTTAGTAGGAGGGGTCACCACAGCGAGTCATCCTCCTCCATCTCACTCTGTCCTCCGCATCTTCTGTCCTCACTCCAGCTACCTCCATTTCTTCTCTAGCTGCATCCATATACTGCATCTCCTCTTTGGTCTTTGTCTTTGTCCTGGCAGCTGTTTCTCTAACATCTTTCTTCTAATATACCCACACTCCCTCCTCTAGTCATGTCCAAACCGTCTCAGTCTGGACTCTCTAACTGTATCTCCCAGTCATTCAACCTGTGCTGTACCTCCGATGATCCCATTTCTTATCTTATCCATCGTTGTCACTCCCATAGAGAACTTCAACATCTTCAGCTCAGCTTTTTGTCAGTGCAACAGTCTCCAAACCATGCAACAAAGTTTAATATATTCCATAATTACATGAAAATTGGTTTGTGGTTAGACTGTTGTGACTTATCTGCATGTATAGAAATTTATTCTTACCCTGTAGAAGAGTTCTGTTGCTTCAGCTGCAGTCAGGAGTGACTGAGTTGACTAAAGGTCACCTGGTCACAGCCATGGGTGGAGGGATGTTACACCTACAACATAACAGGATATCAGATTATCATTTCTGAAAGCCTAAACGTTAAAGAACACTATGGCTGTAAAACAGATAAAGAGGCACACTATGAAAAGTTTGCTTTAAAGGATTTCATTGGCCTTGGAATCTTCCAAGAAGAACTGTAGAAAACTTGCTCCTATTCTCAAATAGCTCACATTCTTCTGGTGGCTTATAACATTCCTTTAATATTCACGTCATTGTTCTTTTTTTATCCACATCCCAAAGATATTCAAGCAGAAAGAACTAAATGATTTATTAAAATCCTCCTGACTTTAGGAATGAGACATGGTAGTGTTAAAACAAATGGCAGATTAGAGTGTCCCTAAGGATGAACATATTCAAAAGCAACATGCTCGGCAAAATACAGACAGGACCAATTTTGCAAAGGCTTTAAGACACTTAAAAGTAAGTAACTAAGTTACTCCAAGTTTCTTGTTAACTGTAAACGACTAAATAATTTGGGCTCAAGATGATCTTAAATCATGGAGCAGGGTAAACATTACAAAAATAAATTATTCAGTGTAGACAACACTTTTTCTCAACAAAGACTGATAGAAATGTTTTATATATTTTTTTCAACCTACCGAGCGTCTGCAAGTTTAATTTCTGAGGTCTTTTAAAAAATCAATAAATAGAAATTACACATATACAAACGTTAAGATCAGTTAAATCATTTTTTGTGTTAATGAAACAGGGTGTCTACTTACATTGAATAATTCATATAATAAATTTGAAACATTATTCTTGTTGTTTAGTTACCAAATTTTAGTGTTTAAAAAATATATTTTTTTAATTCTCTAGGAATGCATGCATCCATAGTAACCCCTTGAATGTTTTATGTGTTTATTGCTGTCATTAATCAATCATGTTCAGTTTAAATTGGCCTTTTTCACAAAATATATTTTTCTAAATTAAACATTTAATGTAAAAGTGAAATCTAATTTCTACAGGGTTATACAAATTAATTCAAACTTGTAATGCTAAATGGATAATAGCATCCATTTAAAATGTCTGTCCTACTAAAAGTCTGAGGAAAGAAATATTGAGAAGTACAAGTCAGGGGATGAATACAAATTTACAAAGGCCCTAAAGGTCCCCTAGAGGTCTATTAAATCCATCAAGTAAAATGGGACAGTGCAAGAACAATAGTGAGAAAGACCACCAGGACACCCTGTGACCACTCTGAAGGTTCAGCATCAGCAGATGAGAAGGAGAGATTGCCTGGGTTCTTCGCCAGTCAAAGATTTATTGGAGAGCAAAGCAAAAGCCGATGTTGGCTAAAAAAAAAAACTCATATCACATCCTAACTAGATATTGCCATTCGGGATGTGGAAGACTCCAAAGGTTCTCTGCAGCCTGCTTGTAAAGAGACGGTAAAATTAATGCTGCAAAATTGAGGGATTTCCTAAAAGACAATTTGGTTCTAACTGCAAAAGAACTATGAAGTCTCTCCCATCTCACCTGTTGAAGCTTTGTGATGACTGCCTGCTCTTGGTACACAAGTCCCACATCCCTATCACTTTCTGATGATGGATTTACCAGAACTCCTGCGGATGTGTAAATTAAATACTTGTAATAAGAACTGTATACGATTGGCCCATTTGATAACAGCATTAATAAACAGGTAAACATGTGCTCTTAATAAAATGCTCTGTACTGGTTTAGTTTACGATGGATCTCTTTGTGAAAAGTGCTGGCTCAAAGTGCCCTAACCATTTCAATGCGTTTGAACTTTATTAGAGAAGAAATTTTGACATATCTCACTCCTCAGATGGGAACATGGACAAAGACGACAGGGAGGATTTGAATTTAGGTAATCTGATTTATTGCCCTCTTTCTTATTGGACGAACTCCTGCTTTTCAGTGTCAATATCTGCAGTCCTGTTTTGATTCGTCTTTTGTTAATTGTAGGTTTGTATTCGGTGCAACTAGTTACAAACAAAGCAACAATTTCCCACCTTACATGCCTACAATGACAGACTTATTACGGGGAGGAAGCTGTCGCTCTTCTGCCGGTGAGACGCTCCTCCCGCCGCTCTCAGCCACCGTAGCCAATCCCGGCTGGAAAAAGTCCCGTTTATCAGGTAAATTCAACCGTTATCTCCTAATGTCGTATTCAGTAACGCACAGCACAACGCGCGTACTGGGATTCTATGCGTCAGGAACGTAGAGACGCTCCGCTGTGACCGGAACGACGGAACAATGCACTTCCGGATCCATTCAAAATAAAAGCCCTACTTTGGCTCAATAACAAAATAGTTTCCCTTTTATGTTTTTTTATTATTAATAGTCAGTTTCGTGTTCTCATTTATTAGTTTAAACGTAAAATATATAGAAGTAAAGAACGTACTTAAAATTTTACTCAAAATTAAAAATATAAAAATGCAAATTTTCAATGGTTATGTCCTGTCCTCAAGTATTTAGGCATAAAATTTACAATTCCCTCATTATTACGTATGCAGTTATATATAACTTAACTTACGAATTAGTGCCATTGAGATATAAGACTATTTCATGTAAACAAATACATGTAGAATGGGAAAGTTAAAAGAGAAACTGAAATACAACACATATTCTCAGTTGTCTTGCTTTTACAAAAATGAGTCAGTCACTGAAGAATTAGCCAAAATTATTTATTTTTTTTCTGCTAAATTTGGAGGTCACAATATGCATAATTTAAGCATTCATCTTTACTCTATGCTTCTGCTTTAAAAACAGTGAGAAAAATCTACCAATTTGTATTTTAGAATTCAAAGAAATGTTTGATTCCTTTCAACACTGCATGACAGAAATATGACTTCAAATACCAAAGATGAACATATGACAAAACTAAATATCAGCATGATCAAACAATTCTGCATTGTGCAATTTGGCTTTCTCTTTTTATAAACCAATGATCCCAATTAGTTTTTAAAATGCCCACTGACAATATTTTGGAAAAAGAATAAATGGAAGAAAATGTGAAAACACAAGCTCTTACAAGGTTTGAGTCTGAGCTATAGTTCATTAGCACAAAGTGAGAAAAAAAACCACACGCAGTTAAGAGTTCTGACTTATGGACTTAATGTACGTGTAGCTTATTAACTTTGTTGCCCTATGAAGAAACAAGAAGTTTGAACACAAGGTGGACTCGACTTACCACGTGACACATGTATATAAATAATACAGTGAATGTAAAACTTAGTTCAGTGTGGAGCTACATAATCAGAACATAATATTTGGAACTATTTATTCATGCAGGAGAGGTGGGACAAGAACTTGTATAACACTTGAATGCAGGTAGTTTATTCATAAACATGCTGTTCTACTCACACAATGCGTTTTATGATAAAGGTGGTCTTATTCAGAAAATAATATTTTGGTTTTTGGACTATGGTTATGCAGATAATAGAGTTAAACACTAGTGAAAAGCAAAGGTGATGAGTTATGGAATTAAGAAATTAACCAATTTTACCAACTCTGAATCTAAACCCAGTGGGTTTTTTGTGTTTTAGCAACATTAATAAAGGCAAATTATCTTTTAAATTACTTGTTTATAGCAGTAAGGCAATTATTGTACAGAAATGTATTATACTGAAGTCAAATTCAACTATGTTGCATACAATTAAAAGTGTGTAAGATTTGATGGCATTTCAATTAAGGACACATAAAAATACCCTCAAACTTCTTGAAAGTCTGAACAAATATTTTGGTACCCACCTCTCCTGGTGATGCTTACCTTGTGTTAAATCATAGTATTTGACAGACATCCAAACATGATAAAAACAGAAAAAGATAATGTAGAGCTTCTGAACACTGCACCAACGTAAATAATCCAAAAATAAGCTAAGAAAACATAAAATGTCAAGTATAAAACTCTGGGAAACACTGTCCCCGACAAGTTGTTCCACCCTTCAAGTGAAATATGAGAGACACTGCTCCCGATAAATACACAACATACAAAATACAAACACAAAAAAAAGGGTAGGCAAAAACTACCATCACTGGTCATCATCATGGAAGACACTGCTCCCGATAATGGGTTTAAATTATGGAAGGCACTGCTCCCGATAACGTCATTGTTGTTAAATGCACCGATGTAGAGACTGTGCAACGTAAATGGCTTCATTGTAAATCATAACCAATCAGTTCAAAATGGCATGACAAAAAGAGGTTTGCGAATCGGTCAGTGTATGTCACTTTTTGGTTTGATAAACTAATATTTGTGTAGCCATAAATTTGAATTCGCTAAATCTTATCTTGTCTTGAGGCAAATAAGGTTGTTTTTAGCATAAACAGTTCCTACTCTGAATTTAGACAAACCAATTTCAAATTTAGTAACGCTTTCTACCACTTATTTTTCCCAAGTTTTTTTCAATACTTCAAAAATGGGAGAAATAACTGCCAGAAAAAGGAAAATGTAACGTTATCTAATGTTCTATTATGTCAGCAACAATTAGGGAGTCATTTCTGTAGCAGATGCTGCTGTGACTTTCGACAGTATAACCGTCATAATTATGGAAGACACTGCTTCCGATAATGCTGTATATAAAAAAACAACAACAATATAGTGGGCACTGCCACTGATAAATATGAAAAAAGTATAAATAAGGTCTCAGTGCTCTCAGTGCTTTGATGGCAAGAGGCAGCAGAAAAAGATTTGCCTGTTTCAGTGTGTCGGTCGAGTAGGAGGAGAGGTGAATTCTCCAGTTGTTGGTTTTTTTTCCAAGTATTTGGTTCACAGTTCTTAAATTCCTTTTTTTCATTTCTCCAATAGAATTGTTCAAATGAACAAAACAAATTAAACAAAATAATTTCTCTTCCTGAATTTACAGGATGGGACCTCTGTTATTTGGTGCTCAAGGAGTTGACGTTGGAGAATTAAAGTGAACTTTCAGACAAAACCTTCACACTCTAGATTTCGTCGTCAATGTCCCAGATGTTTTCCACCATGGCGTTGGCACATCCCTGCAGGTTCCAGGTGGCCAGGGCCAGCTGGGTGCGGAGATGCTCCATGTCGGTTGTCTCTGTGATGGACTCCAAGGTGTGGGATCCCCGGCCAAGCAGGAGGTGGCGAAACGGAGTCTCAACAGGGGACACGTATGGAGAGAGAAGTGAGTGCTCAACCTAAAAGTGAGAAGTTAAAATAATTCAGTTTTAAAAATCAGGAGCAGGACTAATCTTCTGTGCTTTATTTTAAACAGCATTTTTTGCAACCATCTACCCTGAACTCAATGTGTAGAGCCAGTATCTCACAGGGCTGTGACAGAGTTTGGTTGGCAAGAGAGTCTCCAAAATGTCTTGAACTGGTTGCAGGAGTTGGTTGAACTACTTGCATTAATGACAAACTAATAAGATGTCTTTCATGCTTTCTACAGCTAATCAGAAGCCAAAATAGGGGAAAGCTTGGACAGCATAGAAAATCTCCAGAAACATTATTTTACCCTCATAATCCTGTCATTAAGGTTCCGACAGGCCTCTCGGTCAGTTAAGTCTGTGTTGGCAATGGCATTGTTGATGATGTCAGCTGCTCGCTGGTATGAACCTCGAGCTTGATTCAGCCATTTGGGACTAACCCCCTTCAGATCACCAGACTATAGGACAAAAATCAACAACAGGTTAAATGAGTGCATTTATAGTGAATGTCTTCCTTACTATCTTGAATTAAGAAAAAAAAACTACACTGAAAGATGTGCAGTAAAGATGTGCCAAGTGTAAGAAAGAGCTTGACCCGTGAGAGCTGACTGATGCGCATGTAGATTTTAGCCACAGCTTTGGTGAGGAGGCTGCTGTATCGGCTCACGTCCAGGTTCAGCAGGTGGTCATGGACCAGTCGCAGAGCCATCTGACCAGCAAACTGGGCTGCCGTCACAATAATCTCATTAGTGTGTTGGTTGGTTTGATAATTCAGGTTAACTTTGCTGTCCAGGTTGGTTCTGTAGTATGCATACGACTCAGTCTTAAAAGATCAAACAAAAAAAAAGTTCAATAAACAGTGAGGGTTAGTCAGATAGAGTCCCTGTCATCAAAGTTGTCCAAAAAAAATCTATTAAAAATACCAAAATGACAAACTTTTAAACGCCTTTTTAAATAAGAAAACACGTGACTTGAATGAAAACTCACATTCTCTGAGATGAAGTGGAAAGAGATGGAGGGAATTCCAGAGAAAGCCAGGAATGGATAGGCAGGGTCATCAAATGACATGGGCCTGAGTCTGCACATAGCACAAAAAATTAAAGTATAAAAATAAAGATTTTGTTTAAAGAGTATCATCTGCTACAAAAGAAAATCCCAGAGGTAAATGTTAAAGAACACATAGAAATGCCTTCAAATCTGCCTGGTTAGACGACATTTAGGGGTGGTGTTCAATGTAAAATGTTGCAAATGTAGTTAAATTCTGAAGGTGTAGAAGCACATTAACTGTAAAACTGCATTCAAATACAAAAGGCTGACAGACTCCTCTGCTTCACATTTTTAATGAACAGCACATTTCTGTCTAGATGGAAATATGTTTTTGTCCAGCTATAAAACTTAGGTTACATTGTTTCAAATGTTTTGTATGTTTAACAAAACTGTTTAACACAGATGATGTACATGCAGACACTTATCGGAAAATGAAAACTCCATCTACAAAAATAGATTTAGATTCGTTTATTGTAGGAATGTTTTCTATTTAAGGCTGTCTGTATTTTTAAAGTAGGTAGTAGGTTGATTTTTCTGGTTAAAAGTTTGTCTTTTTGTATCCCTTTTAGCAATAACCACTGTTGGACTGAACTCATTTTTGCCATTTCATAACTGCAGGACTATGGTCTCTCAATTCTAAATGTTAAAAAAAAAATTCCTCCCACTTTTATGTAGTTTTCTTGACATTTGATGCAGGTTTTGATGCAGGTTTCTTACTTACACATTGGACTCCCATTTCTTTTCTCCCATTTTCTTGTACATTGTCTCAGAACCAACAGGCATTTTCACCTGCAAGAAAAAAAAAACAAGTTGCAAATCAGTACAGCCTGCATTCGTTTTGCACCATAATCAGATACAATTAAGTTGTGTTTTACCTCTTTCATTGTGCTCTCAATGAGACTGGTGAGCAGCGGACTTGCTGAGGCTATAAAGCTTCCATGACCTACCAGGACAAACACTTGATTACCAAGCTTTTTCTTTTTTTAACAAAATTCTGATTGTGCGATTGTGCATCATTTTACCCATTACTACTCCATCCAGACTAATGTAGGTGAAGACATTTTTGTCAATTGATGACATGTAACCCTGTAAACAAACATTTTTAAGGACGTCTAATCATAACATATTGTCTCGGCTTTCTCTCAAATGTGTAAAACTGACCTCCAACCACTCTGTGGCACCAACACTTCCGTACTCTCCAGCACTCCAGCTGGCAAACACCAAGCTTCTTTTGGGTCTAAAGCCATCTAAAGACATAAAAACGTCATTGTCAACTGCAAATGTTGAAAGATTAAGAAAGAATCAGAGACTTTATATATTAGTCTCTTTCTTGCAGAAGAAGGAGTCGCTTTTACCTCATTAACATCATCTTTTCTGATCAAATGTACAGTCATGCTAAAAAGTGATTATACTAATTTCATAGTTTTCTGTAAGAAAAAGTAAAACTGTTCTAAATGAGTGTAGTGGCTTAGCTTTAGATAATTTCTTACCATTCTCCACCATTTCGTGTAACGCCTTTGCTAGCTCCACCAACACAGAGGTGCCAACAGCGGCCTTGGCATAGCCTTTACCCCAGGCATCTCGTTGAGCTCCCAGTACAACATAACGATCTGCAGTTTCATGCAAAAACATCTCTCAGTACAACACATTTTCAGTATAGAACTCAAATAATCCCCCACAAAACTTGTTAGCTGTACCAGGATCATTGAAGCCTTTGACCACTCCAAACACATTGTGGATCTCTTTGTTGACCAATACGTTGTTCACCTCAACAGTAATGTTTTCAACACCTCCCAGCTTGTAGGACACAGACTGTATCCCACCTTTAAAATCATTGCTTGCAATAGGGCCACCAATTTTCCTGCAAATGTCAAATAAGAGTTTTAATGTTGCCAAGTTTGACATGCAACTAAGCTGTATCAACCTGCAAAGTTTGACATGCAACTAAGCTGTATCAACCTGCAAAGGGCTGTTTGTTTTGTAAAAAAAATAAATTAAAAAAAATCATACTGTAGAAGAGCTGTAGCAATGCTGGCAGTGATAGTCTGAGCTGGGATTTTAGGGAGACCAGATGACTTAGTTTGGGCAAACTGGGTGTGGTTAAAGGAGGGGAAACCGGGGGTGTAGGGATCACCTGAGCCCAGATGGACCTGGGGAAAATACAGAAAAAGAAACCCTTTCAAATATGTGCTTTCTTGACAACTAGATTTATTTGAGTTAACATGTTACAAACTCACATGTCCATAAAGTTCTGTGGTTGCAATAATTTCGTAATCTTGAGGATCAGGGTAAATTAGAACAGCAGAGGCTCCCTTTTTGGCAGCGTTGTCCACCTAAACGAGCAAAATCAGAAACACAAAGCAAGCATTTAGTTTCTTATCAAACATTATCAAATAACAGAAAAGTTTTTATTTTATTGTGATGTTTTCTCAGCAGCACATGGTCTTTTCCTCATACAGTATAATTTAATGTTTTTGGCTCCTGACAACACAAGCCCACAAACACATACCTGCTGTGCAAAACTGATAGTTCCGGCCCGAAGCAGCAGCACAGAGCCGTTCAGGTCAATGCTCTTCTGTACCAACTCCAAATCCTCTTGACGACCGTAGCTTCCATACACCAATGGACCCTACAGAGATAAACATGGCAACAAATAAGAGACTGTGGATGTACATACAATTCTTTAAGGAAAAACTAATGTGGCTTCAATAGAGGAAGCGAACAACATTTTACTGCAACAAAAGTCAAGAAAAATATTTATCTTTCATTTCAGACATTATCAACAAGTTTCACATAAAGATCAAAAATCCACAATTTGAATAAATAAAATAATGTCCCCAAATTTTTTGATAGATGATATTTATTTCAGTTCAGACTCACCTGAACTCTGCCAGGTGCACTGTAGGCTAAATACCCCTCAGGTTTATATTTAGTTAAACCAAACTGGATAGTATTTGGAAGGTTGCTGCAAAAAGGGAAGGTAAAATCATTAATGCCTCTTCTTTATTTTACATGACATACGTGTAAATTTTTGGGGACAGACACCATTTCACAAATTATAGGCCTGTTTCTCTACTTCCACAGTTCTCCAAAATTTTGGAGAAATTATTTGTGGGTAGACTAGATACATTCATTAATAAACATAAACTGCTTTCTGAAAGTCAATATGGATTCAGATCACAAAGATCTACAGCAATGGCAGTCATTGAACTGATAGAAGA
>JAVKLF010000069.1:5682804-5696703 GCA_034783495.1 Millerichthys robustus | reverse complement strand
ATATATATATCATCTTTATATTTATTGCCCTTTGTTGGAGCATAAAAAAGGAAGATCAAAAACTCTGCAAGGTACCTTTAAAAATAGAAGTCATGCATCTTTAGTCTAAAGGTCTTTGAGTCAAGTGGAGCTGCTGCCTGCAGGGAGTTTGTGTACCTTCATTTGTTCTGTAGGCGCTGACTGCAGTCTTTCTTTCTACTGTCGTTATCATCTAAGTTATTTTATTTCTCATAAAATAACACTTTTAAAAGTGGTTAATGACAGACCCATAATTTGATTATAAAGGGTACACTCAATTATTTTATTATTCCCTGATTAACTTAATTTAAAACTCTGGCATGAAAGGCAGCAGAGAATTCTCTGAAGGGATGCTAGGTCTTTAGTTTGAATTGTTTTTAATTGATGCTTAAAATAAAAAGTAAACAAAATTTGAGTTGCTGTTTGGAGATTATTGCACAAATCATGTCTAAATAGAAACATAACTTTGTTAACCTTGTATGCTGTGATTAAAGGCTACAATCTGTATTATTTTTAAACACATTTGTCCTAATTTAAATCAATTTGAATGTTGTGACCTTTTATATTTTGAGTTAATCCAGAAAACCTCAACATTTTTTGCTCTGTTGAAGCCTTAAAATATTACCAGTAGGTCCAGAATGTGGACTGCAGTTAAAGGTTTGATAGTTTGTCTCCCAGATACCTCACTGATGCGTTACGTGGGACTGTCCAGCGGGGACGAGCGCACCGGGTCTGAAGACCACTCTTCTCACACAGCTCGTCCTGGCAAACGTTCCAATGACACAGCCAAGCGGGCCAAGAGGCGGAGCCACCACAGCCAAAGCCCCTCCCACTATCTATTTCAGACAAATCAGAGAGATTCACCTCCCAGAGACCAAACCTCTATTTATCATGTAAGGCCAATGTTTTTTTTTTTTTTCTTTTCTTGAACTTTCTGCTTACTTTCTGTCTTTTTTTGTTTGCTTCCCTATATTTATAGTATCAGTTTACAATTAAAGTCATCTAAGGAGTCTAAACAAAAAAAGACACAAAAAGGATTAAGTTCTTGCTGTTGTATTTGTCATCCCTGTTGTTTCTTTTTTCTTCTTTTTTTTTTCTATATGAGATTAAATAACAACATTAGCTACTTGTATATAGGCTGACAGAAAACCAATAACAGTGCGTTAACACTGACGTTGCAATTAATGACTTCCCATTTGTGCACAAACTGTAGGTCCAAACCAAAGTGGACAATGAAGATATGGAACTTTTCCTTCTTATTTTTTTATGCTAATTGAACAGTTAGACCTGGAGATTCTTGACAGAGTTTGAGTGATTACCATTGACAGGCACTACAGTAAAGCATGATTCAGGCAACTGCTGACTCGTTATTACCCCCTGTCACTTCCATGACATCTGCTCGCCCTGCTTGTCCATCTAAACTGAGCGTGCTCTGTTCTTGGCAGGCAATGACCTCATCCATTTTGACAGAATCTGTTTGAAAATTAAAAGTGTTTGCATGTCTGTGCCCGAATGCTTGTGCAGCAGCGTGCTCACAGCGTAGATGGTGCTGCAATGGCAGATGGTGGGTCCGTGGGAGTGGGCGTCCTATGCCATTTGTCTTGCTGAGTCCAGGGCTGTGAGTGGCTGAGCTCCAGCCTCTGACATGTGTAATATTGTGACATCAGAGCTGGTTGTTTGCCTCAGTTCACCTGTCAAGAGGTCAAGTGTCAAATAGAGGTCAAAGTTTGGAGTGCTTGAGGTGATTAGTACTCAATGAAATGTTGCTGCAGTAGATTGCAAACACGTTGCATGTACGATCGGATTGTTGAAAGACAAACGCTTCCTGTTTGAAGTTGTTTGATCACAGTGTTCAGCAAGTTTTGTTTTTTTTTAACAATTAAGCTGGTCTTTTATTATTTTGTGTGCTAAACTCTGTAAGAAAGGCATCACACAAATTGTTATTATGGCAGCTTTCCAGAACGTTACATAACAATTTTTAAAATTGTATTTATATAATTATTTTAAAAATACATTTGTATTTGTGTTTGTCCATCTTTTATAACCCTGCAACAATCAAACTGCATCTTTGCAGTGTGTAATGGCCTTTCCTATTTTGCTTCCTGTAGTTTGTCTTTATTTATATAGACCCCCTGAGTTTTGTTTTTCTCGCACTTCCTCCATCACCTGGACATCATTTTGTGCACCTGAACATCCCCTCTCATCCCTCTGTTCTATGTTTAGAAATGTGAAAATAGCTCTTGTCCTCTGTGAGGCTGAGTCCTCTATCCTCTCGTGTTTGTGAGGAGGAGATAATGAGAGACATGGGGACGTTTTCCTTTGTGTCTGTACATCTTCAGCCTCCTCTCCTTGTGTCATCGCTATGTTCTCCCTAAGATCTGTCATCTTTTATATCCCAGGATTCATTGTGGCAAACAAAGGCCACTGATTCATCCTGACAGCCTGCTCTCTCTTCCTCTCTGCTTCTGTTCTCAGACGTACCAGCAGTCAACCTCTTTGCAACCGAAGAACAGGAAGAAGAATAAAGGTAAGCAGGGGAGTCTCCTGCTCGACCTGGGCGGATTAAAGATTTGACTTTTCACATTTGTAATGTGCAGATCTAAGTAAAGAATTGTACGAAGTACATCTTGTTCATGTTGAAGACTTCTTTACAAATGTTTTTTTGGTTTTGGAAACACCATAGAATCTCTCCTAAAATTAAATCTGTGGTGATCTTCAAGTGTCAAAAATAATGTTTAACAAATGTTTTCTACCACATTATTGTGGATCAACATGTTGGAGGACTCCGTTTTTATTTTTAGTTTTTTGGCCATTCACTTTTTTCACCATCTGCCAATGTGAAAAGCTCCCAAAGCTTTGTCTTTGTTTGTTCAAAGCAATTAAACCAACATTTTTAAACCAATGTGAATGTAATAATTTACTGATGCTACAACTGCCCTGAATGACGTATTTATCTGACACTTAGCAAATTACAAGTAATTATCTCTGTCCAGGCTAAATAAATGTTCCAATTTCCTATAAAAATTTGGTTTGTTTATAGCCAAATTCATGATGTTATTAGTCTTTGGCCTTAACCAGCTGCACAAAAAATAAGTCTTTCACCATTTTAGTGTTCTTTTGTGTTCTCTCAGAAAATATACTGCACTTTTTAAAGAAAGCAAATTATTAATTATCTCTAGACTGAAATATTCTTTTCACATTGCATACTAGAGCTTTAACTTTTGTCAATACTTTATAGGGAAATTGTGTTCTTTGGAGATATGATGGCACAGAGGTAAATGTAATATTGAATCAACGTTCTTGTTAAAAATACATTTTCTTGCAGAGCAACTGAAAAGTATTTGTGGTTCTCGCCTGGGAGCCAAATTTTCCCCAGTAATCTTTAGGTAGGAGTTTGCTGTGAACAATGCTGCAGCATTTGAAGTCAGAAGGAAATCGTCCTTTAATAAACACCTCTTACTTTACTGCAGTGCAGCAGTGATCTGTCAAACGCTCAGATGCAGGGACTGAACTCTTGGCAGAGAGTGTTGCTACATTAACATGTGGCCTTTTATGAAAGCTATTATTCAAACTGCCACGAACAACACTTATTCAAGGAGAATTAGCAGAGTGCTCTACACATTGTGAAAACATTTTCACCTTGTCAGAGATCAGGCTTTCCTCCAGTTTTATTGCATATACTCTGTATTGTGAATGCCACACCTTCACATTTCTTTCTTTTTTTTTTTTTTTCCTAGGACGAGGTTTGGCCTCCCTGAGCCGGAGGCGGGTTTCCTGCAAGGCTCTGGGCAGAGGGGACTGTGAGGGCTGGTTGTGGAGAAAGAGGGATGCTAAGGGTTACTTTTCTCAGAAATGGAAGAAATACTGGTTTGTGCTGAAAGACAACTGCTTGTACTGGTATATCAATGAGGAGGTGAGTTTGAACGTTGTTTTGTTAATCTGTACATACACATATGTGAATGAACTGCCCCAGTTTGAATTTGTTTTGTGGTTTTAAGGAAAACAATTAACTTGTTTTTTTTATTTGTTCAGGATGAGAAGGCAGAAGGCTTTGTCAGTCTTCCAGAGTTTAAGATTGACCGTGCCAGTGAATGTCGAAAGAAGTAGTAAGTGTCTGAGAAGAGCTGCTTTATTGCATATTTATGTCTTTTTTGTTCTTCATGCTCGGTTCTTGAATGCATGACAGTGTGTGTGTGTGTAAAAAATAACTCTCCCTGTTTCTCTAGTGCTTTCAAAGCGTGTCACCCCAAGGTCAAGAGTTTCTACTTTGCAGCAGATGGAGTGGATGACATGAACAGGTAAAGCAGCGAGGGCTAAACTCAGATGACGGTTATGCAGTGGGGCAGAATCCCAGCTGGGTGGCAAAAGTAAAATGCAGCTTACCATTTACTTCCCACAGGGCACTAAAGAAATAGGTTATATATATTTTTTACCTTAAAAGATAGACCAGTTTGTTTTTAGAGATGACTAAAATTTAAATTTGCAAGACATTTACATAGAATTTTAATTTGTGCAAAAGTGAAAGGATGAATATGCATTTTGGAAGAATATTTTGCTAAGGCATTGAAAGGGGAAAATACATTTGTTTTTGTGATGTTCCATGAAACAAAAATGAATAGACGGTATTTGTGTATTGCTTTTCTAACCAACTAGAATACTCAAAGTGCTTCACAGCCCAATCTGTCCTCAATTACCCATCCACACAGATTACTACAGCACTCTACTACATCTCTACAAAACTGATCTGATTAATTCATTCTATAGAGTCTAATTAGTGCTTTAATTCAATGTTTTGCCTAGAGACATTTAACATGAGACAGCATACCAATGGAATTAAACCACTGACTCTCTTCTTGAAGGATCAAAGCCAATATCTGTTTAGATTTACTTATATAATAGTTGGAATAGTTGATGTTACAATATTTTTTTTTGTGGTGTGTAGTATGGTCTGCAGTGTTACAAACAAGCTTTTACAGTTTTCAGTTTGTTGGTTAAACTGGAGGTTTCTTACTTTTTGCTTGTTTTTCACAGGTGGTTGAGTCGCCTCAACATGGCAGCAGTGGGCTATGCGGAGCGGGAGAGGATGCGCCAGGACCAGGGTAACAATGATCAAAATTTTCTGAAGGGCACTTCAGCAGATGGCTGCTATTTCTTTTGAACCTACTTTTATTTTTCCATTATGACCAACCTATTACGAGAAAAACAGCCCCTTGAAGAAAACACATATTTTTGGGGCCACTTGTTTTCCTCATCCACTCCTCTAAATCAATGGTGTCTGATAGATACCAATCACTATTGTCTGACAAAAAAAAATTTTGTTATTGTCTGAACTTTTCAACACATCCACAAAGGGTTTGGCCCACAAAACATTTTTTTTAAGTGTATATTTGGATGTATGCTGATAAAGGACACTTTTTTAAATTTGTAAATCAGTATTTCTGTGATGAATTAACATTGTTTAAACATGTTTATATGTGTTGGCAACAAGTGATGAAATGATATTGTGGTTGGGTGAATAATAGGATGAAAGGATAGCTTAGTTCATACTTTGATGAATAAGTATTAGGATGAATGAATGAATGGATGATAGATACTTGGGAAGGTGAATGAATATTGGATTTATGAATGAATAGACCAAAGATGTGCAAATACTCTACTGTAACTGTACTGTAAATTCAATCTTCATATAAGAATTGTTCATTTTATGTTTCTGATCTAACGTGTAAAAACATGTGTTTCCTGTAGATTACTGGAGTGAGAGCGAACATGAGGATGACACCACCTCCAGTCCCAAGCAGGACAGTCCTCCACCTCCATACGATACATACCCTCGGCCACCCTCAGTGAGTCAACAAACTTCATCGCTTTTGAAGCTTGAAAGTGTATATTAAATTTAAAGTAAATATCCAGAGTCAGTTTTCCTAAAACATTAGTAGCAGTAGTTAGTGAAAAGCACTTAATCTGGATTTAATAACAAAGATTTACATTTACCCTTCTTCATTCCCTAGTCTTTGACTTATTTACTTATTCTCTCATGTATTTAATATTCCTTCATTTAAAGTAATTTGGCACCCTAACTTGTTGAATTCCTTTATTTAAAGTTGCAGCTCTGGCTAAACAAGTCAAGGTTTTAGTTGACATCTGTCACACTGTTTCGTTTTCTCCTGTCTGTCAGATGAGTGCCTACTTGGAAGGTCGCACAACTCGCTTGTCTTCCACGGAGACGTCTCGCTCTCGCTCTTCCCAGGAGGATTTCTTGTGCACTGAGCCCCCAGCAGTGGCTGCAGAACCACAGTACCATCCGGGTCCTTTGGGGGGAGGCACCACGCACAGCGGGAGAAAACCAGGGGGCAGCAGCAGCAGTGACGTACAGTACAGATGTGATCCCGTGGAGGTGTGGCACAACTTTTAACGTTAAATTAGATGTTTAGAGTGTAAAGAATTTTAATATTCCAGAGGATGTAAAGATTTTCAGTGGCTCTTATAATAACATGGGTAATATGCCAACAATGCAAACTATACAAACATACATTTGCATTACTTTAATGAGAAAATGAACTTTATTTTACATGACCTTAATGAGAAAATGTTACAACTCATCTCAAGGTACCACAAACAAATTTTTAAATTTATTTTTAACTTTTTTATAATAAAATCATCTAAATCCATCAGTTGTTTACATTGCATCATATGCTGAAGACTGGGGTAATATCAAAAACTTATATTGTCCCACGCTATATATTATATTGTTACATTACGGTATTGCATTTTAAAAGGTTAATTACTTTCACTAAGATTTTCAGGAAGGCCTGAGAATTGATCATCTGTCTATGAAAATGCCTCAGATTCATCTAAAAACTGCAACTTTTTGTCCTCATGTAGTACCGCTCAAGTCCGGCAGGGGGAAGCAGTGAAACCGGATCCCCAGGTCGTTCTTCATCTTCTCAAAGACGTTCCTGGCAAGACCTGATTGAGACACCGCTGACTGAGGCTGGACTGCACTACCTGCAAACCGGACCACTTGGTAACACTCTGATTAAAAACATTAATTTGACTCTGTGATGCTATTTATCTTGTTATCAAACAAAACAGTCATGCAGTAATAAAGGATTTCTCCCCCCCATAAAATAGTAATATGTTTCCCACAATCTGTATGTAAAGATAGCACAATACTTCTCCAGACATTTAAATCAAACCAGTGACACAACAAGTTTTTTGTTCTGTCTTTTAAAAGTCTTCATAGAGTTTCTGACAAGGCAATCAGACTGCAGCAACTGAGCAACAGATGGTTAATGGATTTGGGGTCACATCTAAGGAGCAAGCGTTGCCTCATTGCCATCTCTCATGTTTGTAAATCTGGTTGCAATATTTTAAATTAAGTACACATAATGGAAGCCAGCATTTTTAAAGATATTTTTGCCTCAGATCCAAAAAAGATGGTTGCCTGTCATATTCTGTGCAGATTGTGAGAATGTGAGATTTGGTCCTTTTTTGGCAAAGGGATCATTCTCAAGAAGTCATCAAGAGAAACTGATTTTTTATTCCTTTTTTCTTTTGCACCCAAGATTTTATTTTAGCTCGATTTTATGATTTATCTTTTTCCTTCATCCGAAACAGTGATATTTGACAAGAAACATCTGCATTAACATGATAACATTTGCTTCGGTGGCAAAAACATTATACTGGACAAAATTATTTGAATGAATAAAAAAAGAAATACAAAAGGAAAAATTGTTTTGTCATGGACTCCAAAGATCTCACTTTGAACAGGTTCAAATTATTATTATTATTATCGAATTATATTTAAAGAAAAAAAAAAGGAAACATTAACATTAACCATTTTAACCATGAAATATTCAGACATGATGTTGTCTTAGTAAAATAAAACATACCTCTCTTTTATTCCATCAGGATAGGTTAATAATACAAATGCAAATATATGGTATATTTTTAAAAATGAGTCATGCTGTACTGAATATTCAAGTCAATATTTTTTTCCACTTTCAATTTCTTGTACAGAGGATGCTGTCTTTGCCGAACCGGGCCCACTGGGTGGTTCGATGATGGCCGGAGCCGTTTACACTCTTCCTCCACAGAGGAACGTCCCGTTGCCCATGGCGATGCAGAGGCTGATCCCTATGGCAACCCAGGGAGGGAAACCCCGCAGCTTCACGCTGCCACGAGACAGCAACCTACACACGCTCCTCGTGCCGCCCGCAAAAGAGGAGCAGCAAACGCACAATGGTGAGTTCAGTCTGGTGCAGATATGAATGTGAAGATCAATAAAGTACAACAGCACAAAGAGCTTAAAGGTAATAGTATTTTTTAAAATATTGATAACCCCCACCCCCCCACAAAAAAGCCAGAGGAAAATAACAAAAAAACATAAAGAAATGAAAAAACCACAACTCTAGTTTTTTTTTTTTTATAATATCCAGTGTTCTTTCACTTTGTATTAAAATCCACTCGTGTCATTTAAAACACTTTTTGACAGGCTTAATGTTTGAAGAGTTTCAGTGAGCTCCTCTGTGGATTCAGACATTCTAAATCATCCGTCTCTTTATGTAATCTCAGTTATCTCAAAGAAGAAGAATCTTAAAGAAGATATTATTTAATATTTACTGAAAAAAACCCATCACATTTGTAATTCTGTAGAGGTGAAATCTTCAAAAATGAGAGGCGCTTGATTTTTGTATTTATTAACAAAGGCCTTGGTCTTTTTCAAAGTAAGTTAGTTGCATTTAAATAACATTCTTTTCATAAACTTGGCTGCCAGAAACTTTCCATCTTTGCCTGTTTATAGAGTTATAATCTTCCCACAAAGTGTCAGTCCATGATTTTTACTGCAGGATTAGTTTGATCGTTTTGGAGTACAAAAGGTTCCGAACATTATCTGAACATTTTACTTGTATACAGTTCTTCGAATGATCTCAGTTTGGAAAAATAGTTAAATTCTGACTAGAATGAACAAGCTGATAAGTATTTGAGCAGAGCCAAGGTCAAAGTGGATCGCTGTCAAATGAAAATAGAAATGTATTTTTAATTTGTTCTTTAAAGTGGCTCCATGCCTTACCTAAACTTACCATCCAAATCAATCTATAAGAATTTGAGAAATCAGCTAACTTCTAAATACTTTAGCTCAGAGCACATTCTCTATTTAAACTGCTCTTTCCCTGAAAATGGCACTCACACTAAGGTTTAATGGCTTCTTCTTTTGTTCATGTTTCTACTTCCTACCAAGTTTCATTATATTTGAGTTGATGAATTTTTATTTTTTTCTGTTGTAAGAGGGTTTTTTCTTCTCACTGTCACCAACGTGCAGCTCAGGATGGGAGACAGTGTCTGGATCCGTTTTGAACTGAATTATAATTTTGTTTAGAGATGACGCTGATGTAAATCGGCTATGTATAGATAATCCTAATTTAAATTCAGGAAGCCCATGTTGTGACACTTAGACAGCTACCAGTTCTAAACTGTGCAGATTTTTTAAAAGCAAAGTTTCAACTAAAACTAATTTAACTAAAAAATTGTCATAAGAGAACTCACAGAGAAATATGCCTTTTTTTGTGGCAACTAATTCATATTCTGCTCATTTTATTTTTCCAAGAGATCAACAACATACAGAGCACAGAGAGAGAATGTGTCTCACAGTGAGTGACAACCACATGAGACAAAAAAAAGTTGCTGTAAGGTGAAGACGATGACGCAACTTCATGTGCCAGATTCAGGAAAACGCTCTCAGGCAGACACATATCCATTTAAGTCACCAACAGTATCTATTAACACACACTGTAGTCCTGCACTGTTCTAATGAGGCTAATGAGACGATGGCGCTCTGGTTGCCAAGGTGAAGCCCGAGGCAGACGAAGTTGACAGACTAAAATAGTAAATAAGGTTGATTGTTTTTTTTTTTAATCAGGTGATGCGTGTAAGATCTGTCAGAGAGTTCGATTGAAAGATAAATGCTGGTTTAGAGAAAGAAATATAACTGCCACAGTGGTGAAACGGTCTCCGGGGCTGTCAGACAAGACAGAGGAGGATTTTGTCATCATTATTAATCTTTTTTTTTTTCCCTGGGAGGTAGAAACACTAAGGTCTGCTGCTGTCCTCCAGTGGTGGATTTGAGGTTTATCACCTGCTCAGCTTTTAATGATTTGAATTAATGAGGCACATTACAAAATAACTTTTGTTTCCTTCCAAATGTGTTGAAGGTGGGAGTGAAGGTGCATCCCTCGGTGACCTGTTCCGAGCGTGTGAGCAGGGTGGAGTTTGTCCTTTAGGACGAGGTTCAGAGGCCAAAGGGCAAAGTGAGTTCCGGCAGTCGTTTCTCCGACGGGCTGCAGACCCTCAGCTCAACGAGCGTCTTCACCGCCTACGCATACTAACCTCCACACTGAAGGTAGGTCCATGAGGTCATTAACATAAAACTTGGAATGATTAAGACCAACAAGCTTCCTTGTTTGTATACAGATCAGCATTATTGGAGCAGCTTCAATTAGTGCATTATTCTAGCACAGTCTTCATGGTACCCTCTGCAACGTTCAAATATTAATTCTTCTAATTCATTTAACTTTTATTCTTTATTCGGAATACCCAGAGATTAGGAATTTGTTTTCTGGTTTCTGATGAGCTTATGTGCGCATAAACACAAAAACACACATTCTGAAAAAATGTCTCATTTTATTATGTGTCTCACTGTGTCTTTTTGGTTTGCTTGATTCTTCGTTTGCTCAGCGACCATCTGTGGCTTCATGCTGTCTTAGCAGTGTTGACGCTCCTGGCCTGGGTGATAGTTGTTCTGCTCTGGCTGTTTGTGTGTCTCAGGAGTTTTTATCTTTGTTGCTTCCTGACAAGTGCTGAGGAGACAGGAGTTTTGTTGCTTTTTACTACATTTCTTTTTCTTTAAATTTCCAAAGATCTGCAGCTTTGGGCATTAAGATAAATGAGCTTCAGTGTTCGTTCTTTGTCTGGTGTCTCTTAAAAGAATGCTTAGGTCCGAGGAGCACTGGGGTGAAAATATTGTACGGTGACTCTAAACTGACCTTGCTGGGTGCTACCTTTCCTACATTGCTTTCTACAAGGGATCAAACGGGCTGTTTGGGCAGCATCAACATATCTGCAGTGGTTGCTGTGGAAACAACAAAGGCATGATTTTTTTTTTTCCCCCCTCCGTATCTTTTTACATATTAGCATTAAATCAAAACAAAAGAATACAGCTTAGATTACAAAAAAGGAAATAAAAGCAAAATGTTTCTGTTGTGGAAGCTGATGACAGAAGATAATCTCTATCCTGACTATTCAATTGATTAAAATGTCTAGTTATATTTATAAAACTAATTATAAAATTTAAATTTGATCTAATTTAAATTTACCAAGTGAGACAGTACATTACACACTAAATATTGTACATAAACACACACACAAACACACATATATTGATTTATCTTATTTGGGAAAGCAAGCATCATCCTACTTGCTGCTAAGGCGTTGTCACCTTACTGGTGACTCAAAGGCATAGCAGCAGTTGGATAACTTCATTTTTCAGCCCATGCCCCCACCCCCCATTTTATTTTATTTTATTTTCAAAAATCACACTGAGATGACATTGAGTCTTCAAATGTTTGGACTTGAAGTGTTTTGTGATAGGGGCTTTTCCTATCTGTCAAGTACCTGTCAAGTAAATGCAATGTTTGGTCTTGTTTTACCAACTTATTAATTTTGCATGAGACAGTTGGTTTTATTTTTTGCATGTTTTTTAAACTCAACAGATCTTTTTTGTTTGTTTTCTTTTTGCTATGCTAGCTGTGTGCACTGTACCTACTAAAATATCACTGTCTGTTTCTTTAATTGTTGTTTGGGATTCAAACTGACAGAGAAGCTTCAGCGTACCAGTAGTAAAACAAACTGTGCTTAGTTTAGAAAATATTTGTGTGTGCAATTTTCTCATGCAAAAATATTAACTATGAACATTTACAATAAAATAAGCATTCAAACTGTTTGGAAAGTATTGAATTTGCTCTTTTTGGAGGATGGATGGAAACATTTTGATTTCAAAATAACTTGGCCTTTCATAGCCTTAGCATGACTTTTCCAATTCATTGAATTGATTCATTGGACTGCAGTTATCTGCAGGTAAGATACTGACTATGCATGACCAGTCCACTCCATCCTAATGAGTACATACTAACAACAACAACAACAACAACAAAAAACATACCTTTAGTTAATTTTTGTGCCACTTAAGTATTTAGTTAGATCATTTGTCAACATGTGTCCAGCAAATAATTTTTATTTTTAATAAGTTTGTTCTTGATTTGTTTAAATCGAAGCAAATATCTCAGAAACACTTTAATTTAGTAATTACAATATAGTCCATTGCTCAAAATATAGATTTTTAGTAATATTTTAAAACTCAATAATGTGGATTTTAAAGTGTAGGATTAGCATAGAATATTTTATTGCTTTGTAATAATTATAGTACTTCTCAGAAAAGGTAGAATCAAAGTCATTCAATATTATCTATTTTTAACATTTAAACATGTCAGAAAAGCCAATAAAATATAAGTCTCCCTAAGTTTAAATGTGTCCCTTCACGTATGTGTCTTCCTTTCCGTGTTTCTACGTTTGAAAGAGTAGTGGTTCAAAATATTCCTAAAGTGATCCACCCCTCCTGTGTTTTTGCATCCTCATAGGACAGGGAGGGAGAGCTAGCACTGATTGACAGGCTGCTGGCCAGTCCCCAGCTGTCGTCGGCAGAGTTCCAGGAGTGGAAGAGAGCCTATCAGGACCTGTTCACTCAGGAGCCAAACTCAGCCACCGAATCTGAACCAGCCGATCCCGGGCCGCCCCTCACTCCGTCGCTGTCTCACACACACTCCTACATTGAGACGCACGTCTGACTTGCAAAAAAATAAATAAATAAAACAAGCAAAAAACCCGCACAACTAAACCTAAATCTTCTGATTCTGAATAGAGCTGAACAGGCTGCTGATGATTTTGTTCCCGCATTTCAGTTGTGATCAGAAAACAAAAAGTGTGGCAATCGTGCATCAGATGGTGGCAGACTGAGTCAAACAACAAGAGCAGAACATGCTTTCAGCTGCCTCAGTGTAACAAGTGCACTGTGACAGCTTCATCATATGATGACATCAGGCTGAAAGCTGATTGGTTGCGTCACTCCAGCTGACTTTGGGCCAGATGATGTACTGATTCTTGAGTATTAGATGTTAGCTTTTTGTGCTCTGTACCTACCTACTCTCCTTGAAAATGTTATACAAAGAAGCCATCGTCATTTCTTTTGTGGACAATTAACCATCCCGCTTGTTATATTAAGTGCAGTGTCTCACAAACAGTCGCCAGCAAGTGACATGCTTGTATTCTATAAAACCTTATATTTGATAATAATAATACCAATAATAATGATAACAATATTCAATCAGTGTTACAGCAGACAACAATGAGCAAATGTCTTTTTTAAACTCAGTATTTTCATGTTTGATTTAGATTTAGAGGCTTCTGTTTGTGCTGTTTTAGTAGAAATGCAGTGTATACAGTGCTGGGCTGGACCTTCAGCATGCACTCTCCTTTTAAAACAGGGGCAAATGGGGGTGGGGGGGGGAGTCCCCCAAAAATGTTTTAGCACAATTTTCAACACAGAGTGTATGTACTGAAAAGCACAAGTACTAAAATGTAAATGTTGCACCTTGAAATGACCCAATATTTCTTGTACTTAAAAAAAAAACTCAGCACATTCTCATTTACAATTGATTGAGCCAAATCATTTTATGTTAAAACTTTTTTTTTCCTGCCTATAAGCATCACCCTTCATACGAGGAGTTTAATCGCAGAGCATAAGTACAGAAGAATGTGAGAGTGAGAAAC
>JAVKLF010000069.1:5583019-5594626 GCA_034783495.1 Millerichthys robustus | reverse complement strand
ACACACACACACACACACACACACACACACACACACACACACACACACACACACACACACACACACACACACGGGTTTTGTAAATGTATTTACAAGTTTCTCAAAAATAGTATAGGAGGTCTTTGTTTTCATCCTTTATCTGTATTTTGTTCTTAGAACACCAGTAATACATGCAAAACACATCATTCATCAGTGTGTCATCTTCTTCTGTAACCTTGTATTAGAGGATGTTGAATGCTGCGTGTCTTTTTTGTGTGTGTTTTTTTAGACCACAAACGGTTTAGAAGAGAGTCTAAATTAATCACAGCCACTACTGATGGTGTGGACTCAGGTGACTTGAAAAACACAATGCATGTTGTATGTCTTTGTCTGACTGATGTATTACATAAACATGTGTTTACATTAGAACACATTACACAGAAATTAAATTTTCATTGAATCAAAGATCAAAGTGATCTAAGTCCGGTTGCCTCCGATTTAAGCCTGTTTCGATGACCCAGATAACTGAGAATTTGCACAGGCATAAATTTTCATTCATTACATTTGGGTTTGCTCTCATGTAACTAACACTTCTGTAATTTCAAAGTTATCAGTCCAGTTTGGAGTCAGGGTTAGCTTTAATAATGAGTGGCATGACAGTAGAGATAAATAGAGGTAGTTATGCAACCCCAAAGCTAAAAGCTTAATGACTGAACTCATTGTTTCTGCAGGAATTGACAGTGGAAACAATCGCCTACTTTCACCTGGTAAGCCTAATCTTTTGACAATATTTGTTCAAAAACAGAAATTCACAAAACTTCCCCTCAGTATTCATTTTTCTTCTTAATTTCAACTGTTGCCACACCCTGCTTGCCAGATTTTACACATGTGGTAAAAGCTGTGTTCCTACATTTATATGTTTGTTGTTTTAGTGGTGCATTTTTCATTTCTGACTTTCATGTATTTTTTCCAGCCACTAACATAAGCAAAAACCTAAGTCTTCTATGAGTTTCGGTCAGATAAATATTTGGATTCTGTCCAACATTAACTCAGCTTGCAGTTTTTAGAAGCCACAAAAAGAAGAACTGCATAGCCTAAATAGTCTGCCTCAAAGTGAAAGTGCTTGTTTTGCAGCTGATAGGCAAATTGTGTTTAGGAAATGTACAAGAGAATGTTTTGCTCATAAATCCAGTGGGAGGTGATTTCTGTCAGAACCATAAAAAGCATAATTTAATGTTTCCACATGGGAAATGCAAAGCGTCTGACAGTTATGTGTTCCAAATATGTGGACAAAGAGACACGTACAGTCCAAAACAACCAAGGGTGGGGTGGAAAGGTGTGTGTTTATGTGTGAGGGAGTCTTATAGAAGTAAGCAATACAAGTTTTACTGTAGCACAAATATATTTAATTTCTGAGAATAAAAATGACCTGTTTGGTGCTGCATTTTGAAATGACTATTTTGATGAGAATAAATAGCAAATAAATAGTATTTTGTTCGATTTAATTCTTATATATTTAGAAAAAAACATACCCAAAATAACCAGCCAATCAGATTTCAACAAGCACCAGGCTTCATCAAACAAAGCACACATGGAAGATTATTTACATGAGGTTAGTCTACAAACAATATATATTTAGTGTTAGCTTTGGTTGCTTTTGTAGCAGTTGGACCCAAGTGCAGAGAGGAGGAGGTGGTGGAGCAGGTTCAAAAAAGGTTTATTATAAAGGCAAAAAATCAAAGGACAATAGAGGTGCGCAGGGTGACAGGCAAAACCAAAATCCAAAAATCATCGGGTAAGCTGGTACAGAGGGCTAAGGCACAAAAACAGAACAGGACTGAAGATCAGGCGGAACGGGACGGAAACGGAAGGATCTGACAGAGAGTGACTGAAGGAGAGGATCTTAAATACTGAGGGAGAGAGAGACTAGACAAAGGCTGAGGCTGATTAGAAACTGGTTGCAGGTGTGGAGAAAGGGCTAGAAGGAGTCTGAAGAGTCTGAGGAGAGTGAGTGTGTGGCAAAGGAGCACAAGAGGGCAGCAGGGGACAGGATACAAAAGAAACTAAAGATAACAAGAAAACTATAAACAGATACAAACAAGAATGATCTCACAGCATACAAAGTAACAAGTCTAAAAAGAACAAAAAGGGCCCAACATAAAAACTCAAAACAGAACAGGTCATAACATTTAGTGCATATCTCAGCAGGCATGTAATTACAGTCTCTATGACACATTGTGTTTCTCATGTATGAAACACAATGTCCCTTATTTGACTTTTTTGTTTCCTTAATTTGCAGGAACGCTGCTGATAAACTGTGGCATCAGTCAGTTATGTTCCAATCAAAGTAAGAGTTATTACATTTTGTTCAATTTAGCAGAAATTTCTATGATCTTGCATCTTTATTACTTTCTGTAGATGCTTCTTTTTGGATGCTCCTGAGTATCGAGGCTGAAGAGAGCAACAAGACTAAACAAGAAGTCCGCAATTTGGTGAGCGTGGACGCTATTGCTTGTTGATTCTGATGAGATCTATCACACCTCAGCATTGAATTATGCATTTAATAGTTTCAAATGTCACATTGTCACAAGGGAAGTTTTTTATTTCCCCCTGCAGCAAGATTAGCTTGACATAGCACCACACTCGTGTCTTTTGATGCAACTGAGAGAAATTTGAATGTGATCTGATGTTCACTGCACTGCAACAACAAATACGGAGCTGTGCTGAGATGTACAACGACAGATATGAAATACCTGACAAAAGCAAACTGCTGCTGCTTGTGTGACAGCTCAGAGGTCTTATTATTTTATTAGCTTTTTTTGTTGCTGAATTTTAAGTTACATCAATGCAGGACATCAACACCCATCAATAGGACTTTTATCCTAGGAATAATTAAACCCCAAAGGCACTTATGCTCTTGTATACAAATGAGCAAGAAACGGTTCCAGAGTACATTTTAAGAAATTATTAAAAACACCCTTTCTTGAAATCCAATTTAAAAAGGAGGCAGTGTTTGCAGGGGTGGAACCAGGGGTGGCCATTACCACTATAAAAAAAAATCTTTGGCCATCCCAGTGGCCACCCCAAAGGCAGCTTTGCCAGCAACATTTTTGTGAAGTTATTTCTATGTTCATTTCAACTGCATTACTCAAATAGGAAATTCTCATGATGTAATTCTACATGGTAGTCACTGGATGTGCAAGTAAATGAAAAAAGATTCATTCATTCATTTTCTGGGCCACCTTCAATTTCTTTTTTTAAAAAAACAGCCAATTCATATTAACTGATATATGACTGATTTATAATAGCAATAATAAACAACCATGTGAATGAATATTTTTCATAGGTACTGTAACTACTTTCCAAGATTAAATGTTTGGAAACCCCCAAAGAGGCAAATCATGTTTCTTTTTCTGGTTTCAGGAAGTAACATTATATACAACAACATGATTCACAGCCATACATATTTGCCTGCAAGAGGATAACCAGTACAGAAAGTTAATCAGATGACCCAGAAAACAGGGCTTCCTTGGGGAATGGGGATATCATTGTATGGCTATAATTAATTTTATTTAATTAGATTTAACAAAAGCCAACATAAGTTTTATTATTTTTTTTAGAAGATACATTATTTTGAGGTTCCAGTGCTATTCAATGAAGAAAGTTTAAAAACTAGACAGAAAAAAAAAAACAAGAACAAATTGGGGACACATGACTCCATGTTGTTTGTGGTTGCTGAATGTAAGTTAACTTTTATCATTCTTTAATTTTATATCCTAGATTCACAGCTTCAGAGACAACAGAACTAACACAATGCCTTCTTCTGTTTCAGTTTCATCAAACAGAACAGACTTTTTACACAATCTTAGTATTTGTCTGATTCTGCTTTTCCGTCTTTCACTCAGGTGTCAGAAATGTTTGCCTGTAACAGTGATGGAAGTGATGTAGTACATGAAGTAATGACATTTAAAGATTTCTGTCAGGTTGATGGACAACTTCAGGTTAGCCTTTTCCACAATCTAAAGCAAAACTGTTTAAGAACATTTTTTTTTTCTATTTAAGCAAACAAAGGGGTTTCACTTTTGTCCTTTGTTTTCCAGGTTGTTGAGGTGTCATGTAGAGGAAATAATGATGTGAACATAAGGTAACAACAGGTCCAGAGCTGTTTTTATAACTTCTGCTTAAAGGCCATATTGTATTCTCTTGTAAATGTGCAAGGACTTTTATTTCTAGGCTAACAACCTGCAGTGTACTGCTGTTACTCAGCCATGCTGTGTCAGAGTGTGACCTGCAGCGTGTCGGAGAGTCTGCACTGCAGCGAGCTGGAGGAGCAATGCAAGCGAGAATCATAGGAAATGTGGAGCGAGTTGGTGAGCACTCACTCAGTTATGTATCAGCTAGATTTACTAATGAGGTTTCCACTGAAAAGCAACTGGCTCAGGAGGCTGCAATTTCCCTTTCTCACGCACCTTATCTAAAGAATTTAGAAGTATGGTTTGTGCAGCTACTGCCTGATATTCTAGCATACGCTAATTTCCTTCTAGAATGTTCTTTATATGGAACTTACTTTTCAATGAAACAATTGTTTGGCCAGATGTGAAGGATGACCAGTAACTTATGTAGTAAACATGAAAATCATAACAAAATGAAAATACAAGGTTTTTGTCTGCATCAGCTTCTTTATCTTTACCAAGTATATTTATTTAGGTCTCCTCTGTGAGAATGTGTTGCCCTCTAATGGCAGTCTTGTGAGATGTGCATCCATGTCTTCCTTGGATATTTGTCAGTCCAACAAGACCTCTGAGGTGTCATGGTGAGCGTCATCACCGGTTGTGTTTTTGTTTGTTTGTTTGTTTTTGTTTCACTTTGTACATTTCTACACATTTTTATCCACCTTTATTCTTCAGCACTCTGTTTGATCCAAACTCTGAGCCAGCACCACACCTGAGGACAAACCTCTGCCCTCGTATGTATTGAATGCCTTTTTGCTCACAACAAAGTTAACTGTAGCTGCTGATGTTGGTAATAATATTCATGTATTCATCAGGGCCCAAGGCTCGCTCCTGTAACTGCAGTGCTTTCTGTGATGCTGCAAGTAAGAAAACTTAGAGAGAAAAGTCTATGTATTTTGTGTAAAATATATTTTTTTTGTCTCATATATAACTAATTGTTTTACTCCTTTCTTTCATTCCCTTAGATCAGTTTTATGCCATAAGAATCAATATTAAAAGTGATATCGTTCACCTTGACTACATAAAAAGCTTGGTATGTACAAATCACTGTGATTCAAATCTACATCAAAAATAATACCTACTAAATATATCCTGTTCTACTTTATTTGACAGTTATTACAACCTTCATCTTGTCAGACACAGCCATGGTAAGTCACTAAAGACACAATGAAATTGACAAAAAAACGTAATGTTAATAAAAGAACCTCACCAACTTTTTGAACTTTAAATCTAATCTGATTGACTGTCTTATTAAGAGCTACATCTACACTAAATATGAATTTCTGCTAATAATGTCCCAGGTGCATCAATTATTTGGAGATTTCAAAAAATTATAAGGTAAATCCAACTGCGAAAAAAAAGGGGAAAAATGATTGACTAATCTTAAAACATGAAGGATTGATAATTTTCTTTGACCTGAGATTAATTAGCCACGTTTCTTTTTTATATTTTTAAATTTAGAGTGCTCATTTGAAATGTCATGGGACAAACGAAAGGTAAATATATTTGTTTTTCATTTCCCTTTAAATGTGCATTTAGTAGAGACACGATGATCCATGAATTCATACCAAACCATCACAATGCATCATTAGGTGTGGGTACAGAGAAGTTGATGAAAATATTTGTCCTAAGCATTCACAGCTCTCATATAGAAGAAAGCATACATGTTTTTTTTCAGAAAAAAAAACATGCATGGCAAGCCAAATAAATCATATATCATTCAGTTTAAAACATGACTTTCAAACTGAATGAATACTGTCTCACCTCCATCACTACAGTAGCAAACATCTCAAAATGGTTTAACTTTGCTGAGTACATTTTGTGTTGACGTAATAGGCTATAATAAATTTAAACATCTAAAATATGACAAACTGATCAAGTTTTACAATGCAAGCACTGATATGTGTACATAACAAGTAAAACAGAGTCTGGTATTGCATTGTTTGACACTGAAGAGCCCATTTTACTGCTGGTGTTCAGGTTGTACAGCTGTATGGTGGTGCTGGAAATGTCTGGACCCGTCAACGACTGTTATTTGAGTAACCTTGTGCATCAGATCATTGACGAGAACAAATTCATCACAAGTTACAGCACACTTACTCGCATGAGTTAGTCTACACTCTTTTTCACCAATATGTAATTTAATACATAATATCTGAACATATGGTTTGAATAACAATGCTGACATTTTTCTCTGCTTCATCAGTGCTGTGTGGGCCTCCGGGTTTAAGTGTCTACAGCCTCTTGGCATCCAACCTTACCTGGGTTGACTCTGACAAGCTGCCTTCAGATATTTGCCAACCTGACTCAGACCTGTTTGAATGGTATCAAGTCACACATGAATCCATACAAAAGCTTACAGGTTTTAAAATTACAGCTGTGTTATGTCTAACATTTACTGCAGATAAGTGCAGCAAGTAGTAAATATATTGTTTTTGTACTTTTGCTTTAACATATCCTTTTACTTTTCAATTGTTGTTTTAAACAGTGAGGCAAACGAGGCTCTTGCTGTTCTCCTGGCTGACAGCTGCTCTCCAAAGCCACAAACCTCACTGCCAACACTTGCCAACACTCAGACAAGCAGCGTCACCACAGTTCCCAAATCTACACCCTCATTCGTGACCTACACAACTGATAACTCACATCCAACTGTGACACATTCAACCCGTACACAATCTGAAACAGAACAGGTAGTCACAAACTCACATTATTTAACTGGGACTGTACCTAACAAAACTACAAAAACTTTGTCTGAAAACACGAGCGCAACACCATCGAACAGCAACTCAACTTTGCACAACATTACAACTTTTACCAACTATCAGAAATTGGAAAATAGCACAACTATTGTTAATAATTCTACAACAACCCTGTTTCCCAAGCACACAAATACATTTAACATAACCACAGCTGAAGCAATTACAGTTCGTGATCATGCAACAGTAAGCAACGTAACTACACCCAGTGCGTTTACAGCCAACGAAACACCAAAGTACAAGTTAACCACACTAATACCCTCTCCTAATCACACACCAGTGTACAATAGTACTGCAGTAGCCACTATAATGCACCCAACATCCACTAATAATTACCAAAATCTGTATGATGAAACCAGTGACAAAACAGAAAACAATGACACAACATTTAACAGTGTAGTCACAGGAAATACAAATACTGCTCCTACCTTTTCTCCAAATTATAAAGTCACGCAAAATGTAACACCACAAAACATCAGTCCCACAAAGGCGCTCCGTGTAACCACAGACAAAACCGATCACATCACAGCTGTCCTATCTGTTGACTCCAATTACACAAGCCTTTACACTGCATCAACGCTAGGCAAAACTTATAATGTGACTACACTTGGTCACAAACTCACAACTGTAAACAATACAACAACACCTAGCAACAATTATGCAACAGTTGTTACAAATACAACCAGCCATTATTTTATAGCAGTGGACAATGCTACAACACCCAACAAAGTTCTCACAACAATATACAATACTACAATGCCCAGTAAAACCTTCATCACAACGTACAATACAAAACCACCAAGCAACAGTTACACAACCTACAAAGAAACAACAACCACTACAACTCATACAACAGCATACAAAGTGACAACACACAGCATCAATGACACAACAATACACAATGCGACACAACCCAACAGCATTCACACTTCTACATACAATAATACAATACTGAGCAACATTTACGATGCAACATACAATGCAACTACGCCCAGCAACGTTCACACCACAACATATGATGCTCCAACATTCAGCAACATTAACTTAAATACATACAATGGTACAACACCCAGCAACATTCACTCTAATACATACAAATCTACAACATCCAGCAACTTTATCACAACAACATACAATGCTACAACCCCTAGTGATATTCACACTGTAGCATTTGATGTTACAAAACCCAGCAACATTCCTTTAAATGAAAACAAATTTACTACAACCAGTAGCAGTTACAGAACAACATATAAAGTTACACTAACCAACAACAATCTTACAAAAGACATACTCAATGTTACAACACCTAGGAGCATTTACACTACAACGTATAATGCTACAACAACTAATAGTAATTATGGAACAACAATAACCAACAATATTCACACAACAGCAATGTCCAACACTGCAACACCTAGAAACATTCCCCCAACAATAAAAGAATTAAATGCTACAACTCTCAAAAACGTTTTTGCTGATTTTTTTAGTGCAACAACAAGTAGCAAAAATGACACAGCGGCATACAATGCTACAACACCCAGCAACATTTACCCACAAATGAACCCTGTAACAACACTTAATAAAAATAATACCACAAACAACGTAACAACCAGCAACATCCATACAGCAGCACACACTACAATGCCCAATAATATTTACAGCACAACGTACAGTGCAACCCCCCTCGACAACAATCACACTACAGTGTACAACACTACAACACACAGCAACTTCAACCCAAACTTTAACATTACTATCACAACCAGCAATAATTCTGCAGCAATGTTTAATGCAACAACACCCACAAACAATTACACAACAGGATACAATTTAACAAAACCCAGCAACAATTACAGTATAACTTACACTGCACTTCCCCTTAACAGCAATCAATCAACAGCACACAATCCAACAACCCCCATTAAATTTAACACAAATACATACAATTCTACCACACCCACCACTAATTACAGAACGACCAACATTGAAACAACTGTGAACAAACTTCTCATGACAGAAAACAATACTACAACCAGCAACAATATCTACACAACAGCAAACAACACAACGCCCATCAGCATAAGCACAACCATGTACAATGCAACAACACCCAGCAACATTCAAACAGCAATACTCAATGCTACAACACCCAGCAAAAGTAACATGAGTCTGTACAATGCAACTATACACAGTGCAGGTTACACAGCATTTTTCAATGCTACAATTCCCAGCAACATTCGCATTACAACATATGGTGAACCACCTAGCAAAAATTACACAACTCCGTACAGTGCAACAATGCACAACATTGATAACGCAACACTGCACAATGCCACAACACCTAGCAATAATTACATAGCCATGTATAATGCAACCACAATCAGAAAAAATGACATGTTTGATACTACAACATCCACTAACAATTACACAACGGTAAACAATGTAATCACACAAAGTGCCAAATACCCATCTATGCACAATACAACAGCATCAAGCGTAAATTCCACAACAACAAACAACACAACAACAATCAGCAACAGTTACACAACACTGCACAGTAAAACAACTCCTGGTAAAAATGACATACCAGCATTCAATGCTACAACATACAGCATCAATTCCACAACGGTCTACAATGGAACTGAAGCTCTCAGCAACTATGCAACATTACACAATGCCACAAAACCTACCACATTTTTAACCAGTCAAACTGCAACTTATAGTACTACAACACCAAACAACAATTACACAGCCATGCACATTGGACTTGGTGATTCTACAACTGCCTCCAGTGCAGCTACACATTCCAACGATTACGCAACATCAACGACTATACCCCCTGCTACAATATCTCAACGTACAACAACTGTGTTCAAAACAACAACTGTACCAATCAGGGAGCCACAATGGAGCACAACTGTCACCAGTTCAAAAACCACATTGATTTTTTCTGCCACTAGTGTGACTGACACTACACATATTAAAATCTCAACTGGGGAACATACAACTTCTTTTGCTGACAATACGACTAAACCCACAAAAGTTTCTTTGAATAACTACACTGCAAATTACACCACAGTTACAGTGACTGACTTGACAACTGACAGTAACACCTCAACAGCTGCCAGCAGCATTCATACAACTAAAGCACCAGGTCTCCCAACAAATTCAGCTAATTCATCACTTGTGCTTCTTACAACTGCAACTACTACAACCACTCATAACCCAGATTATAAAAGCACTGCTACACTGCTGTCTTCAACTTATATCACACCAACTCTCCCAACTACCTCACTCACTACCACAATCACTACAATATCCAGTAAGTGAGGTTTATCTTCTTTACTTGTTTTTTTTTTTTACATTATTTTTTAAATCATTACTACTGACCAAATCAATAATGCTTATTTGCTCTAAGAAATTCAGTCTGAGACATACAACTTACTAATTAACTTTTAAGGTACTGCAACTACTACAGAAGAGACAACTACAAGTAAGAAAAATGAGGATGAACAAGCAAATGAGCTGCTGACTCAAACTCAAAACGCAACTCAGCTCAATTCCTCTCAGGTGATCCTATAACTAAATTCAAGTAGTGTGATGAATGTTAGATTTGAATTTATCATGTATGTCTATAATTTGATGTGTGTTTTAGGTCTCTAATTTGTTAGACGATCTAGATAAACTTCTGGAAGGCCCTTCTGTTTCTGAATCCGTGGGACAAAAAATCACCAATGTTTTTAACAACCTGATTAATGGGAACTCATCAGTTCTTTATCAATCAGCTAACAGGTTTGGAGGATCTACCTAAAAGAAAACACAACCACAAACATGCACAAGCATAAGTCTACCTCGTGTGTTTTATTTCCTGACAGACTCATTCATTTGGTGGATACTCTGGGTCTTAAATTGGAGGTCACAGGTGACAGTAGGATTCTTTCCTCAGCTTCGTTGATTCTGGCGGTCAGGACAGTGGATGGGACCAACTTTCCAACAACTTCATTAGACATTTTTAGCACTGATAATATCCAGGTAAACCAGATATATTTCCAATAATCATCAACTACAGCAACTCCTCAGCTTAATAGCTCATTTTAAATTCTAAGTATTCCTATGTTACAAAGGTTATTGTAAAAAAAACAAGATTATCTTATTCAAATGCAATATTGTAATAGACATTGACATAATTCGACCTTATCCGATTGTAAGCCTCAACTTTCAACATTTACACTCTTAGTCACAAGGTTTTTACTACACATCACCATCACACTAGCATAGATAGAGTTGCTCCCTTTTTTGCAGCTATAACACCTTTCACTCTTTTTAGTAGGCTTGCCACACAATTTTGGGAGTGATTCTGTGGGAATCTGTGGCCATTCATTATGTAGAACTTTTATGAGGGTGTAAGGTTCCAGATCATTCCAAAGGTGCTTTACTAGGTTGAAGATGATGCTCTGTACAAGCCAGTAAACATTTTTAACACTGACATTGAGAAGTCAAGTCTTTAGAGGCACTGGTTTTTGCAGTGGGCAGCAGTGTTTGAATAGAAAAAAAAACTGTTCCCAAAGTTGGAAGGATAATTGTCCAAAATGTTTTGGAATGTTAAGGCAATAAGATTGCCCTTCACTGGACATAAGGGA
>JAVKLF010000069.1:5442166-5453321 GCA_034783495.1 Millerichthys robustus | reverse complement strand
CACACACACACACACACACACACACACACACACACACACACACACACACACACACACACACACACACACACACGGTATACCAACTGCAAGGACACACATATTATGACTCAGATTATAACAAATGACCTCGGCTCTTTTATTTCTTCCATTCAGCCATTACTCGGCATTGTGAGGCCATGACTTTGCTGGCGATAAATGTACCTCCCTGTAAGTGTGTGAAGAATTGTTCTCAGATATGAACTAAAGGAAACCGGGAAAAAAAAAAAAAGTTTTTATTTTTGGCAGAGAATATTGCTTTTTTGTTTGTGCTTGGAGCAAATCTGCTTGAGAGTGAGAGAAAAAAAAATATTACTTAAAATGAAGAATTGAAATAGTAGATAACGTGATGGAATAGTACAGGATTATAAAATGAGTTTGTTTTCCACAAAGTGCTCGTGCAGTATTGGTCCAGGAGGAATACCACTTGGTGCACTTTAGGAATAGTTTTGAAGAGGCTCTGTGCCTTTTTAGGCAACACTCTTACTGTCTGTGGAAGAGTTGACAGGAGCAAATGGATGAATTCCTTTTCCAGTGGTGGGTTTGACAAAGTACGAGAACCTATAGAGAGTCAGCAGATCACAGCTTCCGTCAGGAGCCTGTGATAACTGGAAGAAGGCTTTAACATCTGCACAGTCTGCTTGATGGACTTTGGCTCCTCTGGTGTGACTAACTGGCAGTCACAGACGCAGTCAGTCAAAGGAGAAGGTGGCGCTGTTCATTCCCCAAATGTCAGGTAAGATGTGTTGTCAGCTGGGTGGTCTCACAAACTCACAAACAAGAGGAAAAACAACAATCAAAAAGAAAGTTTGGAAAGCTCCAGGTAAGGTGATATTATTGCTGTTCTCTGAAGAGTTAGACATACATAAACTTACTGAGATCAGAGTTGCCTTTAAGCTTTTTCTCCAACTGACTAATGTGTTTTTTTCAAGTCATTGTTAAGTGACTCTACAGTGCTCACACAGTTTTCTTTGCTGGTTACCACCATCCTGAACCACTCCAAGATCGCATTCTAAATGTCTCAAAGTCTGTCAGTGAGATCTGGTGAGGTTCATGGCTGGTGAGGCAATCAGTTCATTAGAATCAAATGCACAAATATATGAACTCTAAAGAGCAGCCTATTCACCATTTGATTGGCAGAAGTTAATACGATATTCATATCAGGATTCTTCACACAAATACATCGTAACTTACTTGATGAACATTTCATTAAAACAAAATTGTTATGTCCTACATTTACTTATAAAAGACGTCCATGCACCTGTCACAATATCTTATCTGAGTCCAAATATTGTCACAATTTAAACAAAGGCAGAGAGAAAGAGAAAAAAAAAAGGTTTCTTACAGGACATCACACAGTCACTCTTTTTGTTTGAAGAGCGCTTTAAAGGAAGTAGTATTTTTTTGTTTGTTTTTTTGAGTAGACAAATTTGAGCCTTTTTATTTATTGAAGATAATCCATCCCCTGCCTTACCACTGAAATGTGTACTTTTTATTTCAAAGTACTTTTTTTTTATAACCGTGTACAAAAGTCACCAAACTGCCTTGTTAGCTGCCAACTCGCAAATATTGAGTGTCCTTGAATGCCTCACCAAAAAAGAGTTGGCAGAAGTGTCCCCTTTGGCAGGTTTAATAACTCATATCACCAAAATGAATCTAATCATTAAAGGGTAAAAAAATAAAGCTTTGCGTATACTTTGTTTTGAGTAGGAATATCCATAAAATGATCTAAAAAAGAATCCCACTAGGGGGCTTGAAAATATTCCTAATGTGTCCTGGAAATAACAAATTAGTAGTATGATGTTATATTTAAATGGTTTGCCACAGGGAACTGGTAATGAGACAGTTATTAACTGGTCATCGCATCTTGTCAGCATGATACCAGGGCCATCAGGGGACAGGGATTTGTAAATGAGCCTTGTGGAGCTTTGAGCCCACAAAAGCTAGATTACTAAACCACCAATGCTCCTTTGCGATCGCCATTTGGCTTGTGTCAGCACAATTTACAGAGCAACACAGTGCAAAACACGACGGACTCTAAAGGCGTCTGTGTGTGTGTGAATACAAAACTTTCCTACTTTTAGTGAGTATATTTTTGCATGATTTGAATCTGTGTTTGGCCTCGCGGACATGGCATCCTCCTTGCCTCTGATCTGAAAGGAAATAAAGCGCAGGCAGGAGGTTAATGACTGTCTCCGGGTGCTGCAGTGTTTGTGTTTGCTGCCGTGCCATTACTTCACAAGCTTTTCTGCCTGTCTACTTCATCGGGATGCACTGTAAAGCAGTCGATGTGCCTCAGTGAAGTTCTCTTCCCAGGGGTAGAGCTGAGTTCTTTTCTAAAGACAAGTTGTGACCTCCCCAGAGTTCCCTCCTCCCAGCACTTTGTTTGTGTTTTGGCTTCATCTGACCCATTAGCAATCAATTTTAGGGGCTGTGAACCATATTGTAGCCAAAAAAATGTAGCCTGCACAATTTATCCAACTGTGTTTGTCGACCCTGCTGCTGAAGACTGGGATTGGACTGAAAAAGTACAGCAGTTGACAAAGTTTGAATTGTACAAGACTGATAAATATTAATGTTAGAGGCAAGAAGAAAAAAAATAAATCTATAATCCTGCTTGAACTTTGTTATTGTGCTGAAGATGTTTTGAGGTTATGAAAAAAAGCACTGTATGGGAAAAAAAAAGAAATGAAAAGAATGCATAATTGTGGAACCATTGCTTTAAAAAAGCCTCCAATAAAGCAAGAAAAATTAGACCTTCCAGGCCATGCACCCACAACCAGATATGGCACATAGATTCAAACTTGTATTTGTGATAAACAAATGCCATATATTGTAAGTTGCAACTTCTTCTGCTAGTCTTGAGATCGACAGACGATCTGTGTAGCTCACCTCTTTCATGTTCATTGCTACAGAAAGGCTGTAGTTCCTGTGGCCCTGAACAGATACAGAAACACAAAAATGAATAAATGAATGAAAGCTGAAATGCACCACCTGAGATTAGAGAAGACCTAATATCAAGGCTGCACCATGACTTCACTGTGACTCTCAGTATCATACAAGAAGTAGAAGCAAAATTTTCTCACATGTGGACATGTATTCATAATAATATAAAATAATATATGTATGTCTGATTTTATACACCCACAAAGCTTTCATTGTTCAACCAAATTTAGCTTGATAATTGCCCAAAATGAAAAATGGGACAAATACAATTCTCTACTTAACCAAACAAAGGCTTTGGTGAACTGTATAAAACAGTATAAACATTGGCTTAATTAGTTTGAAATAGTTTAGGCATTCAAATAATCAGAATTAAAAAAAACAAAGAAAGGAAAATGAGCTGTGGCAAATGTATGATACATATTTTCATTAAATTTCATTAATGCTCTGTTTGCATTTGTTGTGTTGCAAAAATTAAAACTCCAATGTTCTAACAAGCAACCAATTCACTTATAGCCTAACTTAAAATAATTGTCTGTACACACATAAGCCAAGAAACCTTTTGTGGTTGTTTCAAATTGGTTTAAATGCTTTTTGTTTGTTTGTTTTTAATTGAAAATGAGATTAAAATAAGTATTTTAGGAGAATTTAAATTTTCTTATAAAAGTGCTCGTCAATACGACTATTATTGTTGCGCTGACCATATTGTTTATAACACTTGTGCTTGTGTGGGATAATGATGCAAATCAGATTACTGGTGGGCAAAGGGAGGTGGGGGTTTCATTATTGGATATGTTGAAGTAGCTCCGAAGTGGGCAAATATTCCAGCTGAATGGACACACACAGGTGTGCCTCACACACAGTAATCCTTTTAAAGCAAGTGTCTCCTCAGCTCAATGAAAATGTGCATCGCCTCACCTCAAAGGCGTGCCGGCAATTTAATGATGGCGGCTGTGCTTATCAAAAGAGGATTTATCATTTTTTTATTGGCCTTGGCTTTGCAGGAAGATTAGTTCCAGATGAGGCTGGAATTGTTATTATCTAAGATGAATTGTGTCTGCTGTATCTGGGTGAAGATAAAGGAGGGAAAAACACATTTTAATAGTGAAATGATTGTGTTTTTATGTTAGTTGATACTTTATTGTCACATGACTTCTAAAACAAGCTGGATTATTTCATTTGTGGCGATAATAGACAATGATTGCCACTGGTTCAACATGTTTTTTTTGTTTATTTTTTTTGTGGTACGTATGCAGTTGTACAATCACCCTCAAACAATTCCGTACAGTAATAGTGGTAATTTCTCAAGTTCTTGGGTTTATTTTTGGTGCATTTTTTTCCTATTTAATAATATTTTTATTGTATGTTCTTAACTATGTTTATTATTACATATATATATACACACACACACATACACACACACATACAGTAGTTTTCATTAACATTTCCCATCACAGATCTTAAATACGACAAAAAATAAAATAAAATAAATAAACAGAATTTTAAAAAATGCCCATAATTAATCTGCACAGCTGTTCAGCATCAGCACCGACAGTCTTCACACTCCAACATGGCTATAAACATCTGATCTCCAATCAGCCACTTACCTGTCAGGGCTCCATGCTGCAGCTCTAATGGCTAAATAAACAGTTTAGCACTGATTGTTCCCTCAGTGGCATCTCACAGAGAGGTGTTGAATTACTTGCCGTTCACCCTCCATCGCCCCACCACACTCCTGCTGCATCTCTAAACTCCTCCTGCTCATTAGCTTAAGTCCTTTAATCATATTCTTCTCTGATAATGGTTCGGTGTTCCTTAAGAGGACTTCTCTGGAGTAGATTCACTCTGAACAGAAAGTGAAAACTAATCCTGGCCTTGGCCCCCATTAGGGCCTATTAATGGTCATGCAGTGCAGTATAGAGTTTGGAGACAGAGGGACTGATGAGGGGTGGGGGTGGGGTGGTGAGGGGTGCTTTTGTTTGCTTGTAGTTGCTGGGAAATGCATGGTGTAATGGCTCTGGGTGTGGCAGCTGCTTCCTAAATGGAAAAAAGCTGGTGGGCTGACAGAGGAGCAGCTGTAACATCCCTCGGTGCAGCAAGTGGCAGCACACACAAGCAGCGCAGGGAGGCCGACCAGCTGCCACAAACTTCTTCAAAATGATATTTGACCATCAGCTTGGGACAACACTGGTCCTCCACAGGAAACCCTCCAAGGTGGAGACAGCCAAGAGGTTCTTGAGGGTGAGTGAGATTTGTTTTTGAGTGATCTGAAGATGTTCATGTGGCCCTGTGTGGACAGGATTTTTGAAAGACGTGCAAAAACGCATGGCTGCTACTGAGCCTCATTGTCAGAGTCAAAGCTCCACTAGAAAGGCTTTAGAAAACTGGAGAATCTTATCTGTAACCTGCATCCAAATTATGCATGCTGCACCTTTTGAACAAAATTGAAAGAGACACACGTGCCTTTGGATCAGTTCTTCTCTTTTTTATATAATTTTGAAGGGAAGGGAAAGGTTATCTGTGTTTAGAAGAAATATCACTGCCACATTATGTTTCCTAAATATCCTAATAAAAAAGAGCCATCCCTGCTTTCTGATAAAGACTTGTTCTTATCACTCTCCGCAAATCCAACTTCTGGGCTATTTGAAAAGTGTAGGGAAAAACATATCCTTTAGATAAATCTAAAATAGAGGAGACGTCAGCCTTAAAGTTTGCTTGCTTCTCTAAAGGTTATCCCCAGAGAGGTGGGGACCTAATGAAACTCAGCACCGTGTGGAGGTACACGTCCAAAATCCTGCAGAGAGTGTTTGAAGCACTGCAGGAGCCAGTCAATATTGCATTCCCAATGGGCAATGGCTTTAAAAGGGTAAACAGAGATTCTTCTTTTTGCTCCATGTCAAGTGCTGAATTCAGATCGTGGTAGTTTGGAAAACTCATAAAAAAGAAAGAGTTAATTAGGAAGTGCATCTTATTTCCCATCATCTTTAGGTTGATCGTGGTTTTCTTTTCTTTATTTTATTTTGCTTATGTCAGTCAAGCTGATACTCCGGAGCTTTCTGTTTACTTTAATCTCTATCACTTATTGCATGTACCAGCTAGAACTCCCCCATCTCACACTGTCGACCTTTACTCTCCACTATTTGATTTGCACTATGTAGTACTGCACCTCACTTGACTCACACTTTGTTAAGTGTCAATCAGGACAGGTCTTCATGGACACTTCGGCTCAGACCTCTCTGGTACCTTTTAGCTGAGCACAACTGACATGCAGTCGCTGGGTATGTGTAGGAAGCTGTTTTTAATTCATAAAAGAAAATGTTTCAAAGGGCTTGAAAACAGTAAATTTTGCAAATGCACACACTGAGAGTTCAGAATATGTTAAGACGAGAAATTTGTGCATGTGTGTGTTATGAGTTGTGAACTGTTTCTGGTATAAATGCCTATATTGTAAAGGACCAATAGTTATTTTGGGGACAAAAGACTGATTCTAATATGGTGGAACTCCATTTGGGGGTTAGGGGTTTCATTTAGGACTAAGATGGGAATTGAGGGGTGTGTTAAGTTTAGGGTTAGTTATGTATTGGGGTGGTTAGGTTTAGGGTAAAGGTCATGGTTAGGCTACATAAATGACTGACAATAAATGGAAGTCAATGAACGATCCTAATAAGGATAGAAATACAATGGTGCATGTGTATGTGTGTTTTATTTTCATTTAAATGAGAAAATGTCATAATCCATGATTAATAACATAGTGATTAATAGTGTGGATGTTGTATCTTGAGGTGTTTTTAATACATATTTTGTGTTAATCCAATCTGTCTGGCAGTTTGTCAGTTTGTAAAGTTAGTGAGTAAAAATCATCCCTTTGGGTCCAACTTAAGTTTTCTATACAAAATCCCTTTGAGCAACAGTTTCCCACATCTTGTATACCCCCCAATTTTTCTTTTTAAGAAATGTGGTCTATTTTCAGATGAAGTTGAAAAGATCATTATATCCTGTCGTAAAAGGTAGGTATTTAAGTTCTATTGACTATTGTCATTTGCTTAAGTTTAATTAACCAAAGCTACTCAGTTAGGTTTAGTAAACACTTTTTTATTTTATTTTATTGTTTTTTATTTAAACTCAATTCTTGTCAGTTAACAGCAGTCAATACACACTGACTGTCCTGGGATGATCTATGAAATCTGGGTTAATTTTTGCTTCATGTAATTAAATGGATTCCAGACAGACAATGAGGGGGGAAAACACTATAAACAGATTGATAATGTTTCATTTTTATTTTTTCAAACTTCTGAGAAAATACTACTTTTTAAAATCCCACTTTGTTTATTTGATAGCATCAAGTTACAATTCAATAATTTTTTAACAAAACCTTCTAAGGCCACATATTAGGTTGTATATTGAACACAACAGACTATATTTCTGTTTGCATGCTTCAATAAATTTTACCCAATTAGTCTTTGCTCTGTTTTGCTGTGGTATATTTCCAGTAAAGTTCAGGATGCAAATCAGAAGTCAACATTGTTTATTTTTTTCTTTTATTTTCTTTTTTCCACTTTTGTATTTAATTTCTTGAAATCTTCTTTCTCTCTATGAGAACCACCATCTTAAACATGAAATGAGCTGAAATTAAATGGGCCTAGTTACTTTGTGAAAACAGAGTACATTATTCTGTCTATCCTGATGAGTGAACTACACTCCAAAGTTATCCAAGGGCAATCTGAACTTGTTGAATAATGCACAAGGTCAGTTTCTGTATTTCAATTGTAAACTGACTACTAATGAGAAGAGAAACTAGCTCGGTCTTGCATGTTTGTCACATTGTAACAGTTATTGTAAATCATGATGGTTCAACGCCTGGAGATTTTTTTTTAGATTTTGGAGGCAGTTCAGACTTTGATGTGAGGTTTTATTAAACTGAACATGTTGACTTTCTTTAAGACAAACATTGTATTTGTCAAATGATCAGAAAGCAAAAATGCATTTCCAACTTCTTCAGCATTTTTATCACAGCTCTATTTTACTATGCATGGCTGCACTTTGTAAAATGACAGTGCTAAGCAGCACACATTTTACCTTGTCTTTTTCATCAGCTCATAAAACAGGAGCTGTATCTTTTACCACATTTATCAATCCCTTTCTCCACTCCCCCGTTTCTTTTTCAGCTCTCACTCTTCATATCTCTCCTCGTCTTTTGTTGTAGTGCCAGAGCTGACAGGAAGGCATTGTGTCTCTGATTGCAAGAATTCTGTGGCAAATGTCATCGTGGCTTGTCATTGGTTTCCTGCACAGGAGAATGTCCTAAGCTTGTGAACCATTATGACTTTTGTAAAACAGGTTTGAAATGGGTCATGCAGCAGTTACTCAGATAATTGAAACATGAGAGCACGTGTAGCTGTTTAATTGAATTGTTAAATTTTCATTTAACAAGGTATTCAAATAACTAAATAATCAGTTTACAGATCATGGAGTTTATATCTTGACAAGAGTTTTGACATTTTTTTTTGGACTATAGATAATATTTATTACAATGAATTGCCTCAAGGGCTCTCAAACTTTATTCAGATGTTGAAATTTGATTTCTACATAGGGTCAACGTTTAGACATATATATAAACATTTTATTATTTTTTTGTTTGTTTTTTTAGTTGATTTTACTAATATTTTAACAGTTCATACAGTAATGTGCAGGTTTCTTTATGTCTGATCAGACTACTACTGTTGCATGTAAAATATTTTTTAAAGCACCATGTATTGAAATAGTTTTTTCAACATTTCCTACAAGACGTGTTATTTTTGTTTGGTTTAGATCAAGAAAAAAAAAAACCCAAAAAGATACGTATGAAAACATTTATTGGAGTTTTATCGATGATTTAGTTTTTGAAAAATGTCTTGCAAAAAGCTAATTTACAGTCATTGTTAAGAAAGACCAAGTGATTACTTATATGTCTTTCAAAAATTGTTAAACTTTTCATTCTTAGCAGCCTTTAACTGAATATGAAAATTAATGGTGCCTAGAAAAACTGAGACAGCTACAAGTGAGTATGTTTAGAAGAACTAAACATGATTGATGCATTTTGTACTGAGCTGCTTAACTTGTTGTTTAATTTGAGAAAAGCTATATTTAGAGATAATGGGATGCATAATTTTATGAAATGAACTGAAAAGAAGTGATAAAAGTGCATTTTACCTCACATAATGTCACTTTCATCTCTCCCCAGCTGTCCTTCAGTGCCATCTTCACAAACTATGTGTTTAGCTTCAGACATTACTGAATAAAGATCCTTCACCACTTTTATGCTGGAGCATCAATCATCTTCAAACCGAGGAAGAATTTTGTTGTCGTTTTCCTTATTTGTGGCCATAACTTAACCGATGTGGGTTTGAGAATTAATGTTGGCCTGTAATTTATGACCCACTCAGACAGGCTGCTTTATAGCTTCATACAATATTCATATGCATTGTAGATTCAACCTCATTTTCAGTTTATGGTTGAATCGGGAAGCCCGTTGGGTCTGATGTTGTCTGTGGTTGGTGATGAAGATTGAGTTTTTTTTCATGGTTGTTTCTTTTTTGGTCTTGCTTTGTTGTTTGTTTCTTTCTTTCCAAATGTTTGTGAGTTGAAAAAACATACGTATACAGAAAAAAAACATTATTTTATTTTCTTTTTTTTGCTGCCCACACCCAAAAGATGAAGATGGAAGATTATGTGTTTTGATTTTTAAGGCCAAAAGTGACTGCCTCTGGCTAAAGTAAAGATTTTTATGTTGCAGTGTTTTAAACACCAAAAAAAGATAAATAAATAAAACAACAATTTGGATTCAAATTCTGTTAAAAATCAAACCAGGTAACAGCAGAACTGCATGTTAGAAGCTAAAACGTATTGTAACATTTGTATTGCATTTTGTTCGGAAAATTGATCCCAGTGCAGAGTAACATAAATTCACCATTTAATAGTTAATTGCTTTTGCATGTTTTCTGAAAAAAAATATTAGTCAAAATGGTTTTCATTTATTTGTTTTCTTATATATATAAAATTACATTGGTTTTACTGCAGGCGAGGTAAATAAAAGCCTCCATCTCTACTGGAAAAGCATGTTGCTGCTTTAATTCATTCTTTTGTATGTTCAGCACATAACCTTCTGTTCTGAAAAGCCATGTCTTTATAAACCAGCCTGACAAGAAGGCCCAGTCCTTTATAAAGTAAATGAATTTGCCATCACCTTGCCTTGTAAGTGACACTTTAATGAAAACTAACTTGGTTGTGACTCTGCTGTGTATGTAGCTCTGAGACTGGGGTCCTGCTGCTGCGCTCTTTTGATAGTGATATTGCAGTGTCAAATGTTAGATGAGCTGGATGTCTGAGTGAAAAATAGGAACAGTGCAACCCATTTTATTATTCATGAGCAGGGGGGACTCTGGTCACTGCAGAGAAATTTATTAGAGGGCAAATCCTTGAACCTTTAAGCGGAGTGCAATATTCATTCATCCTGGCTGTGGATTTTGTTTAGATATTCTTGGGACAAAACGGGAGTATGGCCTTATATGTTAATGCAAAGTGCAGGTGATAAAGAAGACACCGGCTTAAACCTCTTACACTGTTAGTCATTTAGTCATTTAGCGTAAGCAGATTTTTTTGTTTGTTTGTTTTAAACAAATTGCACTCTCTTTTTTTTTAAGTGGGCATGTCATGCAAAATCCATTTTTTAACTCCCATACAATTTGTGGTGTACTTGGAGTCTTTAGGAGTGCAGAAAAGTTTAATTTATTTTCTCCCGGTGCTGCATAGCTACTTTTATGTTCTGTTTGGGTCATAATTTTCAATTTATTCAGTTTTCTCTATTCCCTTTTTCATTTTTTGAACAATAACATCACAATATTTGCTGTGGAACTGCTGAACAAGGTCATAGACTAACCAATTTTATGTATCCACAGTTCTGCAGGTTCGTCGTCTTCCTTCTCCTCTTACTCTGGGTCAGACCTTACATGTTCGACTGGGTCAAACATGTAAGGCTGGATGGACAAATCTTTTGTTGTTGACATATTTAATTCAATTTGTAAATAAAGTTACAATTGTAAATAATAATCATATCTCTTCTATCAAAGTACAACAATGGCTGTACTGGGTGGAGTGAATGATCATGGACCTTACCAAGCTCCGCCCACAACCGGCCTAG
>JAVKLF010000069.1:5370663-5391857 GCA_034783495.1 Millerichthys robustus | reverse complement strand
ATGGATGGATGGATGGATGGATGGATGGATGGATGGATGGATGGATGGATGGATGGATGGATGGATGGATGGAAAAGGGATTGGGTTTTTAAATAGTTCTGGGCTTAAAACAAAGACCACTCTCTGATTACAGATACTAACTTGTGTACACTTTATTGGATTTGTTAGCATTGACTCTGATCATACTGATGGCTATCTACTCCAGGTTCAAGACTATTCCACTTAACTGCACCACAACAAAACACACCTGTCCCATTAAGTTTCTTCTAATCATTGAAAGAAAATGCATCAATTTTAATAAAATCAGAACAGGATACGGTGAACCCCTGGCTATAACGCACTTCACCTTTCGCGGCCTCGCTGTTTCACCAATTTTTTTCATGCAGTTTTTTATGCTTCTTTTACAGTGTATGAACGCACATTGTGTTCTGTGTCCTGAACTGAAAACACATTACAATACAGTTCTCTAATAAAATCGAAGGTGGCATGTCTGTTCGTAAAAATATTCTTGCCCAGAAGAAAAAAGAACGCCAACAACTACCCAAAACTATGTTCTCCTCTCAGAAAATACACCTGTACCATGGCCTTCAGTAGAAAAATACGCTACAGTGGAGCAGAGTCAGCACGAAGACACACAGTCAGAGGAACTGTGAAATATGTGTAAGTCACAATGTGTCCAACCACGTAGGTTGTTTATTAAAATGATTATTTTACAGTATTTCTAAAAACTATCATAGTTATTTGTAAGAAAATGTTTTATTTTTATTTCTTAAACAACTGCTTGGGACTGAAAACAGGTTTTGATATTTGGTTTCGTTCTATAGTACTGTACAAAAAAAAATTTAAAATACATCTGACTACTTTGCAGATTTTGCCAATCGCAGGTTCGTTTTGGCATAACCCCCTGTGATAAACAAGGGTTCATTGAAATTACAGGCACCATAAAAGTCTATATGGAAACCTAAAGTAACACTGCATTAGTGGTTCTAAATTATATACACCCAATATTATTGCACATTGTAAGCAACTTAATCGACAGGATAAAATGTTGCTTTTGTTTATTATTTGAGACACTGATGAATATCACGTTTACGGGTTTCTCACTGACAGGGAGAGAGAGGCTAAGACTTCTAAAAAAACAGATTGAAATAGGTATAGCTTTTTATTCCTATCTCTATAATGAACTCATTGAATGAATATTATCTGTGTTCTACAACAGACAAACCTGATAGACGTGTTACATGTAAAACACCATTTGAGAGAAAACCCTATTTTTTTTCACTTCTCCTTGCTGCTTGAGGTGTCCTTGTTGTTCACCATCAAAAAACCATCCAACTAATAAACCTGTTCTTGGTTTTAATAAATGTGGGTAATGGACAGTCGAGTAAATGGACCTGATTACTCTTATCTGCAGGCTAATGATTTCTTTGGCTGTTTTCAATTACGGTGGGAAAGAGGTCACTAAAAGGTTTGTTTCTTACCTCAGCTATTGGGCTTCATTAAAGCCCCAGTATGTATTCATTAACACCACAATCAGAGGTCCCCAAAGTATGTGCTCTGCTTCTCTGTTTCATTCCTTTATAAGTACATTATAAATTTATTAATCCTCCATTTATAATTTGTTAGATTAATCTTTTTTTGTGGACACTCTCATGGAAATGGTTTGATACTTGTTTGTCAGAGCATTTGAAGCTGATGAAGACGTGTTCAGGGCTGCTTGGTTTTAAAAATTATACCTTTTCCCATTATTTGTTAAAGTACATTAGCTGTGTAACTATTGTCCTTCAGCTTCCTTAGAGCTATAGACTTATTCTTAGCAAGAGTTCGTTTAGATGTTCATATAAGTGTTTGAATAGAAAATGAATGGATATTATTTCTTGAAGATGTTTCACCTCTCCTTCAGAATATTTCTTCTGTTTTGATGATAGACTGACATTTTGTAGAATTATGAGCCTGAAACTCCTGATTGATCATCAAAATTGAAAAAGTAATTTTCTTTCTTGCTTTGTTTCAGATGAAAGGGGAAAGTTCCTCAAGCCAGAAAAGTCAATTGCCTGATATTCAATCATTTAAGTTTCATGTAACCGTGATGCTAGTTACTGTTGTATTCTTATCAAAAAGCTTTGTTTTGTTTTCTCCTTATAAATATTTTAGAAATTTTGAACTGCTTGACGTAATGTTCAAAAATGATTGCCAGGATTTATTTTGAGATGTGTTTTGATGCAGCACTTACAGTAACTAAGATGAAGCTGAACCCAAACTGCTCCTGACTGAATATGTGAATTACATCCAGACTTGTCCATAGCTGCTGACTGGTCTGGTGTTGTTTCTGTATTATACTGGGCAAATCTTCCACTCATTCATTCGTTCCCTGAACCACCTGCTGCACATCACCAGGTGTCAAATCTGTTTTGTATTATTGCGCTCATTTTTTTGTTGCAGACTTAAACAAAACAGCTGAACTTGCATTTTCTGAACTATACCTACAGTTCATATCTTATAATGATGCTTGAATAAGTTTATTTCTCTATGGATTTGTAGGTCAGATAGAAAAAAAAAATAATTAAAAAACTGCATTTATTGCTCAAGGTTGCTCATTATTCTAAAGCGTTTTGCCATCCCCAAAGCTTCTCTCTGCACTGTCGTTAAGCGTGCAATTCACCACCGTGTCGTGAGTTCCATTTTTATCTGTCACATTCGTTTGTGCATGATGGCTGCTGATCCTTCGCTCATTAAGAATTCTCCCCCTCCTCTGCCTGCTGCTGCTGCTGCTGTTGTTGCTGCTGCCGCTATTGCGCCTCCTTGAGAAGCTGCGACTCTGACTCATGTTTGTCCTTGACTGACAACCCCATGTTTGCTTCCTATGAGCTTTTCATATTTGCCCCCACTTATCCAGACTTTTGACTTGTCTTTTGCACCCCACTCAAATCATTTTAATTCCCTCATTCATTCTGCCCCTATTCAATCTGTGTAAATTATAATTCTCTCTGCCAATCATATTTCATCTGACCATTTTATTCTTCTTTTCTGTCATCTTGGCAGGAGCTGGTGGGCAGTAACCCTCCGCAGAGGAACTGGAAGGGAATAGCGATCGCCCTCCTTGTCATTCTGGTCATCTGCTCACTGATCGTCACCTCTGTCATCCTGTTGACACCAGGTACACGGCGCAGGACGGGAGGGGGGAGGGTGCCACCACTGCATACACTTCACGTTGCTCTGTTTACACAGCTATTGTTATGCACAGACATGCCCATTAGAGTTCACAATCAATCTCCCCACAAACAACACAGAGAACAAAGTGCGAGTGTCAGTGTATCTCTGTCCTTGTGTGGCCCAGGCACCGGTGCAGTGTTTGGACCGTTGCCCTAATATCACTCTTCACATCCAAATGGGCGCTCTTGCTTTAACAAATTCAGCCAAGGTCAGTAAACCTCATTGAATTCAGCTTGTAGAACATTACTTTCTTCATAAATAAGTCCCTTGTGGGCCTTTTTCACTTAGTCGCGTTTTTTAAAAATTATTTATTTAGTTATCTACAATTTACTTAGGTGTTTTAAAGTATCCAAGTTGCATTTGTGACTGACCTTCAGGCTTCTTTTTCTTTTGCAGGTTTAATCAGTAGACCATCTGTTTGTATTGAGGCTCATAAAACTCGTTGAAATGGTTTTATGCACTGCCACAGTGGAATCGGTTAATACAGCTGTCAGCATGCATGCACTATAATTAATTTATAACAACAGCACGTTCCTGTTTATGATGCTGTCTCTGAAAATTGCAGGTAATGTGTCTTAAATTTGGAAGTGCGGTAGTAAAGCAGAGTCACCAAGTAAAAAAAAATGAGCTCAGTTTATTTATCTTTCTGTGTTACAATCATTGATTGTTGTAGGAAAGTTAAAAAAAATATTACCAGAGTAAAACCCCTTACGGTTTAAGGCTGCAATGCTACGTGGCAATAAACGTATCACTTCCTGGCTATGACACGGTCTCATTCTGAGATGTTGTGATGAGCTGGAAAAAACTGAACATAGGTAAAATAAACACTGTTTGGAAAATAAAATTAAGACCAGGCAGGGTGTATCTGATTGTTTTTACCTTGTCTTAGTGCCCCCCTACTTCTCCTTTACTTCCTCAAATAGAAATACAGTTTCCACTCCATGTTAGACAAATTATTTATTTACTTGTACTTATACTTTATATAATGAATATTATACTGGATATTTTAGCCTGTTGAACCTCAAAGGAACTCTCCACCGAAGGATATGTTATTGTTGTGTTTTTATTTTCAAAGTGTTAATAAATATGATGACCTTGTCATAGTTGGATCTGAATGTTGATGGGACTTAATTAGGTGTGTGGAGCAACAGAGTAAAGCCTGAGGATGCTGTGATTCCATAAATCATTCCTCAAGGACATTGCTTTGTTTGTACAAAAACTTTATTTTTTTTTTTATTTTACTCTTACTTGGGGTTATCACGGTTGGGATGAGCTACTAATTGAATCCTTGAATTCTACTAAGTTTTATAAGGTGTCTTTTTGTTTGCTTACAGTGTTGTAGAAACATTCCCCCCTAAACATAACAACATTTAAATAAGGAAGTTTTTTGGAAGAAAATCGATGTTTTATTAGTTTTGGTAAGTGTGAAAAAATGTAATGTTAAAAGGATTTGTAATTGACCTAACATGGAAAAAAATAGGTGTGACTATACTTAGAACTGCATATAAAGAAAAAACTATGGAATCACCCTGTAGATTGCAGTTCTAAAAGAAACACCTGCATTAGATTAAATCTGTTGTTTATTCTTCAGTCATGAAGGACTCACACCTTGGACAGCAGTTGCACAAAGCAGCTTGACATGAATCATTGCTCCAACATGAGAGATTCCTGTTCAAAGTAAGGATAGGAGAAGGTAAATCAAAAAGCTAAATCATCCCAGACTGTCACAAGAGATGTTGATTATTCCCAGTCAGATGTGTTTAAAATTTGGACCAAATGCAAACAAAATTGTAAAATTGTAAAATGGAAGCATGCTGGGAAACCAACGAAGACATCAAAACACCAAGATAGAAAATTTAAAGCAGTGTGTCTTGAAAGCAGAAAATTTATGGCAAAACAAATGGGTGTCAACTGAAGTCTGTGACCAAACTGCAAGAATTTTCCTAAATAAAAGAGATTTATATACAGAAAAATCAAATGAAAGCCATTGCTAAAGACAAAACAGAAATTGATAAAGCTGATAGCTAGAAGAAAACATGTAATTGTCCACATTGAAGATCTGCGCTTGCATGTCAGGTAAAGGTACATCAGCATGATGGTGCATGGACACCATAGGACAAAGGACACTGCAAAAGTGAGGATTTCAGAATTTTTACTGAGGGTTTGCAAATACATTTGGGAAGCAAATGTAGCAGCAAGACACAAGTTATTTTTATGTAATTATCAAGGTTTCTCCCATGGGAAGATTTCAAAACAGAGTTGGGTTATTAAGATCCACTCCTGAATCTCTTAAAAAATGACAAAGAAGTGGACATGTTTAAAAACAATACTTGAAAGTCAGTAATTGGTGAAAAATCAACTACAAATAAGACTAATCATGCTTATTTCTCTACACAATCTGAAGCTGTTTAGCAATAATTACAGCTCAAAACTGGCAGGTTCCTATGAAACCCAGGTACACTGATCATTTTGTCTGGCAAGGTTTAGCCAATAGTAAACATTATGAAAAAATTGCAACCAAAAAACCAAAGCTCAGGCTTGGAACCAAGGCCAAGCTACTTAACTATGCATGACAACATCAAAACCTGTGTGTAGAAAAACGACAACCATGCTCTGAACTGATGAGTCGGTATTTGAAATATCTGGCTGCAACAGAAGGCAGATATGTTCATCAAAGGCCTGGAAAATGGTGCAGTAATGAAGCATAGGGGAGATTTCCTGCAACATTAGTGTTGCATTTCTGTAAAGAGATTTGAAGATTTAGGCGCGATCAGAGGTACCATAGATGCTGAGATGCTAAGTAATACAAGTAGGTGCGTATCTATCATGTAATACAATCAGAGAGAAATCTGATTGGCCTCAAAATTGTTCTGCAGCAGAGCAATGAGCTCAAATGCAGAGCCAACATCATTAAGAGCTGTCTTCTGAGTAAAGAACACCAAGGAGTTGTGAAGGTGATGTCTAGGATTTCATCAAGAGACCGAAGGATTTCAGCCAAAACCATCCACACTATCCAAATCATTAAGAACAACCACTTAATGAGCTCCTTCAAAAACTGGATGCAAATGTGCCTTCTAAATCAATTCTTACAGGATTGATTTTAAATGCACAAGGGTGGTCACACAAAATATTAAGATTTATGCTCCACATTGATCACACCCTGAATGCAATTTATTCCACTTAATGTACTTAAAAATCTATTTAAAAGGAACAATGTCGTTTTTTTTCTTATGAAGACATGCAATATGTAGAAGAGAAAATGCAGTTTGTTCGTTAGGTATTTAGTACACCTGGTTGTATGCCAAATACACTTGGAAGGGAAACATTTTAGTAACAACGGCTGCCCATTCCGAGCAGCAAATTGTTGTGGTTCAGCTTGTCTGAGGAGTTGTTTCCACTCAGTTAAGAGGCTAAGTTGATGGATGTTCCCCGTTCAGGTTAGGCAGCTAGTTTCTAAGTGCACCTGACAACCACTCCATTTTCTTTCACACACATACACATTTGACCCCCCCACCACCACACACACAGTGTTTTGAACCCTTTCTTCTCGTCCTCCTCTGACAATCCTCAACTTTTGCAACTAAGAAGTTGCTCTATTTTTGGCACAACTGGGCCAAATGTTTGATATTCTGACTGACAGAGTGCAGCTCACTGAAATGGTGAAAGGATTAGACTCTGTGTTCATGTCGCGGTTGAAAGGTAGCCGTCAGAAAAATTATTGAATGACTTCAAGAGTCATATCAAATCTTACAGGCAACCTGAAACTTCACTTAGATGCCTTCAGCATCATTTCACACACTCTCGAGTGTGTTTATCAGATCAGTGCTCAAATTTTGTTTTTTTATTGTCCAGGTGGACACGATATTAGCTGCAGCATTTCCTGAAACTTTAACCAGCTGGATGTTTATTTGATTTGATAGGCGAAGAAGTCCTTGGACATGGTGGCAGAGCTGTAATGGAAAATTGGTTTAAATATACTCTGAAATATTGCATTCACTGAATAAAATCTACACTTCAAATCTTGGATGCTGGTGCCTCAAATCAACGATAGAGCCAAACAGATTTATAGATAGACGTTTGGCACTAGCATAGATTTAGAGAGTTTTTCTTGGGCCCAAATCATTTGCTTCTTCAACACCAAAATGCATTTTCTCAATTAATATGGCACTGAGCTAATATACATTTCCTTTTTTGCCTATAAAACATACAACTTCACTATTAATGGGATCAAACACTAGAAACTAAACAGAAATCAGTTCCTCGTGTTTGATGCTTTAGTAACACCTGTCTGTCAAACTGTTTTCAAATTATTTTCTGCACATTGCGTTGTCTTTCTGCTTTTTATCTTCTTACTACAAGGAGGAGAAATGAAAATGATATGATGAGCATTGATGGATGAAATTAAGCTGAAATGAATTGCAGGAAGCATCTGCTGTAAATATGTGCTGACAATCAGAAGCCACACTTGTTTTTATCAAAAGCCTGAGGGAGTTGCAATGCTTTGCCTTTGTTATTTTACTCTTGTGTGGCTGTTTTTGTCTTTGATAAGATTTTCATTCTTTGAAAGGGGAACAGCCTGCAGGAAAAAGTTGTTAGAATGCAATGGGAGATAAAAATGTGACAAAAGGATCTTATGGATTCTTCGATTTTGTTGTCAGAAGTAAAGGGGAAATCACTCTTATCTGTGCATCATTTTTCATTACAAATTTACTTTTAGTTTGTTTTACTCTATAAACATAAGAATAATAATAATAAACAAAAATAATAATAAAAAAAAAACTTTTTGTGTGCCATTTCTGGCACACATGCCTTGACTTAGAACATTGTTTGTGAGTGTTTGTCTCAAGCACCGAATTCTTATGATGTGTTGCTTTTGAAAAGTTTTATTTGTGAAACTTTATAACATTTAATCTAGTTATTTATTTATTTTTTGTGCACCTACAGATGTTATTATTCAGATTCAAAATGTGTGAACATCCTTGACAAAGATGTTTTCTTGTAAGAAGCAAATGTAGCTTTTAATTTCTACATCTACTTACTCGCAATAAAGCTGCTCTCACAGAGGAGTGAATGACTATTACCAAGGGCAGTGATACAGTCTTGTAAACATAAAAGGATTATGATGTATAGGGAGACATATGCAAATCCCTTCTGGCTCTCTTTGCAAAATATAATTTTTTAAAACATTTACACTGACATTTACACAACTGTATTGAACTTTAGCTTAAACGTGTAGACATGGAGAGATAAATACTAATACAATAAAGTTGATAAGCTTGCTTTTATGTCAGAGGGTCAAAACTGCAACTGCATCTTTTTGTATTCAAATGTCTCAGATTGTTGAATGAGACATGTCAGTAACACTTTCTGGTGCCATCGGCATAATGAAAAGAAGCTCATGTTTTAAAAAAGAATTGGACCTTAATTTTATAATTGCAATAAATGGGTGTTTGTCATCAACCTCCTTCACACATCTCTGCAACATTAATGTAAAGTAACTGAATTCATTTTCCTCCCTAGGCTGTAGTTTCCTGTTTTCACTCTTTATTTGTCTACAACAAAACATATTAAACAAAGGTGTATGAATAATCCTCCAAATCCTGCTTTTCTTGGTCTGAAAACCGATGTTGATTACTCCCCTGCATTTTATAAAATCACACTAAAGGAGCACCGAGTGGGTTAAAATATGACTTCCTTGGTACTTAACCAGGCCTTGTAGTGTGATGAGTCATGATAATGAGCTGCTGTTAGTTTCTCTTTTTTTAAAATAATTGTTAACTGGACTGCTTGCTTTATGTTAAATACAAGCCAAGGTTTGTGTTATGGCTGAACAAATCAGCATGTATGTATTCATGTTTAGTTAACAGCATGTTTGTTTTCTCTGCAGGTGAAGATGACCGTCTGGCTCTGAAAGGCAAGGTGACGGTTGCAGACCTGTTTCGAAAAGACTTCAAGGTTCATGACCCAAACGCCAAGTGGATAAGCAGTTGAGTATTCTTCATAAACCTGAAGCTGCTTTGTCCGTTTATGTTGGCAAGCTTTACATTTTCTGTCAGAGAACAAGATTCTGTTTTAGATTATTTTACTTGTGTTTCTCGCATCGCATTGATTTGAAAGAGGTATGAGACAAGTGAATACTAAAGGGCCAAATAGAAAAAAAGAAGAATAAAACAAGATTGTCCAACATCATACATCAAGATGATTCAGTCTGTTAAATGTTACCAACAGAATATAACATGGATTTTAACCAAAAAAAAACCAATTCATATGGTCTGTTTTCCACAACTGATGAAGACAGGGGCATAAAAAGAAAGGGAATAAAACCCAACAAAACCATGTTTCTATCATATTATCTGAAATTAAAAAAATACATTTTACATTTATGTTGCATACAGTGTTCGTATTCACACTGCCAGCTTTTCTGTTCTGCTGCAGTTCATCTACTATCAAACCTTTTACTGATGCTTTTCTACTATTCAGATTTTTTTAATGCATGAGTAAAATCATATGAAAGGTAATTTTTAAATGTTTGTAACTTGTCAGTAGTCACAAGCAGTTGATATAATAGAATCATCTGAATAAATAGTAACACTTCTAATATGACAGTCGGCAAGTATTTTTTTTGTGTGTAATTTTTCTAAGAATCACGTTCCTGATGCCTAAACCTCGCCTGGGAGAATAAGCACCACACTGAAGTCTAGCTGGCACAAAACTGCAGTGGTTTAAGCTGAAGCTGACAAACCTGTGACATGCAGCTGGCACGTATGCTCCAATCTGTGAACATAGAAGCCATAATGAAAATTATAGCTCTTTGAACGTGTAATACACACACCACATGAATCCAAACTTATTTATTTTTGTTCCTGAATGTCTTTGTGATGTTTCTTGGGTCACAGCTGCATCTTCATTAGAGAACATGAAGGATAAACACAGAATGAGTCACCTTACATCAATACGTTATGTAAACTGACATCCAACAGTCAAGTTGTTCTATCTGTGACTGAAGTGTTACTAGTTGCTTCCTTTAATAGAGAGAACATAATAAAAATATGCCAGAATAAAAGAAAAAACACTTCAGAAATAAATAATACAAATGTAAAAACTTGCTCAAGTCTCATTAGCTCCATCCTCTAATTGACATTGAACTAATTATTTAGGTAGTAGCTGATCATATTGGTCAGACCTACTTGTGAGATAATTCAGACAACCTGCAGGAACAAGGAAAAAGCTGAATACGCTGTGATGTGACATGACAAAACTACGCAGCAGAAGTCATCAACAAAATCCGTTCAAAGACCAGAATTGCTGTAGGCAGATATTTTAGAGGCCTTTATTAGCCATGTTTCAGATAACTATCTGCTTATTTATCTACTTATTTTAACACAATAACTGAACAAGGCACTCATTAGTGTAGCATTTCATTATTTTCTTACAGGAACGTACCAATTTAGAAGCTCAACAAACAGCAATTGCAATGACACACTGATGCATTTGAGCCTTGGCTACAACTGATTTCTGCATCAGGTTGTGTTTAATTTTTTAATTCCCAATAATTATTATTATTATTTTGAGGATGGAATGAGCTGATGGGCCAGATTTGACCCATGTCAATGTGTTAATAATTACAGTGACCCAGCCAGATTTATGTATGTTAGTTTGTGTTTCAGTGTAATTGTGATGGCTGCATGTAAGAATAATTAGATAACTTCTTGGTCATAATATTAAGTTTATGTGCGTGTGTGTGACACAAACAAATCTCATATTTACCTAGGCAAATATTGCTATAATCCCATGGGTATTTGTGCCTTCTCTGTCTTACTTACTTCAAACAATTTCTTCCACATTCTTCAGTAGCTACTTGATTACCTGTAACTGTTTCCTTAATTTCTTCCTATAATTGTGAGACAGAGTCGCTGTTATTAGAACTGATCACCGCTGATTTTTTTATGCTTGTTTTGAAGACAGTGACGGCAGAAACACTCCACATAACAGAAAGCTAGTAAGGAAATGTTTATTTTGCATCAACTTCGTCTTGAGTTCTCTGCGTGACATTGACGAAAGCGATAACACCTTTGAGATGACGGTGTCGGTACAGCTGAAAGATTTATGAGGCATATTTGATCTTCTCCCGTTACCAGAAATCAGCACGTCTAAAATGGCTCTGAGAGTGGATGCAGCTGTTCAGATGTTCGGGGGCTGAAAATTCAAACCCCTCTCATGCGATTCTAATATATGGAACTTAAATTTTATAAAAATTAGTGACAGGAAGGCAACACAATTTCTCTCGATCTGGCATGACAGGCTGAATAAATTTTCAGCTGTGCTTCCCCATATGTGCTTTATGACAAGTTGTCTCTCATGTGACTGATTTGTTGTCATTACTGGCTGTGACCCAGAGGTTGTAAACAAATCGATTATGCTTGAATGAGCAGCGATGAACTTCACAAACTGTTCACATCTGGAAGTAAGCATCTGTTTCTCTGGCTCTGGCTCACCTAAACTGTGATTACAAATGTCTTGTGGCTGAAAAGAAAAGTTGGGTTTTGTTAGATAATTATTATCGTTAAAAATGTTATCTACTTTGCACTTGATGGAAAAATATCCATTTCACCAAATAATGTTAGCTTAAATTGTTGAAGAAAAGACAGCAACAGTGGGTAAAGGATGTTAGTAACAATCACCAAGACTTGTTTTTACAAAGCACTTCACTCTTTTGTCTTTTCATTTTTCTGAACACTTGATGGTATCATATTTAAAACCAGTATATTTTAGGTAAATCTTTCTTTTTTTATTTTTTTATATATATATATTTTTTTTTTGCCTGAGCATGTCCATGTTACCAAATTTTCACACATTGCAGTTTTTTTAAGATTTACAATGAAAGCTCTTGTGGCTAAAGGTTGAAATTTAGTTCTTTTTTATATTTATGTATATATATATTTTCCTATCGTAAATTGTCTGTGAGTATCAATGAGCGCCGATGAAACAGACTGACCTTGAGTATCTTTCAGCATCGCATTTGGAGCTGATTTTCTTTTTTAGCAGAATGGTATAATTTAGAGTTACATTAGCTTAAAAAGACACAGTCATTGAGCATGATTAGGTGCATTGATAAAGATTTCAAAGATTGTGAACTCTGCCTGTGCAGCCACTGAACTGAATGAAAAGGTCCTGGGTTCCATCCCCGGTTTGGACCTGGGGTCTTTCTATGTGGACTTTGCATGTTCACCTTGTGTTTGTTTGTGGGGTTGTTTCTGGTGGTGGTCAGACGGCCTGGTGGCGCCGGTGCATGGCAGCCTCGCCTCCGTCAGCGTGTCCCAGGGCAGCTGTGGCTGCAATGCACCCTACATATCGGTGTGTGAATGTGTGTGTGAATGGGTGAGTGACTGTAGTGGTAAACGCTTTGGAATTCGTAGGGACTTGATAAAGCGCTATATAAGTGCAGGCCATTTACCATTTTTAGTTTTTGTTCTGCTTAAAACCTTGACATTCGGTGGTGGTGTCAACCCTGCATGTCTCTCTGTAATCACTGTATGCACAGGGTTTTTTGATCCGCTTTGTGGTAATGCTGCTTTCAATGAATATAGCTATAGGTGAAAACAACACCAAGAGGATAAAGTAAAACCTGTCTCCATTACATTTTACTTACTTTCTGTTAAACTATTTTGCATGTTGCTCTCATAATAAAAAGGGTTTAGCACCTGGCTTAACTGTTGAGTTTATTTTAAACAGTAAATCGAATCAGCTGGCTGTGAAGCTTTAAATGTCATAGCAGTGCTTTAGCTTTTTGCATGACTAGAATTTGGAAAGTAATTCAGCCAAAATCAGACAAATGCAACTCTAAATACAACCCATTTTGGTTCTACGATATAGCCAAAGCAAGCTATAAATTTCCTCACCTTGCACTTCTCATCTGTATTCTAATCAGGTTTGGAAGCTTTCGCTAAGTCTGCCTGGTTATGTAATCGCACAGTTAGTAGACATGATATCTCACAGAAACTCCATCTGAATCAGACAGACACAACATCATCCTTTTCATCTCACCAAGGTGAAACCTGCCTTGTGGGACTCGATGCTGGTTCTCCAAGCAGCTGTTTGCCATTTTAATCACCATGTTTCTTTTGTTTGCGCTCCAGGAGTGTCCCCCTTTTTTTTATCTGATGTTGTTTAAATATGATAAAGTGGGAGCCATTTGTGGAGCAATCGACAAGTTGGGGCAATGTTAAAGTGCCATCACTGTGACTTTGAGCTGAACATATGGGGGTGATTACGATGAGAAAAGCATGTTTGTTTAGTGTGGGCTCTTGTCCGTGTGTATAATACAATATAGAATTGCTTTGTTTTCAAAAGATGAAAGACAGCTCTGTTTTCTAATATTGGAAAAGTCTGAGTTTGAGAAGACATAGCCACTTACTTCACTCCCTTCACACCAGTAATTATATAAACTTCATTTTTTATTGATTTTCTTCTTTAGGTCTACAATTAGCCCACACACCTACACACTGTAAGTATCCAATGTTTTATGTAAACTGAATGTGTAGATACAGTTTTACCATAATAATTCAATAATAAATCCTAGAAAGCCTTTATTTTGGCACAAAGTGAAAGTTGTCTGTCTCTCTCTGGAAAGCACTGACAGGCTTTGAACAGAAACAAGCAATACATTTTAGTCTTGTTGTTCAACCTATAAGTATCCAAAAAAGAGTAGGAAAAGTCTGATGCAGGAGCAAAACGTCTCATGGCAAATTCATCAGTTTCTGTAGCTCCACAGCTGCTAACGTCAAAGCACAACACCTGAAGAGATGGGTTTTATGTTGGATTACAAAACAAACTATTTTTCTATATATACATTCTTAAGATGCCCACTGCTGTAATTGTATCCAAACCTATGTGTCTAAGTAAAAAACAATTTGGTGAATCATTCTCATTGAGAAATCAGTACATTTTGTAATTGAACACATGCTTTGAGATATACAAAATCCAAGTAAACAAAAACTAAGTGAGATGGGAAATTATCAGTATTTTGAATATTTTGAGTCCACAAAGCAGAAATAAATCAGCAAAGTTGTGCTCCAACACTGACAGAGAAACAAGAAGCTGGAGTGTCAGAAATTAATGATGCATGCAGGCAGCAGTGATTGGCATTCCAGATAAACATAAATGACTTCCTGTGTAGAAACTGGCCAGAAGCAGGTTGGTTGCACCGTGGGTGGTTTTGTTTTCTGTCAGTGAGTTCACACTTACGGTTTTTGCTCATTTGTTTGCTCTGCCATTCATTTGTTAGTTTGCTCATTTATCAAGTCAGAAAAAGATTTGATTCTTCAAGATCCTGCCCAAGGAGCTTGAGAGGCCTAAGGTTAAAAGAGGAAATTAATTTTAGAGAGAAAAAAATAAATTAAGAAGTTGATTACATTATTTACATCATTTTTATATAAAAAATTACAATGTTTTTTTAGACCAATAAATGGTAAAAAGAAATGTTTAAAAAATTTAATTGTGTTACATTAAAAGCTCAGAGACAGCATTTATTTTTTTCCTGCCACAGCTTGTGTCACTTCCATCAAACTAGTCATCTTGCAGCCTCAGGCATGAACAAATGACCTGGAACCGACAAGAAAAATCCCATTTTATCCAGAACTTAACACCACAACCTGCCTCACCTTTTGGCTAACGACACAACCTACAAAAACAGCTTTTCCAATCACGGTCACATAATGGCGCTTTATGTGGAGGTTACACTTCAAGATTAAAGTTCCCACACTGTTGATGAGATCATTTTTATTTGTCCCAATTGTAAGCTTTGCTGATGAGAACTTTAATACATAAATAACAACAGTGGCAGTTTAGAAATGAATGAGTTGATTTTTGATTGGTTTTATTTATTTATTTATGTATTTATTTATGTATTTATTTATTTATGTTCCCATGCAAAATTGCAGATAGGTCATACAGTTCTGAGTTTAGGCTGCGGGTTAGGTCAGGTGACAGCTTTCAGTGTAAACAGCTGTTCCAAAAAATATAATTCAAACTCGTTGTGAGTTTCTGCATTGCTTTTTTCTTTCTCATCCCAGCAGGTCTCTATATGTGCCTGTCTTTCTGCCCCCTCCTGCCTGGTGCTCACTGTGCCTCCCTGTAGTGAGGGTGGGTTAGGGCTGCACACAGAGCAGGAGGCTGTATTAATAAGACACACTGCTTTGAAAAGGTATAGATCAGAGTAGAAAACAGTGCCCTGGGCTGATGCACAGTGAGTGAAGGTAGAAGAAAGAGAATAGAAAGGGCAATGAAGAGAGAGACCAGAGGAGAAGACACAATGCCTTAGGTAGAATGAGAGAATATGTCTTTGTAAAAAAAAGAAAGAAAACATAAAGCTGAAAAGGTGAAGGAGGGATGTTAAGGTCTAAAATGATGAGCTTAGTAGGGATGCTTATGTGAGGCCAGTGATGGGAAGAATTGAAGAGATCTGTGGTATATTCTGGGTGTCTTGAGGCGTGTGAAGGAAGAAGAAGATCAGTAAATTGCAGCGATAAAGATGAAGTAGTTGCCTTGAAGAGACGTGGTTTAAGTCAAAGCTCAACCACAAAAACAAAGCTGAGTCCACTTCTCTGACCACTGACTTACTGCCATTTATTTCACCCATTCAAAGTAATTTTGCCGCTACCTTTTTATACACAAAGACATCAGACAATGTCAAACCATGCCCCAATATTTATCCCCATGAATGATTCCCATTTTCCATCCTTGTTGGTGGTTTTTAGTGAGACAAAAGCAGTTGAGAAGAAGTTCAGCTATGCCTATCAAACACTCTCTGAAACTGCAGTCCCAAGCACGGTCTGCATTAAAGCCATTGTGATGGTAATTTTGTCACCTCTAATAGACAATTAGACATGCTAGCACATAGAGAGCATTCTGCATAACAGTTTCTAGGTTCTAATTACCTCACAAAATGGCGTGGTTGTCCGTGTGCCTATGGATCACAGGAGCAATATGATACAGGAGCACAGATAGATTGAAGGTGAAAGGGGGCAGTTGTCATATTAAACTTATCCTTTCCTGAAAAAGGCCTGATGGATGAGGAGCTGCTTGAGTGTTCATACATCTGTCAAATAATGGCTCCCTTTACAGTTTTCCTTCAGTGGTTCACTGAGTCAAAACTTGATCGTTGTAAAAACACTGAAATTTGTTCTTTTTTACTAACAAAAATGCTCAAGTAAATGTGTTCAACTTGGTCAAAGTTCTCTTGTACAGTGTGAAATGCTGACACCTTCAGCAGCCAGATTAGAGAAGGTGATGGAACTGACCTTTTACTTTGCGTAGATTTTATTTTATTTTTTTCTGGAAATAACACAGTTTACATGGAGGAGCTGGCAGATGACAGAATTGGATCAAACAGTTGGGGGAAAGAATGCTTACCTAATTATTTATCTTTTTCAGTGGTTTTACAATCTTTGCCCTCTCTTCTCTTGTTTCTTTGCAGATAATGAGCTACTGTACCGAAACCGGGATGGTGATGTTGTGAAGCACAACGTTGACACTGATGAGCAAACTATCTTGGTGCTTAACAAGAAATTTGTAAGTCTCTCATACCATTTTCTCCCTTGCTCTTTATTTTACTTTTATTTCTAGTTTATTGATAATCAAGTAACCATGAATTAAAACAAAAGATTTACTTTAGAGTCAACAAATCCAAACCCCCTGCAACCCTTTTTTATTACACAATTTCATTAAATGTTTCATAGTTTGGATTAAACTTGGTGTTTGGTTATAGGGGCAAACACCAAAATGTAAATGTTGCATCGATACTGCTGTAGCTACTGTGACGACACATTATATCTGCTATCAAATTGACACACACTAGTGCAGAGACTGGTGCAAAAGATTAGTGCAAATAAGCAAATTGAGCAACCTCAATTTGCTTCTGAAGCCAAGACATCTGTCAAAGAAAGGCATTTAAGGACTACTTACATGGTGTGGTTAGAGATCCCATCACTTTTTATCCTGTCCTTTTTTCCTGCCTTTTGTTCACAGGAAATGTACAAAGCCAGCAAGTATGAGGTGTCCCCTGACATGAAGCACGTCCTGCTGGCCTACAATGTTGCACCGGTGAGCTTCTCATTTGTTTGCTTGTGTTTTGAATTAGCAAACTGACAGCCAAATATGTCAGCCGCTTCAAACAGACGGGCGGTGGGGGAAGTGGCGGGGCTTGCAGTGGAGCAGAGGCAGGGGGAAAGATAGGAGGGAGGAGAAAATAATCACGGCGGAGAAGTGAGGGCCTGTCGCACACTGTTGCTTGTCAACGGTGGTGGTGGGGGGCTAGCACAGCTGAGCGGAACTGCGGCGGGGGGGATGCAGAAACACAAACAACCCCCTCAGCGCTGCGCAGGCTCGCGGCACGGCAACAACGAGAACAGGAAGTATTGGCTGGGAATTTATCATTTCTGTGCTGTTCTTGAATAAAATGCTCCATGCCTGCATGAGCTCTGGAAGCTGTGAGATATGAATCAAAGCTTTTCAACTCCTAATATAGGTGCATCAGATATATTGAGCCATTTACCTACCTGGTGCTTGTGTTCTCACTTTAATCTGCTTTACCAGGATGCTGTAGGGGGAATTTGTTCCTGTTGTTAGTCGGTGAAAGATGTTTTTAGAAATATAATCTTGTGTTATTGCCTGAGATGAATTGAGGATATTATGTCACTCTAGAACGTGTCGCAGGGAACGTGTTTTCATTTATTATCCATCCAAAACCGCATCACTTTGATAGATGACAGTCTTTTTTTTTTTTCATTGCAGCAGCACACAGTCAAACATTCATGCTTGGTTTATCTCTCTAACATACAGCATAAATCTAATTTGTGCTAAATACTATGTTTGCATACTACAAATATTTCAAATGGGAACATAGATGGAATTTGTAAACTGTTTATGAATACATAACTTACAATACCAACATATTTATAAGACCATGTAAAAGACTAGCATATAAAATAATAAAGATTTCAAAGATTGAAGGGAAATGCTGAAATTCTCAGATTAGAGCAAAGTGAATGAATGTTTTTACCAATTATGGTTACTTGGTAATGTTATTATAGAATCTCCTGGAAACATTGCAAACATTACTATCTGTACTGCAATGTGTTTTAGAGTTGGTTTAAATAAATGACAGCTGTCATTAATATGCATGTTTTCCAGATTTGTCAGATTGGTAACAATGGCTTTGCCACATTGTTTGTTTTGTTTTTTGCACATCAAACATGAATAAATATTATATCAGAAAAACTGAGTCACAAGTACACTGGCTATAGTGTACACTGTTTTTAACTTTACAGCTGTTTGAGAAAATCTACATCAGAGGCAACAAATTGATATTATTTGGATATCTCTTTGATTAGTATTTGAAGTTCTGTGCTGTCCTAGAAGGTGCCTGTGTAAAAATGAATGCTTTCTTATTGAAGTGAAAACTCTCCTCCAAAACTCTATCCAGTACATGTCTGTTTGTAACTCTTGTATAGCCATCATTTCCTCATGTGATGTACTCATAACAGATATATACTCGTTTTAGGCACATAACTGTCAGACTCTACAAATCTCATCATCTTAGTTTATCCAATTATGCAGTAAATATATTTCAGAATATGTAGCAAAAAATGGCAAAATTATAACTGCTTTCATTTAAATAACACAAATTATTTAAGAATTTGTTTCTGAATCTTCTGGAGCGTTTTATTTATATTTTTTTCTATATATAGATACGTGAAAATGAAAGACACAATAACATAGAACAGTTTGACTGTAATCTTACATTATTTTATTTGAACTTCCATGTTCTGTTTCTTGTCAGTGCTCAGAAATGTCTGAATAGATCAAGTATTTGCTTAGGATTATCTGTGAAGTGCTTTCCTTTTGTTTTTATGTTCAAAGGATCTATTATTGTCAGCGTTCATTTTGTGTTTTCATTAACGGCAAAGAAAACTAATTGGTTAATGTAATCTCAGTAGATGTTGAACAGCCGAACAATTCAACTTAACAAAATATTTAAAAAATAAACAAGTCTGTTCTAATTTCAATGAGTCTAAATGGAGTGGTTTTAATCATTTCCTTTGCTGTGTTTTTCTTCAGGTTTACCAGTATTCCTACACAGCTTTCTACATCATCTGCAGCCTGGAAACCCCGTAAGTAGGCAGCTGCATTGTTCCATTTATGTTGTATTTTGTTTTAACCTGTGTTTTATTGTAGCACTTGATTTTCCCTGAAATAAACTTTTTTTTCCTCTGTTTTGCAACTTAAGTTTCTTAATGTCACTGGGTAAAACAACAGAAGGCATGATCTGAATGTTGAGTTTTTAAATGTTTGCAAAAAGGAGAAAAGTAAATTTACAACAAATGCTATAAATTTACAATACCTGAGGCTATTAGGTCTGTCTTCATATTAGAATTAGGCTTCATTAAACATGAACAAAAAAAGGATTCTGAATGAAATAAAATAAAATATTACTCCCATTTCTGACAAAAAAAAAATAATGCAAAGGATTCAATAATGCATTTTTCATTCAGTAAACCCTCACTCTACAGTTGCATGTTAACGTCCCTCTCAACGTGAAAATTCACAAATAAGCAACCATCTTCTTTAAGAGATGAAGTTAATGACTGATGTCATTAGATACCCTTTTTTTAAACAAACTTTCACTTTCAGATTAACAGAAATGAAAAGGCGTTTGATGTAAAAGCTCAAGCACCCTGCAGGACTTTGCAACACCCCATAATGTCAAGAACCACAGCTGGCAGCCAGCTAAGATGCTTTCAGATCTCAGTTAGAGGGCTTTACACATGTTCTTTCACCACAATGCTTTGTGTTCTGTCAGAATTTTGGCATGTCTGGCATCCACAGAGGTCTGTCTCCAGATTGTAGTTATATATAATTAATTTTGCTATTTTTCTAACACTTGAAAATCTGTTGTGAAATCTGTCATGAACAAAACATGTTCTCCCTTCAAGCACATTTTTTTAATCAGTGCAGTCTCAAGGTTTTCTGTCTGTAACAAGTTGCTAATTCTTTGGCAGATCGATACACTGCTTATATGTCTTTGACCAACAGGTCAGTGTGTGTTTGTATCTATCCAAATATATTTACGTACTGCCACCCAGTGGTAATGTGCAAAAGGTGGATGACCTCCCTCATCTTTTGCTCCAGACAGACAGAAAGCGTGCTTTAGCAGCCCTCACTGTGAAGCAATTTCCCCAATAAGTAGAGGTGACACCACAAGACCGTGTCGGTGTTTTATGGATACACTTAAACTGTCTTTTACACATTTTTACACTTGTTCTGCTGCTTCTGAAAGCAGACAGTCATTGTGTTTGTGTTCAGGTGTCTCTCACTGTTGCTTCCTCACTCCTTTCTTTTTCCCAATCCCAGGGAGACGTGGAACCTGAACCCTCCTGAGGTGCGAAATGCGCAACTTCAGTACGCGGGCTGGGGACCTCAGGATCAGCAACTGGTAACATACTATTTATTTTCTGTGCTCTCACCAATAGTTAACCTAAAACAGGAATAAAATAGATTTGGTGTCCATCAAAAGCCATAAAAGAAGAAAAAATACTTTAAAGTACAAACAATAAAAAAATTGTGTTCTTGATTCCTGTTTTGGAAAGCAATAAAACTAATCCATACAGAGCTAATATTGGTTGTTTAATCCAAAAAATTGTGGGGTACCATTTGAAAATTAACTGTATTACCTTATTGAATTTCTTGGGGAAACTTATATTTTTAAATATTATATCTCTGGTAATATTTTGGTAAATGGATCACTAAGGATATTTCTAAATAACTAACTAAGTATTTAACTAAAGGTAAACCTTTTTAAGATCTTTTTGGAAAAACACGTTTTGTCCCACCCACTGTTAGAAAACATACGGTGGCCCTGAGGTGCAAAACACTACAACATTAACGAAAACACAATTACAAATTCAAAAACACAACAACATTAA